>CM038143.1:568847754-569176762 GCA_021437245.1 Aegilops speltoides | reverse complement strand
ATATATATGTGTGTGTGTGTGTGTGTGTGTGTGTGTGTGTGTGTGTGTGAATGGTCGTGCGAGAAATTCGATGATATATATATGATCGGTTTTACGAGAAATACTATTTATATATATGCATAACGTGTACAATATGTAGTAGCGTAAAATATGTTCGAAATGAAAAGGAATTAAATGTAAAACACAAAATTAAAAGGAAAAATAAACCATAAACCCCTAAACCTTTTATTCCCGGTTGGCGTAACCAACCGGGACTAAAGGCCCCCAGCCCCTCGGCGCGGGCTCATGCCACGTGGTGGGCCTTTGGTCCCGGTTCATGACGACGCACTAAAGGGGAGGGGTGTCGGTTGCAGAACCGGCACTAAAGGTCTTTAGAGCAACTCTAGCAGACCCCGCATCCGCCCCCGACCCGCAAAATAACCGCCAAAATGCGGGTGCGGGCCGGAAAGCCTGCCCGACCAGACCCCGCATCTCGCCCGGCCCGCAAAAAAATTTAGGGGGCGTGGCAAATTTCCGGCCTCAACCCAGGAAAACGCGGGTTTCCCCCTCGCGGCTACGGTGCCCTGCATCACAGAGAAGCAGTTGGCGGGAGGGACATTTTAGCCCGCGCTCTTTTCCCCCTTCCTTCCGCCGCTTGCCACGCCGACGATTCCGCCATATTCAATGGGCGGAATCGGCTCTGGGCCACCCACACCCTCCCGCACCGAGCCGCTGCACCGCCCCTCCGGATCCGGCGAGAAGTGCCGCCCCCCAGTCGCCGCCGCCGCTGGGATCGACCACCGCCGAGCGCACCACTGGTTAGTCCCCTTTTTATGATTTTCGCGAGCTGTGTAGTAGATTGACGCGCCCGCGTGCGTGTAGATGGAGTTGACCCCGTGCGAGAGGTTCTTGTTATCTGATTCGTCCGATTCGGACAAGTCAGATGTGGAGACCATGCTTGCGAACTTTCGGCAGCAAACATTGGTCATGGCGCTTGCCGTGAAGGAGCATGAAGACGAGTACTGTTGGGGATATGACTATTTGTGTAAGCCGCCCAGGAGGGGCCGGGTTACGCAAAGATTACTCATCAGAGGAAGCCCAAGACCAAGCATGAAGATGGCGGTTCAATAAAGAGCTTAAGGCCCACGGGCGGCTTAAGC
The DNA here is from genome assembly GCA_021437245.1 of Aegilops speltoides. Taxonomy (NCBI): domain Eukaryota; kingdom Viridiplantae; phylum Streptophyta; class Magnoliopsida; order Poales; family Poaceae; genus Aegilops; species Aegilops speltoides. Next base: position 569,175,623 of record CM038143.1, on the reverse strand, counting down.
CCACTGTAGTAAACCGCCATGATGGCATGACTTGTAACGAAGGTAGATTTAATCGTCACCGAGCCGACTCGCTTATAAGCCACCGACTCAGAAGATAGAGGGCGTCAACCCGTGTATATAAGGGGACGACCTGCTGGCGGCTTAGGGCAAGAAACAAACCATCGAGAGCCGGGCACAGTGTATCTCGCTCCCTGGTCATCCAGACATCAATACCAATCCAACTAGACGTAGGCCTTACCTTCACCGTAAGGGGCCGAACTAGTATAAAACCTCTCATGTCCCTTGTCCCGATTTAACCTCTTCAAGCTTCCTAGTTGCGATGGCTCCACAACTAAGTCCTTTCACGAGGACAATTGACGTGACTATTCCACGACAGTTGGCGCCCACCATGGGGCGCCGATGGTGGATTTGAGTTCTTGAAGGCAGCTTCAAGGGCTCAAGGGGTACGAGGGGCCGGATGACCAAAAGTCGCCGTGGCAAGATCTACATCGACGACGAAGGCTGGGGTCCCGACGCCGCTCAATTGAGTACGGATACCGGGTCCCTTCGCGAATCCACATCTTCATCGCCGGATCGGTGAGCTGGGCCTCGAAGCCGACAACTCGCACCGACTCGCCGAGACGGCTCAGCGTGCGAGGAAGACCCGGACTCAGCCGGTCATGAGGCGGCGGCTTTGTGGGCTGCGCCCACGGAGAGGAACTTTCCGGATCTCAAGATGGGTGAGACGACCGCCCTTTCAGACGGTGATTCGTCCGCCGCTCAACAGATTCGTTGTATCGTACAAGACAAGGCGCTGGGCTGTTCCGATGGCATCAAGATTCGGACTCGGCGAGCCGCCAAGATGGGCCGGAATCTTCATGGCTGGAACTCAGCCCGATTCAAACTCTACAAAGAGCCGCAGCGATCACGCCCGGATCAGAGCAGCCGAGCGGGCGGTCCGCGCGCCCACCGCTCAAAAGCCGATGGATCTCATGGACAAGCTTACGCCCTATTAACCGCCACGGTTATTCCCCAGCATAAAGGTGAGCATGACGCAGCGGTAGCACAGGTGCGTGAGGAGATAGCTCAGGCCAAGGAGGCTTTGGCAGCTGAGGATACTAGACTAGCTACAAAGCGGGCGGCTCTCGATGCCCGGCACGCGCTGCGGCCGAAGCTTACCACCACGATGAGCTTAAATGCATCCAATGAGGTAATGAGGAGGAGAGATCAGAAAACGCAATCTCGTGCACCTCCGACCACGACCGGTTCTCTTTGCTACACCCGAGCCGACCCTAGTAACCCGCCAGAGGTCGATCGGCTTATGACAATGAACAGAGGACCTGCTCACTCGGATATGGTGCCGCCACGTGAGCATGCCACCTCCGCTATGTGCCGATTCCACCGGTCACTTTTCCAACCCCATGGAGAACTTGATCGCAGCCTCGGCAGCGCTTAGCGGCTCTTCCTATGGAAGGTGATGACCCGGCAAGAGAAACCCGAGGGTCGAGAGCTCCTCCAGACAGCCTGGCTCAACAGAGACCTATTCTTACAGCCGACATGATTCATTCAACTTCCCGCCGGGTAGCACCACTCGCCGTAACCGGAGCCCGAGTTACAAAGCAGACGATGGAGTCGAAGCTTTGTCAAGCAACGCCTAACGACGAACCAGCCCGGGGCTATGATCCGCGCAGACCAAGTACGCCAGAGAATGATCACCCGAGTATCCAATGACATCTGCTGAGGCGGAGTAGCCACTAGAACCGGCGGGGTCCCTTGCTCGGTGCCGCTCGCTGATGTATGTTTGCCAAGGACTTCAAGGGACCTCGAAGGTACCAATTACACGGCCGATTTACAGCCCGGGCGTGGATCGAGTTATGAGATGGCCATGGAGCTGCTAGAGGTCGCTGACGCGGCAATGGCTAAATATTTCACCATGATGTTGGATGGAACAGCCCGGTCTTGGCTGAAGGGCTTACCACCCAATTCCATTGGTTCATGGGGTGAGTTAAAGGCCCAGTTCATCCAGAACTTGAAGGACACCTGTAAGCAATCTATGTCGATTGTGGACTTGACGGATTGCAAGCAAGAGGAAGGTGAATGCACCACCCATTGGGTACGCCGGGTCAAGGAGATAATTCATTCCTCCGATAAGATGGACGCCGCTCGCAGTTCTTATGTCGAGAAAATTGCCGCTTTGAGCCATCGAGTCGAATCACGCTTTAAGCGTGACCTCACAGATATGGGTACGCGATGGCGGCTTTAGTCAAATACGCCGATTTTGATAGTACCAAGGATCCCGCGTCTGACGATGAGAAGACATGGAAGGGAAAAAGGAATGGCAATGGAAAGGTTCAGCAGCATAACCCGGGGAATCAAGGTGGCAATAAGTGCAAGGCGGACGGTAACCCGGAGTTTGTGGCCAATGCCAACGTATGGGGTAACAATCCAAGACGTAAGGGTAAACCGCCTCGATCCGGCGGGTCAGGCCCATCTCTAGAGCAACTACTCAATGAGCCCTGCCCGAGACATAACACCAGGGAGCGGCCTACCACACATTTATGGAAGGATTGCGCCATCATGAAGGCGTTTAAAAATTCCAACACCTTCTATTGTTGGTCAAGGATCTGGTGGCGGCTCAGGGGCCGGCGGCTTTCATGGCCCGGGTGGCGGTTCAAATTCCGGTTTTCAGGGGCATCCAGGTGGTAACAATCAACAGCAGTCTGGTCAAGGTGGACAAGAGCAGCAGAGTCGCTATCAAAGCCATCCGGGCAGCTTGAGTGGTGGGATGATCACGTGTTTACCACTAGCTTGTGCAAACGGGACCAGAAGGTTCATAAGAGGGCTGTGAATTCTGTTGAGCCGGCAGTTCCTCATTATCTAAGGTGGTCAGAGCAGCCCATCATATGGAGCTGGGAGGATCATCCTCCGCAGGTCGATAACCCGGGTCAGTTGGCTTTGGTAGTGGCGCCTCAGGTTGGTGGTTATAAGTTCACCAAGGTGCTCATGGATGGGGGTAGTAGCATCAACATCCTCTACTACGAGACCTTCAAATAGCATGGGATTGACTGATAAAAATCGAGAACATCCAACACTGCTTTCCATGGAGTTGTCCTCGTAAGTCAGCTTACCCAGCCAAGGTGATTGAGCCGAGGTGGCCTTTGGAGACCTAACATGACTCAGAGCTGAGAAATTGACATTTGAGGTGGTCAAGATCAAGAGCCCATACCACGCTCTGTTTGGACGGCCGGCTTATGCTAAGTTTATGGCCCGGCCATGCTACATTTATTTACAGCTCAAGATGCCGGGTTACAAGGGCACCATCACTGTACATGGCAGTCGTAAGGTAGCATTGGAGTGTGAAGAAGGTGACACGGCTTATGCTGAGTCGGCCTGCGCAGCAGAGGAGCTCAAATTTTATCAAGATAATGTTGACCCGGCGGATATGACATCCCTGAAGAAGCCAACTAGAGAGCACGACCCGGCGTTGAAGTTTAAATCAGCAGCTGAGACAAAGCTTGTTGACTTTACCTCGGGTGACTCTTCTAAACAGTTCAAAGATCGCAGTAAACTTGATCCCAAATAGGAAAGCGCTACCATCGAAGTTCATCCGTGAGAACCGGGACATCTTTGCATGGAAACCTTCTAACATGCCGGGTGTACCGAGGGAACTCGCTGAGCACACTCTCAATATTGATCCAAAGTATAAGCCGGTCAGGCAATTTCTTCACTGTTTTAATGAAGAACGACGGAAAGCTATTGGGGAAGAAGTCGCCCGGCTCTTAGCGGCCGGGTTTATCATTCAAGTTTTTCACCCGAGGAGTTATTAACCCGGTGCTTGTCCTCAAGAAGAACGGCACTGGCGAATGTGTGGACTACACGGACTTAAACAAGGCTTGTCCGTGACCCTTTTGCTCTTCCCCGTATTGATCAAATCATTGATGCTACGGCGGTTGTGAGCATTTGAGCTTTTGGATGCTTACTCCGGTTATCATCGATTAAGATGGCGTCAAGGACCAGGAGAAGACGGCTTTCATCACTCCGCTTGGAGCCTTCGCTATGTATCTATGCCATTTGGGCTCAAGAGTGCCCAAAGCGACTTATCGGCCGTGTGTGCGTAACTGTTTGCACGACTAAATTGGGCGAATGTCCATGCCTATGTGGATGACATTGTGGTGAAGTCCAGAGAAAAGGATACCTTGATATCTCGACTTAAAGGAGACCTTTGATAATCTCCGGTTTACAAGATGATGCTTAACCCGCAAAATGTGTGTTTCATGCGTTCTCAAGGGCAAGCTCTTGGGTTTTCTCGTGTCCAACAGAGGCATCGGCTAACCCGAGAAGATTAAGGCGATTACCTTCCGGCTAAACCGCATGCATCAATGATGTTCACGATCAAGGGTCGTTGCCGCCGCTTTAAGTCGATTCATAAGTCGGCTCGGTGAGAAAGCCCTCCCATTGTATCAGATGATGAAGAAAATGAAGGAAATATTCCCTAGAGGCAATAATAAAGTTATTATTTATTTCCTCATATCATGATAAATTTTTATTATTCATGCTAGAATTGTATTAAACGGAAACATGATACATGTGTGAATACATAGACAAACATAGTGTCACTAGTATGCCTCTACTTGAACTAGCTCATTGATCAAAGATGGTTATGTTTCCTAACCATAGACATGTGTTGTCATTTGATTAATGGGATCACATCATTAGGAGAATGATGTGATTGATTGACCCATTCCGTTAGCTTAGCACTTGATCGTTTAGTATGTTGCTATTGCTTTCTTCATGACTTATACATGTTCCTGCAACTATGAGATTATGCAACTCCCGTTTACCGGAGGAACACTTTGTGTGCTACCAAACATCACAACGTAACTGAGTGATTATAAAGGTGCTCTACAGGTGTCTCCGAAGGTACATGTTGAGTTGGCATAATTCGAGATTAGGTTTTGTCACTCCGATTGCCTGGAGAGGTATCTCTGGCCCTCTCGGTAATACTCATCACCTAAGCCTTGCAAGCATTGTAACTAATGAGTTAGTTATGAGATGATGTATTCTGGAACAAGTAAAGAGACTTGCCGGTAACGAGATTGAACTAGGTATTGATACCGACGATCGAATCTCTCGCAAGTAAATATCGATGACAAAGGAACAACGATGTTGTTATGCGGTTTGACCGATAAAGATCTTCGTGAGAATATGTGGGAACCAATATGAACATCCGTGTTCCGCTATTGGTTATTGACCGAGAATAGTTCTAGGTCATGTCTACATAGTTCTCGAACTCTGTAGGGTCCGTGACGCTTAACGCTACGATGACAGCTTTTATTATGAGTTTATAAGTTTTGATGTACCGAAGGTTGTTCGGAGTCCCGGATGTGATCACGGACATGACGAGGAGTCTCGAAATGGTCGAGACATAAAGATTAATATATTGGATGACTATATTCGGACACCGGAAGGGTTCCGGGTGTTTTCTGAGAAAAACCGGAGTACCGGAGGGTTACCGGAACCCCCCCGAGAAGTAATGGGCCTTGATGGGCCCTAGTGGAGAGAGAGAAGGGCCGGTCAGGGCAAGTGGCGTGCCCCTCCCCTTGAGTGCAAATAGGACAAGGAGGAGGGGGGGGGGTGGCGCCCCCCTTGCCTTCCCCCTCTCCCACTCCTTCCTTCCCCTCCTTCTTGGAATAGGAAAGGGAGGGGGCAAACCTACTTGGAGTAGGTTTCCCCCTCCTAGGGCGCGCCTCCTGTCGGTGTCAAAACCGGCGGATCTCGGGTAGGGGGTCCCGAACTGTGCGTCTAGGCGGATGGTAACAAGAGACGAGGGACACAATGTTTTTACCCAGGTTCGGGCCCTCTCGATGGAGGTAAAACCATATGTCCTGCTTGATTAATATTGATGATATGGGTAGTACAAGAGTAGATCTACCACGAGATCGAGGAGGCTAAACCCTAGAAGCTAGCCTATGGTATGATTGTTGTGATGTAATGTTCGTCCTACGGACTAAGGCCCTCCGATTTATATAGACACCGGAGAGGCTAGGGTTACACAGAGTCGGTTACAATGGTAGGAGATCTACATATCCAGATTGCAAGCTTGCCTTCCACGCCAAGGAAAGTACCTTGGGACACGAGCCGAGTCTTCAATCTTCTATCTTCGTAGTCCGGCAGTCCGGCGGATATCGATAGTCCGCTGTCCGGACACCCCTAGTCCAGACTCCTCAAGAGTTCCCTAACCAGGCTTCAATGACGATAAGTCCAGCGTGCTTGTAGTCTTCGGCGTTGCAAGGCGGGTTCTCCTTTAAATCCCATGTACCTGCTGAATAGTGTCCGGCTTCATCTTGAATGCTGTGCTCCTCGGCTTCTACGCCAAATTATGGCCCTCTTCCACGCGTCACACGAATGCGAAAAGCCAGGGTGTCTTTTACATTTCACCCCCTAATTGTGCGGGTCGTCCGCCTATAAAAGGGGCAGGGATCCAGATCCAAACCGCACCGTCTTCCTCCCGCGTATACTCCATCGAAGCACCTCTGACCCCGAAATCCATTCCACCATGGATCGTCAACGTGGCTCTTCCTCACGCGCTCCTAGCCCATCGCCAGGGGATTGGAGGAGGTGCTCTATTTCGCACAATGAGCTAGTAAAGCTCCAAACGGAGGGACTCCTTCCTCCGGCCTTCATGGTTCCAGTCCGAGCCGGATTGGTTACTTATCGAGGTGGGAGGCAGGCGGAGGACACCCCAAGCCCCAACAAGGGGGAGCGGGTGTGTTTCGTCCCCTATCTGATAAGGGGGCTCGGATTTCAATACATCCGCTCCTCCGCTGGCTCCTGAAGTTCTACGGACTCAGCTCCACCACCTCACGCCCGCCTCAGGCTGCATATCGCGGGCTACGTGGCTCTTCTGAGCTATTCACGGGCATCGAGCCCCATTCACCGGGGTCCATATATCAAGTGGGCGGCGCCAAATATGGCGATCGCCGACCGATACCTATCCGCACACCCTAAGAGGGCGTCCAAGACCGGCCCTGAGTGGTTTTATATAGTAGACGCCCGCTGCCCGACCCAGTCCGGATTGGCCTCCGGAGTTTGATGTTGCTCCCTTGAAGAAACGCCACCGGGCGCCCCAGAGCCCCCGCTTGGAGGAAGACAAGAGCGCCCATTACTTGATGGGCCGATAAGATTAATGGCTCATTCCGCTTGACCATGATTGGAGTCATGGCGACGTGCATCAAGCGGGGGTGCAGCCGCTGCGTCTGAGGCCACCCCATGTGGGATTTCAACGGGAAGACGATGCTTCCGGCACGGCCAAGAAGGGCGGAGTCGACCGAGGATCCGTGAAGATCCCGTCCGCCTGTATAAGGGGAGAAGGAAGAGTTCTTCGTCCAACCCTTTGGATGGGTTTTCCATGGTCAATCCTAGAGGATGGGTAAGTTTAACACCTCGAGGCGTTCTACCCGTGCTCTCAAGTTTAAGCTTATTACATTACGCCTTGGCGCAGGATCTACGCCGGACCGTGGAGGACATGGTGAGTCCTGCCCACAACCCGAGGATCCGGAAGGATCCTCGGTCCAACCTCCAAGAGGATCCGACATCGAGGTCGAGCTGATCGACGGGTGTATCACCAGCTCAGATTGATAATGCTTTGGTCGCCATTACGGCGACTACCCCGGCTAAGTTCGCATCCCGGTGACCACGATCAAGTCCGGACACCGCTATCCTATCCTTTCCTGTTTCCGACCTTCGCGAACGATGGTATTTTGCAGGAAGCGCCATTACGGCAGGAAGCCGAGCCTACGGCGGCCGACCTATAGAGGTCAGTCCGAACTAGTAGGAGGAAAAGGAGCGCCGCGCGGGCAGAAACGTTGCCGCAGAGGTATAGCTCGTGTTTGATCTTTTCGAACAGCGTTCCGAGGAAACTTCTAAGTGCTCATGATCTTTATAGGAGAAAAAGCACTCACCGGACTGCGAGCGCAGGAATTGCCGACCCAACCAACACCAGCCAGGCTCCAGCGCCCGGACTGGAGGGGGAGGCAAGCGCGAGACGCGAACCGGATCCTGCTCCAACGGAGGATACCGAAAGGCTGTCCGCCACCAAGTCAGAGGTGGAGAGCGCTATGAATCATAGACACCGCCGGACAGGAAGCGTGCTTTTCCCCTGAGGCATTGGATGCCTTTAACGCAGGGGACGCGCATCTCCGGGCTGCTCAAAATGGTTTTACCAGAGCCACGGAGCAGTATGTTAAAGACATACGAGTAAGGGAATTTTAATGGTTGTATACACCAGTAGCCCCCGAGACTTAAATTAGTTATGTTAACTGATTTAAGGATCATTTGAAATTTCAGGCTCTTAATGAGAAGAATGCCCAGCTGTCTCGAGAGCTGCAAGATTGCAAGGCCCAACTTGAGGCTGCACTTGCTGCCGCAGGAGGAGACGGAAAGACCCCTCCTGGTAACACATTTGTATAAATTAATATAAGCGCATGCGGCATGCGCGCTGAAGTCTAATAATGACATTGTAGGTGCCGCCGAACAAGATCCGGACAGTAAGATTACTACGCATGACTAAAGGTGGCGAGAATGTGTCAACAGGTTCAGCAGAAAGGAACAAGCTCCAAGATGCCAACGCCTAGCTCGGAGAAGAGCTGAAAGGCGACTGAGCCGAGCTGTCCGGCTCCATCAAGGAGAATCAACGGCTTCATCGCTGCATCTATAGTAGTGCTTGAGCGAACTCTCTAAGGAAGAAGAGTTCGGCGAGGAAGCAATTTGACATAATATGTCTTAGGTATACTCACGGGTCATCCTACGAGGAGATGCCCAGATCAATGGGTGATCAACTTCCCGAACTGTTGCAGCTACTCGAACGAGTTCGGCAGGCAATGAGTGGCGCCGTACAGGCTTTATGGCCATCCCTCGCCCTGCCCGAGGGCCTCGGGGAGCTTGCAGAGAAGCTGCAGGGAGTATGGCAGCACTTCCGTTTGTGGAAGATTTCGGCTTGCCGTCAAGGTGCCAGGGAGGCTTGGGCCATGGTGAAGACGCGGTACAAGAAGGCGGATCCCAACCATATGGCCGAAGTTGGACCGGTGGGGCCCGACGGGAAGGAGATCCCTGTGAGTTTAGTGTACAGCCAGGTAGAACTGGCTGCTAAGTTTTCCCAATGGGACTGTAAACTAGACAGCCTGTTAGACGGGATTGAATACAATCAATAAACTTGACAATGTATGTTGTCCTTTAAAAATGACATGTGAAATGCCTTCTAGCCGGATTGTAGATCATTTGTCTTTGCCGACCTTTTCGCTTCGACCTCGGGACCCTAGAGTCCGGAGTGTGTCCGAATACCTTTTCGGTTAAGAAATAACCGTGGTATGCATGGAGACCAAGCGAGGGTCATTAGTGCTTTATCGCATAAGTGCCCAACTAGTTATGTTATATTACATGGTTAGTAAGAAACATCTTCCAGGAGAATAGTTCCGTTAAGGGTTCCTTTCGCTGGGAGGCATGCCCTAAAGTGCATGTCCGGACTGCCAAGAGAGCGATAGAAACATCCGGGGCAGATGGGAAAAATAGGTAAAAAGTCATCTTTTAAATCACCGACCGAATATTCCCTTAAGAACGCTTAGCTTCGGCTTCACCTACCGAGGTACACATCCGGTGACCCACAAGAATAATCGCAGAGGTGCTCCTTTACCGCCTAGCCGAACAATCGGGAACGAGGGATAAGCACAGAGCCAGCAACCCAGCTTGGCCAAAACTTAAGTCATATCGATGCATATAATGGCGAGTAAAAGGTACATGTGGAAGCTTGACACATGTGTTGGGTATGAAACTCAGATAGTTGAGCTTCGTAAAAGAAGCCCCAGAATAACGAAAAGCGGATGGCACATCGTGCGTATGCAAAGAATGCGGAAATAGGCCCCGAGGGGCTGTTAAGTTAAAAGGATAAAAGAGAAATGAAGATAGCTGAAATATAAAAGGTTGGACGGGGAAGGGACGAACTCTTAGTCCGGCGCTAGGCATAGAATCGCCGGAGTCGGGCTGCGCTCCATGGGTTCGCTCGAGTCGGTTGTCCGACGATTTCAGAGACGGTATGCTCCGCGGTCAAGATTTGATCAATAATGAAGGGCCTTCCCATCCGGCTTGAGCGCTTGTCCTTTTCTTGTCCGCAGCGAGAACTAGTTCGCCAACGTTGTAAGTCTTGGCCCGTACTTCGCTTTGATATCTTGAACTGCTGGCGATAGAATGCGGAACGAGCCTTCGCGACGCCACGTTCTTCCTCCAATGTGTCCAGCTGTCCCGCCGATCCAGCTCGGCTTTCTTTCCTCATACATGCGCACTCGAGGTGAGTCATGAATAATGTCGCAGTCAAGACCGCCTCTGCGCCAGATACCATAAAAATGGCGTGAATCCGTAGTACGGTTAGGCGTTGTCCGCAGCCCCGTGAGTACGGAGTCGAGCTCCTCAACCCATTGGGTATCGGATTTGGTGAGTGACCTCACCAACTGGGTTTAATGCCGCCATTATTAGACCGCTTGCTCTTTCCACTTGACCGCTGGTTTGAGGGTGATAGATCGACGATAGTCGAGCTTAATGCCCATATTTTTGCACCATGACTTGACCTCATCGGCCGTGAAGTTCGTGCGTTGTCGGTGATGATGTTGTGGGGACTCCGAACGGTGTACCACCCGATATAAAGTCTATCACTGGTCGGACTCTGCCGTTTTGACCGGTTTGGCCTCTATCCATTTGGTGAACTTATCCACCATGACCAATAGGTACTTTTTCTTGTGGGTTCCCCTTTTCGGTTCCGACCATGTCAAGCCCCTGCACCACGAACGGCCGTAATGGGTATGGTTTTGAGGGCGGTGGGTGGCATATGGCTCGATTAGCAAAGAGTCGACAACCAACGCATCGCCGACCAAGTCCTGCAGATCCGCCGAGCCGTCGGCCAATAAAATCCTCGCATGAATGCCTTTCCTACCAGGACCGGGCTGCTGCGTGGTGTCCACCTAGTCCGCATGGATTTCAGCCAGAGGTTTCGCCCTTCTTCTTCGGAGATACACCTTTGAAGGACTCCGTAGTACTTTTCTTATAAAGTTCTCCTCATGGACCTTGTAGGCCTTCGATCGCCGGACTATGCAGCGGGCCTCATTTTGGTCTTCGGGAAGTTCCCGCCTAAGTAAGTAGGCTAGAAAGGTTCTGCCCACGCCGCGATTATCGCCATTATAACATGGGCGGAGGGTGTTATGTCATCTCGCTGAATCACCGTTGGTGCGGTTTTCTCCGGTTTGTCGCTACCGGACTCCTCTTCCCATAGTACGGATGGCTTGAAGAGCCGTTCGGAAAGATGTTTGAGGACAGCATCACGTTTTGCACCGATCGCGCGGTGACGCCGGCGCTTGGTTATTATCTTGGGCTATGTGATGGAATTCGAGTCCTTCAAACCGAGTGACATTTTAGGACAACATTGCGATATGCTGCCATTTTCGGATCCTTGGCGCCAAAGTCTCCATTTATTTGGGATATTGCAAGGTTTGAATCTCGCACCTCTAGGCGTTGAATGCCCATGGAGGCGCCATCCGGAGACCATGTAATAGGGCCTCGATTCGCTGCATTGTTGGAGTCCGTGTACATTATTTGAAGTACATATCGATCAGATCTCCGTGGGGACGCCAAGACGACGCCAAACCCCATCCGCCAACATTTTGGAACCGTCTGGCGCATAGTCCAATTGGAGTATGCGCCGTACTCTTTAGGGAGTTCGGCTTCGGTCCATTCGGCGACGAAGTCAGCCAAAACTTGTGATTTTATGGCTCGTCGAGGTTTGTAAGTTATGTCGAATGGCAAGAGCTCAATGGACCATTTTGCAATCCTGCCCGTTGCGTCACGGTTATTTATAATGTCATTGAGTGGTACTTCAGAGGCCACTGTTATCGAACACTCTTGAAAGTAGTGCCGGAGCTTCCGAGACGCCATGAACACCGCATATGCTATCTTCTGATAGTGCGGGTAACAGGATTTGCAGGGGGTTAACACAGTGGATACGTAATACACTGGTTTTTGTAGAGGGAATTTATGCCCTTCTGTCGCTCGTTCGACGAGGAGGACAACGCTTACAACTTGATGTGTTGCTGCGATATATAACAACATTGGTTCGCCCAGAGTGGGCGCAGCCAAGACCTGATTTGTTGCCAATATGGCCTTTATTTCTTCGAGTCCCGTTGGCGCATCCGCCCACTCGGTGTTGGTGCGCCTTAGGAGGCGATAAAGGGCAACGCCTTCTCTCCTAAACGAGAGATAAAACGGCTTAAAGCTGCCACACATCCCGTTAATTTTTGTATTTGCTTGAGGTCCTTTGGAATATCCAAGCGTGTGAGCCCGGATTTTGGCTGGATTTGCTTCAATTCCTCTACCGGATACGATGAAGCCCAAAGAGCTTTTCGGTGGTACGCCAAAACACATTTTACGGATTCAGCTTGATGTCATATGCTCTGAGGTTGTCGAATGTGAGCCTCAAATCGTCTACTAAAGTTTCGACGTGTTTTGTTTTGACGACTATGTCGTCTACGTATGCCTTGACTGTTTTGCCGATCTGGGTGGCCAGACATTTTTGAATCATGCGCTGATATGTTGCGCCGGCGTTTTCAAGTCCGAAGGGCATCGTGTTGAAGCAGAATGGTCCGTATGGAGTGATGAATGCCGTTGCGGCTTGATTCGCTTCGCCATCTTGATTTGATGATAGCGAGTATGCATCCGTGAAGCACAACGAGTCGTGTCCTGCCGTGGCATCGATAATTTGATCGATGCGGGAGGGGAAAGGATCCTTTGGGCAAGCCTTATTGAGGTCTTTGAAGTCGCATACCGAGGCGCAGGATTTATCCTTCTTTGGTACCATCACAAAATTTGCTAGCCAGTCCGGATGTTTGATATCTCTAATGAATCCGCTTCCAATAACTTGGCTAGCTCTTCTCCCATTGCCTGTCTTTTGGGCTCGGAAAATCGTCAAGAGCCTGTTTGATCGCTTAAATCCTTTAGGATGTTTAGGCTGTGTTCGCCAATCATGAGGGATTCGGGCATGTCCGAGGGATGCCGCGAATATGTCCCAATTTTCTGAAGGAATTCGCGCAGTCTTGGCGCCAACTTCGGGTTCAACTATGCCCGATGGAAGCCGTCTTTGTTTGGTCCGTTGGTGGACCTGAAATTTTATTATCTCGCTCGCTGGTTTGAAGGAGGTGGACTTGGATCTTTTATCAAGTATCACATCGCCCCTGTTTACCGTGAGAGCGTGGGCGGTGAGTTCCTCCGCCACTAAGGCTTGGATAGTGCCTCGAGAGCTAGTGCGGCTGTCTTGTTTTCGCGTAGAGTGCTATATCCGGATCACTAACGAGAGTGATTATTCATTGGGCCTGCATTTTGAGCTTCATGTACCCGTAATGAGGTATTGCTTGAAAATTGTGAATGCCTCTCGCCCTAATATGGCGTGATAGCCGCTGCTGAACAGGGCCACCGAACGTGACTTCTTCGGATCTGTAATTGTCCGAGAGCCAACACCACATCGAGTGTGATTTTTCGGTGCAGCGCTTCCGGCTAGGGATTATTCCTCTCAAGGTTGTCTTTGCCGCTCAATATGGCTCCAATCGATTTCCATTTTCCGCAGAGTTTCCTCGTAAATGAGGTTTAGTCCGGTGCCGCCGTCCATGAGGACTTTTGTCATCAAAAGCCGCCCACTATGGGACTAAGTACCCGGTCTTGGTTGGGCTCGTAGTTCGAGATGTGGGCTCGTCATTGGCGTTGAAGGTAATAGCTGTGTCCTCCATGGATTTTTGTTGCTACTTGGTAGACTTCGCAAGTTCGCGGATTATTCGTTTTCACATATTATTTGATGCGAAAGTCTCAAGACTGTTGATACCGCGGCTGGTATTGTTGGAGTGGTTTCGAGCTAGAAGCTCTTCGCCACTTTTGGCCACTGCCGTAATATCCAACATGCTCGAAGGCTATGTGTTGGGACAGCTCCTCGCGACTATGAAGTTTACAGGTCCATTGAGCCATCCCTCCAAAGACGGTTCTGTTTCCCTTGCTGGGTTTTTGTTTTTTGTTTTTGCATCGGGGCCTGATTGTAAGGCGCCTTTACCATGGTGGGTTTGGGGCCAGATTATCCCAAAATTGATTTTCAGTTTTCGGAAACTCTCCATCGCACAAGACTTTTCAGATTATGGACGCCAGATCGGTGAAACGCGTAATCTTGCAACGATCAATGGCGCTCGAAATTCCTTGTCCGTGCGATTATTGCGTAAGATTGAGATTGCGTTTTCCTCTTGGCAGTCCTTTATCCTGCCCATAACCAGGAGGAATCGCCCAAGAATGATGTCTTGCTTCAAGGCTCTTGCCGATTAGAGATAGGTCGCATATGTCCGGGCGGGTGGGTGGAATAAAATCCGGATCCCCGCCCATCTTTGGGCTCAAGGGACGAGGGCTTCAATCGGAAGCTTGATTTGCTGGAGACAGTCCAGCGAGTCCGGAGCGGCGCATGATTTTAGGTTCAATGCTCGATCAAAGTCCATCCCTCCGCGGGAATCCGGCATGGAGGGTTCGGGAATCCGGACACGGATTGTTTTCAACACTGGCAAAGAATTGCCGCGTTGTTCCTCTACCACTGCGACGTGGTGGGTGGCCTGGGGAGAGTTAATATCTCTCAGATCAGTTTTAAGCCCGATCTGATTGTAGTCCGTAGCGACTCCCAGGGCGGCGATGCGATCCAAGAGCTCGTTAACAGACGAGAGCTCAATTGGATCTAACTGTTCGGCAGCTTTAGGGCTGACGCGAAGATTGCTTCTGACAACTTGAGAAGTCATTGCCGAATCGGCGGCCGGACAGGCGGTCATAAGAAAGCCGCCGAGCCGGATAGTTTGGCCGGCGGCCAAGGACCCTCCGGCGAAAACACCGTCTTTGAAGACGGGCAAAGGCATCCGCTCTATCGGCGACGACATAGAGGAACTCTCAATGAAAGCACCAATGTCGGTGTCAAAACCGCGGATCTCGGTAGGGGTCCCGAACTGTGCGCCTAGGCGGATGGTAACAAGAGACGAGGGACACAATGTTTTTACCAGTGTTCGGGCCCTCTCGGTGAAGGTAAAACCCCACGCCCCGCTTGATTAATATTGATGATATGGGTAGTACAAGAGTAGATCTACCACGAGATCAAGGAGGCTAAACCCTAGAAGCTAGCCTATGGTATGATTGTTGTGATGTAATGTTCGTCCTACGGACTAAGGCCCTCCGGTTTATATAGACACCGGAGAGGCTAGGGTTACACATAGTCGGTTACAATGGTAGGAGATCTACATATCCGTATTGCCAACCTTGCCTTCCACGCCAAGGAAAGTACCTTCCGGACACGAGCCGGAGTCTTCAATCTTCTATCTTCGTAGTCTGGGAGTTCGGCGGATATCGATAGTCCGGCTGTCCGGACACCCCCTAGTCCAGGACTCCCTCACCTCCCCTTAGGCCGCCCCCCTCCTCCTCTCCCCCTTTATATACGGGGGAGGGGGGAACCCCATAGACACACAAGTTGATCTACCGATCGTCCTTAGCCGTGTGCGGTGCCCCCCTCCACCATAATCCACCTCGGTCATATCGTCGCGGAGTTTAGGCGAAGCCCTGCGCCGGTATAACATCATCATCGTCACCACACCGTCGTGCTGACGGAACTCATCCCCGACGCTTCGCTAGATTGGAGCCCGGGGGACGTCATCGAGCTGGACGTGTGCTGAACACGGAGGTGCCGTACGTTCGGTGCTTGGATCGGTCGATTCGTGAAGACGCACGACTACATCAACCACGTTGTCATAACGCTTCCGCTTAACAGTCCACGAGGGTACGTAGACAATACTCTCCCTCTCGTTGCTATGCCATCACCATGATCTTGCGTGTGCGAGGAAAATTTTGAAATTACTACGTTCCCCAACAAAGGGTATCCGAGCCAGGTTTTATGCGCTGATGTTATATGCACGAGTAGAACACAAGTGAGTTGTGGGCGATACAAGTCATACCGCTTACCAGCATGTCATACTTTGGTTCGGGCGGTATTGTTGGATGAAGCGGCCGGACCGACATTACGCAGACGCTTACGCGAGACTGGTTTTACCGCCGTGCTTTGCACACGGTGACTAGCGGTGTCGGTTTCTCCAACTTTAGTTGAACCGAGTGTGGCTACGCCCGGTCCTTGCGAAGGTTAAAACAACACCAACCTGATTTAACTATTGTTGTGGTTTTGATGCGAGGTAAGAACGGTTCTTGCTCAGCCCGTAGCAGCCACGTAAAACTTGCAACAACAAAGTAGAGGACGTCTAACTTGTTTTTGCAGGGCATGTTGTGATGTGATATGGCCAAGACGTGATGCTATATTTTGTTGTATGAGATGATCATGTTTTCTAACCAAAGTTATCGGCAACTGGCAGGAGCCATATGGTTGTCGCTTTATTGTATAAAATGCTAACGCCCTGTAATTTCTTTACTTTATCACTAAGCGGTAGCGATAGTCGTAGAAGCAATAGATGGCATAAACGACAACGATGCTACGATGGAGATCAAGGTGTCGCGCCGGTGACGATGGTGATCATGACGGTGCTTCGGAGATGGAGATCACAAGCACAAGATGATGATGGCCATATCATATCACTTATATTGATTGCATGTGATGTTTATCCTTTATGCATCTTATCTTGCTTTGATTGACGGTAGCATTTTAAGATGATCTCTCACTAAAAATTATCCAGAAGTGTTCTCCCTGAGTATGCACCGTTGCCAAAGTTCGTCGTGCCCAGACACCACGTGATGATCAGGTGTGATAAGCTCTACGTCCATCTACAACGGGTGCAAGCCAGTTTTGCACACGCAGAATACTTAGGTTAAACTTGACGAGCCTAGCATATGCAGATATGGCCTCGGAACACGGAGACCGAAAGGTCGAGCGTGAATCATATAGTAGATATGATCAACATAAAGATGTTCACCATTGAAAACTACTCCATCTCACGTGATGATCGGTTATGGTTTAGTTGATTTGGATCACGTGATCACTTAGATAACTAGAGAGATGTCTGTCTAAGTGGGAGTTCTTGAGTAATATGATTAATTGAACTTAAATTTATCATGAACTTAGTACCTGATAGTATTTTGCTTGTCTATGTTTGTTGTAGATAGATGGCTCGTGCTGTTGTTCCGTTGAATTTTAATGCGTTCCTTGAGAAAGCAAAGTTGAAAGATGATGAAGATGTGCTATGCATGAATATTAATCAACATGATGTTAACTGGCAGATAGTTCCATTTTTGACCATGAATAAAACTTCCAACATGATGTTAACCCTGTTTGAAAAGGCCGTGTTAATATAAATGCTGTACCTCTGAAAGTTGCAGTTTCTTATTTGAAACTGAAAGTTGCAGTTTCTTATCTGAAACTGAACTTGCAATTTCTTATCTGAAACTGAAACTTGCAGTTTCTTCTTTGAGAATCACATTGTCTGCACTTTTGTACTCCTATGAAACTACATTTTTTTAAGTGCTAAAAATAGATCTCTAGAATTCATAAAATACTTCATATGCTCAATACTGCAAATCTGAAATTCAAAAGACATTCATATCTGAAAGTACTCTCAAAATACACAACACAAAACACAATTCACAACCTGCAAATACTGACAACCCTAAACTCCTCTTGACAATTCACAACCTGCCCGACTATTGGGCTGGGGGGTGGGCAGCCCCCTCCTATTCCTCGGAGGCAGAAAGCCGCCCCGTGAGACGATGTAAAAGGCGAGGGAGACGATGGCAGGGAAGCGTCGTCGGGCCAACTGCTTTTCTCCTCTTGCAGTTGGGTTCTGTCGATGAAGACTCCACCAGCTCGCTCTGGCAGGACACCCTCACAAACGGCACCCTGTAGAGGCTCGATCCTTCAATCTCTGGTGGATGCTCCATCTGGGATCGATACTCTCACCACCGCTCCCTCACAATCGGATTCAATGAATCTGTTTGCTCCATGGCCGAGAGGAGCAACTCTATGTACTCCGGCGCGACTCCCTCGGGAGTATCACCTCCTTTTCGCTCTATTGCAGATATTTGGCCATGGATGTCACCGTCGCCGCTAGTTGGTCCTTGTTGTCAAACCAAGACTGTATCTCCAACATCCTAGCTAGCTTCACAGGGTCGCCGTCTACGATCCTCACATATAGGTTGTACTCCTTCCATTGATCTACTTCTCCACAACACCTTCACTCGCCGGCGGTGGTTTTTGAATGGAAGAGGAGAGGAGTAGCGCTGGTTTTGGATTAGAACGGGAGAGGAGCGATGCTGGTTTTTGACTGGAACATGAGAGGAGGGGCGGTGGTTTTGAAATGGAAGAGGAGAGGAGCGGCGCTGGATTTAGATTGCAACAGGAGAGGAGCGGCGGTGGTTTAAGAGGAGAAGAGCGGAAGAGCGGCGCTGGTCTTAGAAGTATTCTTTTGTTGTTTTGCGTATTTTGGGTCAAAGTTTGACCATGTACCCCATGCAAAATGTGAATGCATGTCACCAAAAATTGTATCGTTTGGTTCGTATCTAAATGTACTTTCAAATTATATTATTTTTGCAACGTATAACATATATTTTATGTGCAAAAATCATGGTCAATTATGACCCAGAATAAAAGGGAGACTAGTTAATGTGGGGTTGCTTTCTTAATTGAAGGGTAAATTGATTTTGATTTTGATCCAGTCACAGCGCGCCGGCCTTCTCCTCCAATCCTAAATCACTACCGCACGCTCCTCTCCCTCTTCTCCATTGCAAAACCACCTCTTCTCCTCTCCATCATCTCCATTCCAAAACCACTGTCTCGCCTCTCCCTCTTCTGATCTTCTCCATTGCAAAACCATCTCCTCTCCTCTCCATCATCTCCATTCCGAAACCACCTCCTCTCCTCTCCATCATCTCAATTCCAAAACCACCGTCTCGGGTCACCCTCTTCTGATCTTCTCCATTGCAAAACCACCTCCTCTCCTCTCCATCATCTCCATTCTAAAACCATCGTCTCGCCTCTCCCTCTTCTGATCTTCTCCATTGCAAAACCACCTCCTCTCCTCTCCATCATCTCCATTCCGAAACCACCGTCTCGCCTCTCCCTCTTCTGATCTTCTCCATTGCAAAACCACCTCCTCTCCTCTCCATCATCTCCATTCCAGAACCACCATCTCGCCTCTCCCTCTTCTCTATTGCAAGACCACCGTCTCTCCTCCCATCTTCCAAAGCTAGCACCGGACCACTTCGTATGACATCTATGGAGAGGATGCAACAATAATCAGCAGATCATCGCGGCGACCAGGCAAAGTTAGCCAGGTTGAAGGAGATCCTTAGTTGGTTTGACAATGAGTGGGAGATTTCGAGGACGGTGCGGGCCATGTGGCAATGTACGCGAAAGTGCGAGACGGCGGTGATGAGGGCGGCGATGTACATGTACTCCTCGGCGGCAGTCATGCCGCAGTCCTCCGAGTTCATCGAGTATCTCCTCTGGGCGATGGAGCAGACAGATTCGCCCGAGGCGACAGGTCGAAGGTCGAGCACCCAGAGGATAACGAATCGATCGAGTATGGTGTGCCGTTCGTGAGGGTGCAGAGACAGCCGGAGCAACATGAGTATTCGTTCTCCCACCGCAAGAGGAGGCCGGATGGCGCGATGTCGCTTCCCTGCCGTTCTCCACGGTTGCCTCGACGCTCGCCTCATTTCAATGGCGGTGGTAGGGTTTAAGGTAAGCTTTGCACTAACCTAATCTTCCACCTGCTCATGCTTACAATCAGTGTGACAGCTAATGAAAATCATGCTTACAATCAGTCTCCGAGTACTACCCCAATCACCCTAAAATAGCTTTGGACCTTTGGGTCAAAGTTGTGACACAGTGTACAAACAAAGAAAAATAGATTGGTGCTTCGTTCAGAAAAGAGTACTCCCTAGAAAACTGCCAATATAAGCTACTAGTATTTGGTTAGAGGATTTCTGCCGAGAAAGATCCGTCCACAAAAAGCGCCACACATCCCACTGGTGGTGGTGGATGCCAATGCGTGCATGCAGCATGATTGGTGTCGGTAATTTTTACTTGGCACACCTCGCACTCTGCATATATGCCGGTTCCATACGTAAATTTGTGCAGTTCCACCAAAATGCAGCTAAATAACCCTGTTTGCACAGATAATGAAAAAGCTGTTGGAAATATGCCATAGAGGCAATAATAAAAGTATTATTATATTTCCTTGTTCATGATAATTGTCTTTTATTCATACTATAACTGTATTATCCGGAAATCGTAATACACGTGTGAATACATAGACCACAATATGTCCCTAGTGAGCCTCTAGTTGACTAGCTCGTTGTGATCATTAGATAGTCATGGTTTCCTGGCTATGGACATTGGATGTCGTTGATAACGGATCACATCATTAGGAGAATGATGTGATGGACAAGACCCAATCCTAAGCATAGCACAAAGATCGTAGTTCGTTTGCTAGAGCTTTTCCAATGTCAAGTATCTCTTCCTTAGACCATGAGATCGTGTAACTCCCGGATACCGTAGGAGTGCTTTGGGTGTATCAAACGTCACAACGAATCGGGTGACTATAAAGGTGCACTATAGGTATCTCCGAAAGTGTCATTGGGTTGACACGGATCGAGATCGATTTGTCACTCCGTAAACGGAGAGGTATCTCTGGGCCCACTCGGTAGGACATCATCATAATGTGCACAATGTGACCAAGGGCTTGATCACGGATGATGTGTTACGGAACGAGTAAAGAGACTTGCCGGTAACGAGATTGAACAAGGTATCGGTATACCGACGATCGAATCTCGGGCAAGTACAATACCGTTAGACAAGGGAATTGTATACGGATCGATTGAGTCCTTGACATCATGGTTCATCCGATGAGATCATCGTGGAACATGTAGGAGCCAACATGGGTATCCAGATCCCGCTGGTGGTTATTGACCGGAGAACGTCTCGGTCATGTCTACATGTCTCCCGAACCCGTAGGGTCTACACACTTAAGGTTCGATGACGCTAGGGTTATAAAGGAAGTTTGTATGTGGTTACAAAATGTTGTTTGGAGTCCCGGATGAGATCCCGGACGTCACGAGGAGTTCCGGAATGGTCCGGAGGTAAAGATTTATATATGGGAAGTCCTATTTTGGCCACCGGAAAATGTTCGGGAATTTTCGGTATTGTACCGGGAAGGTTCTAGAAGGTTCCGGAGTGGGGCCCACCTGCATGGGGGGACCCACATGAACGTGGGTAGTGGGAGAAAGGCCCCACACCCCTGGTCAAGGCGCACCAAGATCCCCCCTTAGAAGGAATAAGATCATATCCCGAAGGGATAAGATCGAGATCCCTAAAAAGGGGGGATAACAATCGATGGGGAAGGAAATGATGGGATTTCTTTCCTCCCACCTTGGCCAACGCCCCAATGGACTTGAGGGCAAGAAACCAGCCCTCCACCCCTATATATAGTGGGAGGCGATGGGAGCTACACACGATGTTCTGGCGCAGCCCTCCCTCTCCCAAGTACTCCTCTTCTCCCGCGGTGCTTGGCGAAGCCTGCGCAGATTGCCACGCCTCCACCACCACCACGCCGTTGTGCTGCTGCTGGACGGAGTCTTCTCAACCTCTCCCTCTCTCCTTGCTGGATCAAGGCATGGGAGACGTCACCGGCTGTACGTGTGTTGAACGCGGAGGTGCCGTCTGCTCGCACTAGGATCTCCGTAATTTGGATCACGACGAGCACGACTCCTTCAACCCCGTTTCTTGAACGCTTCCGCTTAGCGATCTACAAGGGTATGTAGATGCACTCTCCTTCCCTCGTTGCTGGTTTCTCCATAGATAGATCTTGGTGACACGAGGAAAATTTTTAATTTCGCCACGCTCCCCAACAAAGGGTATCGAGCTAGGTCTATTGCGTAGATTCTTTGCACGAGTAGAACACAAAGTAGTTGTGGGAGTTGATTTTGTTCAATATGCTTACCGTTACTAGTCCAATCTTGTTTCGACGGTATTGTGGGATGAAGCGCCCGGACCGACCTTACACGCATTTCACGTGAGGCAGGTTCCACCGATTGACATGCACTTGGTGCATAAGGTGGCTAGCGGTGCCGCCTCCCACTTTAGTCGGAACGGATTCGATGAAAAGGGTCCTTATGAAGGGTAAATAGCAATTGGCATATCACGTTGTGGTTTTGCGAGGTAAGAAACGTTTGCTAGAAACCCATAGCAGCCCTCAGAAACATGCAAACAACAATTAGAGGACGCCTAACTTGTTTTTGCGGGGTATGCTATGTGATGTGATATGGCCAAGAAGAATGTGATGAATGATATGTGATGTATTAGATTGATCATGTTCTTGTAATAGGAATCATGACTTGCATGTCGATGAGTATGACAACCGGCAGGAGCCATAGGAGTTGTCTTTATTTATTGTATGACCTGCGTGTCATTGAACAACGCCATGTAATTACTTTACTTTATTGCTAACCGGTAGCCATAGTAGTAGAAGTAATAGTTGGCGAGACAACTTCATGAAGACACGATGATGGTGATCATGGTGTCATGCCGGTGACGATGATGATCATGGAGCCCCGAAGATGGAGATCAAAAGGAGCAAAATGATATTGGCCATATCATGTCACTATTTGATTGCATGTGATGTTTATCATGTTTATGCATCTTGCTTACTTAGAACGACGGTAGTAAATAAGATGATCCCTTACAAAAATTTCAAGAGGTGTTCTCCCCTAACTGTGCACCGTTGCTAAAGTTCGTCGCTTCTAAGCACCACGTGATGATCGGGTGTGATGGATTCTTACGTTCACATACGACGGGTGTAAGACAGATTTACACACGCGAAACACTTAGGGTTAACTTGACGAGCCTAGCATGTACAGACATGGCCTCGGAACACGGAGACCGAAAGGTCGAGCATGAGTCGATAGTAGATACGATCAACATGAAGATGTTCACCGATGATGACTAGTCCGTCTCACGTGATGATCGGACACGGCCTAGTTGACTCGGATCATGTAATCACTTAGATGACCAGAGGGATGTCTATCTGAGTGGGAGTTTATAAGATGAACTTAATTATCCTGAACATAGTCAAAAGATCTTTGCAAATTATGTTGTAAGCTCGCGCTTTAGTTCCACTGTCTAGATATGTTCCTAGAGAAAATATAGTTGAAAGTTGACAGTAGCGATTATGCGGACAGTAGAAAGCTTATGTCCTTAATGCACCACTCAGTGTGCTGAACCCTAAACGTCGTTTGTGGATGTTGCGAACATCAAACATACACGTTTTGATAACTACGTGATAGTTCAGTTAAACGGTTTAGAGTTGAGGCACCAAAGACGTTTTCTAAACGTCGCGGAACATATGAGATGTTTCGAGGGCTGAAATTATGATTTCAGGCTTGTGCCCACGTCAAGAGGTATGAGACCTCCGACGATTTTCTTAGCCTGCAAACTAAGGGAGAAAAGCTCAATCGTTGAGCTTGTGCTCAGATTGTCTGAGTGAGACAAATCACTTGAATCGAGTGGGAGTTGATCTTCCAGATGAGTTAGTGATGTTTCTCCAAGGTCATTGCCACCAAGCTGCTAGAGCTTTGTGATGAACTATAACATATCAGGCATAAATATGATGATCCTTGAACTATTCGCGATGTTTGACACCGCGAAAGTAGAAATCAAGAAGGAGCATCAATTGTTGATGGTTGGTGAAACCACTAGTTTCAAGAAGGGCAAGGGCAAGATGGGATACATCATGAAACGACAAATTAGCTGCTGCTCTAATGAAGAAACCCAAGGTTGAACCCAAACCCGAGACTAAGTGCTTCTGTGATAAGGGGAATAGTCACTAGAGCTGAATTACCCTAGATACTTGGTAGATGAGAAGGCTGGCAAGGTCGATTGAAGTATATTGGATATACATTATGTTAACGTGTACTTTACTAGTACTCCTAGTAGCACCAGGTATTAGATACGGTTCGGTTGCTAAGTGTTAGTAACTCAAATAAAAGCTACGAATAAACGGAGACTAGCTAAAGGTGAGTCGACGATATGTGTTGGAAGTGTTTCCAAGGTTGATGTGATCAAGCATCACACGCTCCCTCTACCATCGAGATTTGGTGTTTATGCTGAGCATAGACATGATTGGATTATGTCTATCGCAATACGGTTATTCATTTAAGGAGAATAATGGTTACTCTATTTATTTGAATAATACCTTCAATGGTCTTGCACCTAAAGGAATGGTTTATTGAATCTCGATCGTAGTGATACACATTTTCATGCCAAAAGATATAAGATAGTAATGATAGTACCACTTACTTGTGGCATCGCCATGTAAGTCATATTGGTGTAAACGCATGAAGAAGCTCCATGTTGATGGATCTTTGGACTCACTCGTTTTGAAAAGTTTGAGACATGCTAACCATGTCTATTGGTGTATACGCATGAAGAAACTCCATGCAGATGGATCGCTTGGACTCACTTGATTTTGAATCACTTGAGATATGCAAATCATACCACATGGGCAAGATGACCTAAAAGCCTCGGTTTCAAAGAAGATGCAACAAGATAGCAACTTGTTGGAAGTAACACATTTTGATGTGTGCAGTCCAATGAGTGCCGAGGCATGCAAAGATGAATATCGTTATGTTCTTACTTCACAGATGATTCGAGTAGATGTTGAGTATATTTACTTGATGAAACACAAGTCTGAATTATTGAATGGTTCAAGTAATTTCAGAGTGAAGTTGAAGATCATCGTGACAAGAGGATAAAATGTCTATGATATGATCATAGAGATGAGTATCTGAGTTCTGAGCTTTGGCACGCAATTAAGACATTGTGGAAATTGTTTCACAATTAATACCGCCGAACACCATAGTTTGATGGTGTGTCCGAACATCATAGTTGCACCCTATTGGATATGGTGCGCACTGTGATGTCTCTTATCGAATTACCACTATCGCTTATGGTTTAGGCATTAGAGACAACCACATTCACTTTAAATAGGGCACCACGTAATTCCGCTGAGATGACACCGTATGAACTATGGTTTAGAGAAACCTAAGTCTGTCATTTCTTAAAGGTTTGGGGCTGCGACGCTTATGTGAAAAAGTTTCAAGGTTGATAAGCTCGAACCCAAAGCGGATAAATACATCTTCATAGGACACCCAAAACAGTTGGGTATACCTCCTAATTCAGATCCGAAAGCAATAGGGATTGTTTCTTGAATCGGGTCCTTTCTCGAGGAAAAGTTTGTCTCGAAAAGTTGAGTGGGAGGATGGTGGAGACTTGATATGGTTATTGAACCGTCACTACAACTAGTGTGTAGCAGGGCACAGGAAGTTGTTCCTGTGGCTCCTACACCAATTGAAGTAGAAGCTTATGATATTGATCATGAAACTTGGATCAAGTCACTACCGTACCTCGAGGGTGACAAGGATGCGATCGCTTGAGTGGTGCAGTAATCTGTCTTGAAGGTCATGTTGCTAGACAACAATGAACCTATGAGCTATGGAGAAGCAATGGTGGGCCCAAATTCCGACAAATGGTTAGAAACCATGAAATCCGAGATAGGATCCATGTATCAGAACAAAGCATGGACTTTGGTGGACTTGCCCAATGATCGTCAAGCCATTGAGATAAATGGATCTTTAAGAAGAAGACGGGCGTGGACAGTGATGTCACTGTCTATGAAGCTCGACTTGTGGCGAAGAGTTTTTCACAAGTTCAAGGCGTTGACTACGATGAGATTTTCTCATCCTTTGCGATGCTTAAGTCTGTCGGAATCATGTTAGCATTAGCTGCATTTATGAAATCTAGCAGATGGATGTCAAAACGAGTTTCCTTACCAGTCTTCGTAAGGAAAGGTTGTATGTGATACAATCCGAAAGTTTTTGTCGATCCTAAGGATGCTAAAAGGTATGCTGGCTCCAGCGATCCTTCTAAGGACTGGAGTAAGCATCTCGGAGTTGGAATATGTACTTTGATAAGATGATCAAAGATTTTGGGTTTATACAAAGTTTGTGAGGAACTTGTATTTGCAAAGAAGTGAGTGGGAGCACTATAGAATTTCTGATGAGTATATGTTATTGACATATTGTTGATCAGAAATGATGTAGAATTTCTGGAAAGCATATAGGGTTATTTGAAAAGTGTTTTTCAAGTGAAAACCTGGTTTACGCTACTTGAACATTGAGCTTCAAGATCTATGAGGATAGATCAAAAACCGCTTAATGGTACTTTCAAATGAGCATATACCTTGACATGATCTTGAAGATGTTCAAGATGGATCAGTCAAAGAAGGAGTTCTTGCCTGAGATGTAAGGTATGAAGTTAAGACTTAAAGCTCGACCACGGCAGAAAAGAGAGAAAGGACGAAGGTCGTCCCCTATGCTTTGGACGTAGGCTCTACATATGCTATGCTGTGTACCGCACCGGAAGTGTGCCTTGCCACAAGTCGTCGAGGGTACAAGAATGATCCAGAATGGATCATTGGACAATGGTAAAATTGTCCTTGGAGTAAATAAGGACATGTTTCTCGATTATGGAGGTGATAAAGAGTTCGGCGTAAAGGGTTACGTCGATGCAAGCTTTAACACCTATCCAAGTGACTCTGAGTAGCAAACCGGATACGTATAGTGGAGCAACCATTTGGAACAGCTCCAAGTGGAGCGTGGAAGCAGCATTTACAGATACGACCTAGAGATTTGCGAAGTACATACGGATCTGAATGTTGCAGACCCGTTGACTAAAACCTCTCTTACAAGCAAAACATGATCAAACCCCAGAACTCATTGAGTCTTAATCACATGATGATGTGAACTAGTTTAGTGACACTAGTAAACTCTTTGGATGTTGGTCACATGGCGATGTGACCTGTGAGTGTTAATCACATGGCGATGTGAACTAGATTATTAACTCTAGTGCAAGTGGGAGACTATTGGAAATATGCCCTAGAGGCAATAATAAAAGTATTATTATATTTCCTTGTTCAACATAATTG
Source organism: Aegilops speltoides (assembly GCA_021437245.1). Classification (NCBI taxonomy): domain Eukaryota; kingdom Viridiplantae; phylum Streptophyta; class Magnoliopsida; order Poales; family Poaceae; genus Aegilops; species Aegilops speltoides. The sequence goes on along the minus strand of CM038143.1, from coordinate 569,148,573 downwards.
TCTTTTATTCATGCTATAACTATATTATCCGGAAATCGTAATACACGTGTGAATACATAGACCACAATATGTCCCTAGTGAGCCTCTAGTTGACTAGCTCGTTGTGATCAACAGATAGTCATGGTTTCCTGGCTATGGACATTGGATGTCGTTGATAACGGGATCACATCATTAGGAGAATGATGTGATGGACAAGACCCAATCCTAAGCATAGCACAAAGATCGTGTAGTTCCTTTGCTAGAGCTTTTCCAATGTCAAGTATCTCTTCCTTAGACCATGAGATCGTGTAACTCCCGGATACCGTAGGAGTGCTTTGGGTGTATCAAACGTGACAACGAATCGGGTGACTATAAAGGTGCACTACAGGTATCTCCGAAAGTGTCATTGGGTTGACACGGATCAAGATGGATTTGTCACTCCCGTAAACGGAGAGGTATCTCTGGGCCCACTCGGTAGGACATCATCATAATGTGCACCATGTGACCAAGGGGTTGATCACGGGATGATGTGTTACGGAACGAGTAAAGAGACTTGCCGGTAACGAGATTGAACAAGGTATCGGTATACCGACGATCGAATCTCGGGCAAGTACAATACCGTTAGACAAGGGGAATTGTATACGGGATCGATTGAGTCCTTGACATCATGGTTCATCCGATGAGATCATCGTGGAACATGTGGGAGCCAACATGGGTATCCAGATCCCGCTGGTGGTTATTGACCGGAGAACGTCTCGGTCATGTCTACATGTCTCCCGAACCCGTAGGGTCTACACACTTAAGGTTCGATGACGCTAGGGTTATAAAGGAAGTTTGTATGTGGTTACAAAATGTTTTTTGGAGTCCCGGATGAGATCCCGGACGTCACGAGGAGTTCCGGAATGGTCCGGAGGTAAAGATTTATATATGGGAAGTCCTATTTTGGCCACCGGAAAATGTTCGGGAATTTTCGGTATTGTACCGGGAAGGTTCTAGAAGGTTCCGGAGTGGGGCCCACCTGCATGGGGGGACCCACATGAACGTGGGTAGTGGGGGAAAGGCCCCACACCCCTGGTCAAGCGACCAAGATCCCCCTTAGAAGGAATAAGATCATATCCCAAGGGATAAGATCGAGATCCCTAAAAGGGGGATAACAATCGATGGGGAAGGAAATGATGGGATTTCTTTCCTCCCACCTTGGCCAACGCCCCAATGGACTTGGAGGGCAAGAAACCAGCCCTCCACCCCTATATATAGTGGGGAGGCGCATGGGAGCTACACACGATGTTCTCGGCGCAGCCCTCCCCTCTCCCAAGTACTCCTCTTCTCCCGGTGCTTGGCGAAGCTGCGCAGATTGCCACGCCTCCACCACCACCACGCCGTTGTGCTGCTGCTGACGGAGTCTTCCTCAACCTCTCCCTCTCTCCTTGCTGGATCAAGGCATGGGAGACGTCACCGGGCTGTACGTGTGTTGAACGCGGAGGTGCCGTCCGTTCGGCACTAGGATCTCCGGTGATTTGGATCACGACGAGTATGACTCCTTCAACCCCATTCTCTTGAACGCTTCCGCTTAGCGATCTACAAGGGTATGTAGATGCACTCTCCTTCCCCTCGTTGCTGGTTTCTCCATAGATAGATCTTGGTGACACGTAGGAAAATTTTGAATTTCTGCTACGTTCCCCAACAGTGGTATCAGAGCTAGGTCTATTGCGTAGATTCTTTGCACGAGTAGAACACAAAGTAGTTGTGGGCGTTGATTTTGTTCAATATGCTTACCGTTACTAGTCCAATCTTGTTTCGACGGTATTGTGGGATGAAGCGGCCCGGACCGACCTTACACATACTCTTACGTGAGACAGGTTCCACCGATTGACATGCACTTGGTGCATAAGGTGGCTAGCGGGTGCCAGTCTCTCCCACTTTAGTCGGAACGGATTCGATGAAAAGGGTCCTTATGAAGGGTAAATAGCAATTGGCATATCACGTTGTGGTTTTGCGTAGGTAAGAAACGTTCTTGCTAGAAACCCATAGCAGCCCGTAAAACATGCAAACAACAATTAGAGGGCGTCTAACTTGTTTTTGCGGGGTATGCTATGTGATGTGATATGGCCAAGAAGAATGTGATGAATGATATGTGATGTATGAGATTGATCATGTTCTTGTAATAGGAATCACGACTTGCATGTCGATGAGTATGACAACCGGCAGGAGCCATAGGAGTTGTCTTTATTTATTGTATGACCTGCGTGTCATTGAACAACGCCATGTAATTAATTTACTTTATTGCTAACCGGTAGCCATAGTAGTAGAAGTAATAGTTGGTGAGACAACTTCATGAAGACACGATGATGGAGATCATGATGATGGAGATCATGGTGTCATGCGGTGACGATGATGATCATGGAGCCCTCAAGATGGAGATCAAAGGAGCAAAATGATATTGGCCATATCATGTCACTATTTGATTGCATGTGATGTTTATCATGTTTATGCATCTTTCTTACTTAGAACGACGGTAGTAAATAAGATGATCCTTACAAAATTTCAAGAAGTGTTCTCCCTAACTGTGCACCGTTGCTAAAGTTCGTCGCTTCTAAGCACCACGTGATGATCGGGTGTGATGGATTCTTACGTTCACATACGACGGGTGTAAGACAGATTTACACACGCGAAACACTTAGGGTTAACTTGACGAGCCTAGCATGTACAGACATGGCCTCGGAACACGGAGACCGAAAGGTCGAGCATGAGTCGTATAGTAGATACGATCAACATGAAGATGTTCACCGATGATGACTAGTCCGTCTCACGTGATGATCGGACACGGCCTAGTTGACTCGGATCATGTAATCACTTAGATGACCAGAGGGATGTCTATCTGAGTGGGAGTTTATAAGATGAACTTAATTATCCTGAACATAGTCAAAAGATCTTTGCAAATTATGTTGTAAGCTCGCGCTTTAGTTCCACTGTCTAGATATGTTCCTAGAGAAAATATAGTTGAAAGTTGACAGTAGCGATTATGCGGACAGTAGAAAGCTTATGTCCTTAATGCACCACTCAGTGTGCTGAACCCTAAACGTCGTTTGTGGATGTTGCGAACATCAAACATACACGTTTTGATAACTACGTGATAGTTCGGTTAAGCGGTTTAGAGTTGAGGCACCAAAGGCGTTTTCTAAGCGTCGCGGAACATATGAGATGTTTGAGGGCTGAAATTATGATTTCGGGCTTGTGCCCACGTCAAGAGGTATGAGACCTCCAACGATTTTCTTAGCCTGCAAACTAAGGGAGAAAAGCTCAATCGTTGAGCTTGTGCTCGATTGTCCGAAAAGCGACAAATCACTTGAATCGAGTGGGAGTTGATCTTCCAGATGAGTTAGTGATGTTTCTCCAAGGTCATTGCCACCAAGCTGCTAGAGCTTTGTGATGAACTATAACATATCAGGCATAAATATGATGATCCTTGAACTATTCGCGATGTTTGACACCGCGAAAGTAGAAATCAAGAAGGAGCATCAATTGTTGATGGTTGGTGAAACCACTAGTTTCAAGAAGGGCAAGGGCAAGATGGGATACATCATGAAATGACAAATTAGCTGCTGCTCTAATGAAGAAACCCAAGGTTGAACCCAAACCCGAGACTAAGTGCTTCTGTGATAAGGGGAATAGTCACTAGAGCTGAATTACCCTAGGTACTTGGTAGATGAGAAGGCTGGCAAGGTCGATTGAAGTATATTGGATATACATTATGTTAACGTGTACTTTACTAGTACTCCTAGTAGCACCAGGGTATTAGATACCGGTTCGGTTGCTAAGTGTTAGTAACTCGAAATAAAAGCTACAGAATAAACGGAGACTAGCTAAAGGTGAGCTGACGATATGTGTTGGAAGTGTTTCCAAGGTTGATGTGATCAAGCATCACACGCTCCCTCTACCATCGAGATTTGGTGTTTGCGTTGAGCATAGACATGATTGGATTATGTCTATCGCAATGTCTGTTATTCATTTAAGGAGAATAATGGTTACTCTATTTATTTGAATAATACCTTCAATGGTCTTGCACCTAAAGGAATGGTTTATTGAATCTCGATCGTAGTGATACACATTTTCATGCCAAAAGATATAAGATAGTAATGATAGTACCACTTACTTGTGGCAATTGCCATGTAAGTCATATTGGTGTAAACGCATGAAGAAGCTCCATGTTGATGGATCTTTGGACTCACTCGTTTTGAAAAGTTTGAGACATGCGAACCATGTCTATTGGTGTATACGCATGAAGAAACTCCATGCAGATGGATCGTTTGGACTCACTTGATTTTGAATCACTTGAGATATGCAAATCATACCACATGGGCAAGATGACCTGAAAAGCCTCGGTTTCAAAGAATATGTACCAAGATAGCAACTTGTTGGAAGTAACACATTTTGATGTGTGCAGTCCAATGAGTTGAGGCATCTGATGAATATCGTTATGTTCTTACTTCACAGATGATTCGAGTAGATGTTGAGTATATTTACTTGATGAAACACAAGTCTGAATTATTGAATGGTTCAAGTAATTTTAGAGTGAAGTTGAAGATCATCGTGACAAGAGGATAAAATGTCTATGATATGATCATAGAGATGAGTATCTGAGTTATGAGCTTTGGCACATAATTAAGACATTGTGGAAATTGTTTCACAATTAATACCGCCTGGAACACCATAGTTTGATGGTGTGTCCGAACATCATAGTTGCACCCTATTGGATATGGTGCGTACCATGATGTCTCTTATCGAATTACCACTATCGTTTATGGTTTAGGCATTAGAGACAACCACATTCACTTTAAATAGGGCACCACGTAATTCCGTTGAGATGACACCGTATGAACTATGGTTTAGAGAAACCTAAGCTGTCATTTCTTAAAGGTTTGGGGCTGCGACGCTTATGTGAAAAAGTTTCAGGTTGATAAGCTCGAACCCAAAGCGGATAAATACATCTTCATAGGACACCCAAAACAGTTGGGTATACCTCCTAATTCAGATCCGAAAGCAATAGGGATTGTTTCTTGAATCGGGTCCTTTCTCGAGGAAAAGTTTGTCTAGAAAAGTTGAGTGGGAGGATGGTGGAGACTTGATATGGTTATTGAACCGTCACTACAACTAGTGTGTAGCAGGGCACAGGAAGTTGTTCCTGTGGCACCTACACCAATTGAAGTAGAAGCTTATGATAGTGATCATGAAACTTTGGATCAAGTCACTACCGTACCTCGTAGGGTGACAAGGATGCGTACTGCTTCAGAGTGGTACAGTAATCCTGTCTTGAAGGTAATGTTGCTAGACAACAATGAACCTACGAGCTATGGAGAAGCAATGGTGGGCCCAAATTCCGACAAATGGTTAGAAACCATGAAATCCGAGATAGGATCCATGTATCAGAACAAAGCATGGACTTTGGTGGACTTGCCCAATGATCGTCAAGCCATTGAGATAAATGGATCTTTAAGAAGAAGACGGGCGTGGACGGTGATGTCACCATCTATGAAGCTCGACTTGTGGCGAAGAGTTTTTCACAAGTTCAAGGCGTTGACTACGATGAGATTTTCTCATCCGTAGCGATGCTTAAGTCTGTCGGAATCATGTTAGCATTAGCTGCATTTATGAAATCTAGCAGATGGATGTCAAAACGAGTTTCCTTACCAGTCTTCGTAAGGAAAGGTTGTATGTGATACAATCCGAAAGTTTTTGTCGATCCTAAGGATGCTAAAAGGTATGCTGGCTCCAGCAATCCTTCTAAGGACTGGAGTAAGCATCTCGGAGTTGGAATATGTACTTTGATAAGATGATCAAAGATTTTGGGTTTATACAAAGTTTGTGAGGAACTTGTATTTCCAAAGAAGTGAGTGGGAGCACTATAGAATTTCTGATGAGTATATGTTATTGACATATTGTTGATCAGAAATGATGTAGAATTTCTGGAAAGCATATAGGGTTATTTGAAAAGTGTTTTTCAAGTGAAAACCTGGTTTACGCTACTTGAACATTGAGCTTCAAGATCTATGAGGATAGATAAAAAACATCTTAATGGTACTTTCAAATGAGCATATACCTTGACATGATCTTGAAGGTGTTCAAGATGGATCAGTCAAAGAAGGAGTTCTTGCCTGAGATGTAAGGTATGAAGTTAAGACTTAAAGCTCGACCACGGCAGAAAAGAGAGAAAGGACGAAGGTCGTCCCCTATGCTTTGGACGTAGGCTCTACATATGCTATGCTGTGTACCGCACCGGAAGTGTGCCTTGCCATGAGTCTGTCAAGGGGTACAAGAATGATCCAGGAATGGATCATTGGACAGCGGTAAAAATTGTCCTTGGAGTAAATAAGGACATGTTTCTCGATTATGGAGGTGATAAAGAGTTCGGCGTAAAGGGTTACGTCGATGCAAGCTTTAACACCTATCCGAGTGACTCTGAGTAGCAAACCGGATACGTATAGTGGAGCAACCATTTGGAACAGCTCCAAGTGGAGCGTGGAAGCAGCATTTACGGATACGACCTAGAGATTTGCGAAGTACATACGAATCTGAATGTTGCAGACCCGTTGACTAAAACCTCTCTTACAAGCAAAACATGATCAAACCCCAGAACTCATTGAGTCTTAATCACATGATGATGTGAACTAGTTTAGTGACACTAGTAAACTCTTTGGATGTTGGTCACATGGCGATGTGACCTGTGAGTGTTAATCACATGGCGATGTGAACTAGATTATTGACTCTAGTGCAAGTGGGAGACTGTTGGAAATATGCCCTAGAGGCAATAATAAAAGTATTATTATATTTCCTTGTTCATGATAATTGTCTTTTATTCATGCTATAAGCTGTATTATCCGGAAATCGTAATACACGTGTGAATACATAGACCACAATATGTCCCTAGTGAGCCTCTAGTTGACTAGCTCGTTGTGATCAACAGATAGTCATGGTTTCTCGCTATGGACATTGGATGTTGTTGATAACGGGATCACATCATTAGGAGAATGATGTGATGGACAAGACAATCCTAAGCATAGCACAAAGATCGTGTAGTTCATTTGCTAGAGCTTTTCCAATGTCAAGTATCTCTTCCTTAGACCATGAGATCGTGTAACTCCGGTACCGTAGGAGTGCTTTGGGTGTATCAAACATCACAACGAATCGGGTGACTATAAAGGTGCACTACGGTATCTCCGAAAGTGTCTATTGGGTTGACACGGATCGAGACTGGGATTTGTCACTCCATGTAAACGGAGAGGTATCTCTGGGCCCACTCGGTAGGACATCATCATAATGTGCACAATGTGACCAAGGGGTTGATCACAGGATGATGTGTTACGGAACGAGTAAAGAGACTCTCCGGTAACGAGATTGAACAAGGTATCGGTATACCGACGATCGAATCTCGGGCAAGTACAATACCGTTAGACAAGGGGAATTGTATACGGGATCGATTGAGTCCTTGACATCGTGGTTCATCCGATGAGATCATCGTGGAACATGTGGGAGCCAACATGGGTATCTAGATCCCGCTGGTGGTTATTGACCGGAGAACGTCTCGGTCATGTCTACATGTCTCCCGAACCCGTAGGGTCTACACACTTAAGGTTCGATGACGCTAGGGTTATAAAGGAAGTTTGTATGTGGTTACAAAATGTTGTTTGGAGTCCCGGATGAGATCCCGGACATCACGAGGAGTTCCGGAATGGTCCGGAGGTAAAGATTTATATATGGGAAGTCCTATTTTGGCCACCGGAAAATGTTCGGGAATTTTTGGTATTGTACCGGGAAGGTTCTAGAAGGTTCCGGAGTGGGGCCCACCTGCATGGGGGGACCCACATGAACGTGGGTAGTGGGGGAAAGGCCCCACACCCCTGGTCAAGGCGCACCAAGATCCCCCCTTAGAAGGAATAAGATCATATCCCGAAGGGATAAGATCGAGATCCCTAAAAAGGGGGGATAACAATCGGTGGGGAAGGAAATGATGGGATTTCTTTCCTCCCACCTTGGCCAACGCCCCAATGGACTTGGAGGGCAAGAAACCAGCCCCTCCACCCCTATATATAGTGGGGAGGCGCATGAGAGCTACACACGATGTTCTGGCGCGGCCCTCCCCCTCTCCCAAGTACTCCTCTTCTCCCGCGGTGCTTGGCGAAGCCCTGCAGGATTGCCACGCTCCTCCACCACCACCACGCCGTTGTGCTGCTGCTGGACGGAGTCTTCCTCAACCTCTCCCTCTCTCCTTGCTGGATCAAGGCATGGGAGGCGCCACCGGCTGTACGTGTGTTGAACGCGGAGGTGCCGTCCGCTTGGCTCTAGGATCTCCGGTGATTTGGATCACGGCAGCACGACTCCTTCAACCCCGTTCTCTTGAGCGCTTCCGCTTAGCGATCTACAAGGGTATGTAGATGCACTCTCCTTCCCCTCGTTGCTGGTTTCTCCATAGATAGATCTTGGTGACACGTAGGAAATTTTGAATTTCTGCTACGTTCCCCAACAAAAGCATGATTACATTATAGTGGCACTGGTTGATGAAACACACAAAATAAATAGAAGAAAATATTGCTATAGTATCATAGTATGCCATGCTGCGAGGACGAGATGGGCCCTGCGACGCCTCATACAGTACGCATCATACTGGACATTGTCCCAAGTCTCCCAGATACACCTTCTGCCAGTGATGAACATCAGTGTATAGCAGTAGTACAAGGAGGCGCCTTGAGACATTCAAATCTGTTTTTTGTACATATCAACTAAAATTAAGCACCCCAGTTTGCAGAAACGCTTAAATATTAACACTGGGACTAGTTGATGTAACATACATTAACAAACAGAAGCACTTTCTTTATCTACATTGGAAATGAAATGATAGATATGACACTCGCTCTATTTTAACTGTATTATTACTTCATTTTATTAGTGACACTAGGGTCGAGCAGGTGGCAAACGAGGTGTACCGTGCGTCGCAAGGATGGAGGCTGGGGGTGCTTAGACTGGGATGCTGAAGCTGGCTCTTTCAGTCACCAACATGGATGATTCAATTCCTGGGACCTTTTTGTGCAGTTCACCTAAAATGAAGCAATGTCCCGTGAGCTAGCAACTTCTTCTTCAATTTTTTTTAAGAAAAGGGCTCCAGCCCCGGTTCCATTTCCATCAGAAAACGAAACCCACAGAGCTTCTTCTTCATTAGGTGCAATAAAATTGAGCAACATCAAGGTTGGTTATGAAGCTCCTGGAATGCTTAACTATAATTTGGATATCATTTGTGCAGTTCAACTAAGATCGAGCGTGAAATGTATATCTCTGTTTGCACAAAAAAGGTGGAAAGGAGGGTGACTAACAAGTGATGAAACATGCATCAAACGAAAAGAAGCATGTTCCTTATTTGAATGGCAATCCTACAAGGACAGTAGAAATTTCTAAAGTAGTGGCATTGCTAGATATTAGTGTGGGCATTAGGATTAACTATGACACCCGTTAAATACGACATTACTTTGGGCACGAGAGAGTAGGCGGACCAGGACAGTTGCATTTCTAATGAAAAGAACCAACTTATCTTAATGGGAAAATTTAGCAGGACATGTAAAGAAGTGCCATTGATTCATATTACTGGAGGCATTACATTGAAAACAACATTGGTTTAACGTGTCCTTACTTTTAACAGTGTGACTGCTACATTTTTCCAGTGGCATTACATAAGAGTGGCTCGGGGCAACAAACATCAAAACAGGATATCTGGGTTGGTCCCATTTTTGTTTGGTATAGCCACCTTATGCTGTGTGAGGCTAGCAAATATAGTGCTGGACTTACTCTGTTGACTTGTCCCCAGTCCCCACTTTCTTTCCTTTTTCAACCAATAGATCGGGTTTATATTGAGTTTGTACCGCGTTTCCCTTTATTTCCCTATTAGACCTAGAGACCAGTTGGATAGCCAGTCTCTACTACTTTTCGCCCCCATTATTTCCTCTTTTGACCAAGTCCTAGATTCAGGTAACAAATCCTCCCCCACCCCCAACCCCTTTCTTCCTTGTTTGAACCAAGTAGTACTAGATTCGAGTGCATGAACTAGTTTTACCTCTTAAATATAAAAAATAGGTGGTTTTCGAACAGCTGATCGATCCTATCTACGAGGGGGCCTGAGAAATAGTAAAAGATACAAATGCAGCGACGTCAGGAGCTCGGGAAGTAGAGCAAGGCCGGTTTCGAAGGAAGTTATACCCGATGGCTGCTGGGATGTCGCTAGGTGGGCGGCGGGAGGCCGCATCTGCCCACACTACGGCAACGAGGAAGAAGGGGTCGGAGCCCCCCCCCTCGCCAGCGGTGCTTGGGTGAGAACGGCAAGGCAGGCTGATCGGGACGCGCCCAACAGTGGGTAAGAGCCATCGCCGAGGACGACCGCGTGAACGTTGCACCTTCTCACCTTCCCAGCAGAGAGGATCCGGCTGGATCTGTGACTAGCGGTGAGCAGAGAGAGACAGAGTGTGGCCACCGCTGTCGTGCTTAGATCTGGAGAGGGCGAGACAGTGTGAAGAGACAACAATAGGAAGCAAGCGCGAAGGCTCCTGCCTATATAGTGCAGTAACACTAGTTTTCTTTTGTCTACCGGAGCCGGCTTGACCTCGTCAATGACTGTCGAGAAGTCTTCATGCACGTGGCCCGGAGGCGCAGTTGTCATCATTTTGATCTGAAGCGCCGTATTATAACATATAACACAAAAAAATGCCACATGACAAGAAATCATAACCTCACTGCCCAAAGGAGACAACATGAATCTCGACGGACAAACTAGACGAGGAACAAAGCTCAAATTAAAGATAAACTCATAGAAAAGGGGTCCGTCGATAGATGTCCTAATTAACATAGCCGGCTTGACCTAGATGGCAGCCGAGTAGTCACTGTTCGTGCATGTGCTCCCAATGACTAGCCCCACTCAGTTGTCGCTGTTTAACCCTCGCAGTGATTTGAAGCACATGACACCTAATTTTGCGAGATGACAAGAAACCTTTTTTTAGATTTCTCACCACAACTACAGCCATTTACAACACAGCCTGCATGATATGTAGACGATAGCCAATCCAGACATGTCTACTGGAGTCTGGTCACATGCATGGACGAACTGATCTTCCGTGTCTTGCAGGGATCGTCTAGGCACCAACGTAGTACAACACTTCTCTAGTACTATCGCTCGTCTCCCTCTTCTATTAAGTCACCCAACTTCCGGGGCTGGGGAGTGTGCCTATGGTCTGTTCTCAATTGCCGTCCCACATGTGTGTGCAAACGCAATATGACGTGTGTTCCATTCGGAGAGCATCGTGCCAGACCGACCGACCGTCTGGGGTGCAATGCGAACGCGAAGGGCGTGCTTTATACTCTGTACATGTGTATCGCCATTTTCTAGACGCTTTTCTCCATGGCGCGGGCGCAACCCATGGATACAAAATTAGTATACTGTATACTATTTAAAAGTCGAGGGCGGGGCTTTTCCTGCACGGTAGGCGGCAGGGCAGTTCCGCTAGTCGGTTCGACGGAGACGCGAGAAGACGAGGGAGTAGGCTGCTGCAAACTTAGGGCTGTGTGATTTGATAGCGAGTTACTGCTGGACAGGTGGGGCGCCGTGATTTGACTTTCCATTACCATTTTAATTGCGGCACTACGACCGGCGTGAGTCTCCTGATTCCTGACCACCTCCATACAGGTGCCTCTCCCAATGCTCCACCATGTAGTAGAGGCTGGCTCTTGCATGAGATCCCACTTCTCCACTTTTTCCTTGCCTCTCTTTCCTCCACATATGCAAAAATGCCATGTAAAGTGCACTATTGTACTTACTTTTACTTGCTCCTACAGGTGCTAAGCTTGCCACATAGGCATAAAGTCTGATGTCGCAAGTTAATCAAGAAGAGAGAGACTAGTTTGGTGACCCAAGGAAGAAACGGTGCTAAGCGTGTGTACCTAGGTGAAAAGACAATTTTGAGTCTATAGCTAATTAAATGCAGCAAACTTAGCAACACCATTTCATTGGAAGAGGTCACTCCTTGGCAAATGCAATAAATACTAGTACTCCCTGTGTCCTAGTGTAAAAAACGTTCTTATATTATGGGACGAAGGGAGTACGAAGAAAGAGATAGAGAAGAGTAAAATAAATAAATACACTTAAGTCAACCTTATAGCTAACCTTATTGTAGTATGAGTGACTAAGTGATGACTATGTATGACATGCCAACATCAGATAGCCTAACGCACCGTGTTAAATATCCAAGGGCGCGACCGCGCGAGCGACGCGACGGTCATGGAAGGCGCGACAATGATACGTCCTGTTGGCAGCTCTTGGATCTGAGATCAAACGGTCGCATGCTAAGTTGCTGAAAATTTGCAGAATAACCCTACAGGATAGGATATTCACCCATAGGTCTAGAATCACGCCATGCAACCATTTGATCTCAGATCCACAGGCTCTCGGAAGCCCGTATCATGGGAGAATGGAAAGCCACTACCCTGTCGTTCGCACACTGGCAGTTTGCTCCTACTCGTCCCCGCACGTCCTTCAATACTACGACGGTTCGCTCCTAGTCGTCCCGTCCATTCACATTATGGCAGTTCCACTAATCCTAACCCTCCTCCCAAATCCATGGCGTCCCAAATCTCCACGATCGGCGGTGAGTACACGGTTAGAACCCTCACCGGCGATGAGTTCGATGTCATCTACACCCGTTCTTCCGCGACGGTGGAAGGATGCCTTTCTCGCTTCAGACGCATGTTCGAAGACTGAGTGGGTCGCTGGGCTAGATCTTGAGTACACCACAGTCCTGGGACGAGAGAAGGATCTAAAGGACGAAGAGAGGAAGAAGCCCGCCATGATCCAGGTTTGCGTGCATGACTTATGCTTGGTCTACCACATATGCCATGCCGACGTTGAGTGCCAGGATTTTAAGAACTTCCTTGAGAGCAACCTAGACAAATTCGTTACTGTAGACTTTGGTAATGACAAAGAAGTCCTGCGTCGGGTAGGCCTCATTGTAGGCAACACCTTCGACCTCCAGAAGAATCGGCTGGTGTCCTCTCGTTAGCCTTCAGTGCTAACCCTGGCAGGAGCCATGGTTCATCCTTCGTACGGTAAATTGGAGAAACCTCCATACACGTTTCATCGTCATGCATGGCAGTAGAATGTACTAGATATAGATCACATCCACTACACCGCAATGGATGGCTACCTTTGCTTCAATATCTACAAGGGTTGGATGATGACCAACAACTAAGTGTGTGGTTCAAGCAAAGAAGTATCGGCCAAGAGGAAGAGGGACAAGGACGAAGTCGAGGACGTGGACGAGGACTCCGAGTAAGGTGGCAGTGTCGTTGCTCATGGTGGTTCTAATGCAGTGTCTACTGGAATAGTTGCAAAGTTTAATTTCAGGTGTGCTTAATTTAATTTGAGGGGTGTGTTGTGCTGAGCCCCCAGCAGAACTATGTTATGTTTCTTCTTGTTACTTTAACTCTTCAGTACGTACATACTAGTATTTCTTACATTTCATCTTTTAGTTGGTATAGTACTACCACTCGTTTCTTCACATTATATATGTACAATATATATGGCCAACATCATATAGCCAGCAGTTTAGTTGTCAAAGAATTTTAGGGTGCTTAGTTTTGTTAAAGAATCCCAGGGTGCTTAGTTTTATTTGAGGGGTGGGTTGTGCTGGACACTATTATTGTGACTAGCCTTTTTAATAGTACTATATGCATAATTTGGCGACGAGTGCTCTCTATATGTACCACCTTTTTTTTAATTTCAAGTTTTGCTCCATGGCGCAATCCATCGATACTACTGCTGTACAAAAGTATACATTTTAAAAGGCTAGAGGCGGGCAGTCTAGCTTGGTCGGTTTCACGAGGCGAGGGCCTTTGTGATTTGACGGCTCATTCTCTTTGGAAGGCGGGGCCTTGTGATTTGACTGCTTTCAGATAAATCGCCGATGACCTGATCGGCAGAGTAAAGAACCGTGCGGTATACTCAAGTTTTCCACTGGAGTAGTACTGCGACGGAGGAGCACCAAACACGGCAGCCCAGTGCCATATGGCGACAAAAAATGATCTAATTTGGTAGTCATCTCTTGTTAGCATTGTTCTATTCATTCCCTAAAAAAACCATTATTCTATTCATGCCTCACAGAGAATGTTGCACGTGTGGCGAAACACCCGAAGCAAAAGATGAAACACAGGAGCAAAAGAAGAAGGAAGATTATCACCCCAAATGATCTAATTTGCCACGGAGTCGTAACTGCTTCTTCATCGCCTCCACGACCTCCATTTCCTTGCGCGTCTCCTCCGCCATCTTCTTCATTCTGTCCATGACGCAGGATTTCTCGACACGAGCCTTCATCATCTGTTCCACGGCCGCATTACATACCTTGACAAAGAGCGGGTGCTCGATCGAGCTTCGCCAAGTCCTCCATACATTCCATGACGAGGGCCTGCAGCATCTTCATCGAGGAACTACTATTCTCATGTAGATTCTTCCAGCCGGCGTTCTTCTCCTTCAATAGGTCGATCTGGCGGCAGAGCTTCGCCTTGTCCTCCTGAAGTCGCAGGATTTCGCCGGTCGCCTTCTTCTCCGAGGCAATGCTCTTCTTCAGCAGCCATGACAACTGCATTACCATCATCAACTGAGCAGATGACCTTGAGGACTACATGGGTCCGCAACAGAGGTCGCACTCTTCCGTGTCTGCTTACGTTATGCGTCGCTTAATATGATGACATGCTACACTATCGTTGTGTTCACCTATTAGACTTCGAGTCAGGTCCAAACTAATGCTGAAACTTAAGTTTTTAAATGGTTGTGGGGTACATATTGGGGCAGCAATCAGTACTATCTATCTACTATCTGGTTAATCTTGGGTGTCTACTATGAGTTTCATGTTGGGTGCAAACAAACACTAAAGGATACATTATCCGTATTTTTTAACTAAAGCTATTATCTGCATGCTATCATTGGTTTTGGGTCTATCCACAGTTTGCTACCATCACTCTGGATTTGTGCATGCACTCCTTACAAAATCTCACTATGTTTTATTCCTATGCATGCCAGTTATTGTACACAATAGAGCTGATCATGTAGAGCAAAAGATACGAGCCTTGCATGGCAATAAAACTTCATGCAGACGTCGTTCCATGGTGGGCGCAAAGGCAAACCCCCTCCACCCATTTCAGATCGTAATCAAGAGGAAGATAATTGTTCTGAGCGGGATTCAGAAGGAGAAGACCACTCCTATTTACCCCATGAGGTCTTCGCTCTAACTTGGCATGCTGATGTTGGTAATATAATGCATATGGTGCCTTACATTGCTTACTGTATACATTAAAGATGTCATCTGCTTAGTTTAGACATGCTTTGTGTCAATGCCATCTGTTTAGTTTCTTTATCGTATATGTGAATCATGCAATGCCATCTTGTCTAGCCAGGCATAATATATGTGAATTTTGCAATGCCACCCTGGTTAGCCAGTCATCTTATATGTGAATTATATCATGCCATCATTTTTTATTACGTGTTAAATTTGTCAACAATTTTAGTACATTCAATTACTCTTCCTGTGCATCAGCCATTCCGCACGGTCATGGAAAAATCTGGAGTGGAAACAAGGTCTTCAGAGCAGACAATGCTATCTGACGAAGAGCATGTCTTGATGGTTACCGATAGCTCCTCAGAGGAGGATTCAGAGACAGATGACCAGTCACATTGCCCCCCCGAGGTGCATGCCCTAACTTGGCAGGGTTATGTTACTCATATCGTGCATATGGTATCTTGCATTGCTATGTCATTTGCTTAGTTTAGACATGCTTTGTGTGAATGCCACATGTTTAGTGTATAATTACCATATATGCGAATTATGCAATGCCATCTTGTTGCAAGACATTATATATGTGAATTGTGCAATGTTATCTTGTTGCAAGGCATTATGTATGTGAATTATGCAATGCCATGCTGTTTAGGCAAGCGTCATATATGTGAATTATACCATGCCGTCTTTTTTTTGTATTTCTCATTGCTTTTATCGACAATGTTTGTATATTCAACTGCTCTTCCTGTGCATCAGCCATTTGAATTGGTGATGGAGAAATCTGGAGTGAAAAACAAGGTCTTCAGAGAAGACAATGCTACTATTTGAAGGAGATATCTTGCTGATTCTGTATAACTCTTCAGAGGAGGATTCAGAGGCAGATGACCAGTCCTATTATCCCCCCGAGGTGTATGCTCAAACTTGGCAGGGTTATATTGCTCATATAATGCATATGTTGTATTGCAATGCTTAGTTTTTACATCATATACACAATATTGAATGCCATCTCCTTAGTTGACACATCATATATGCGATTGCCCTCTGCTCACTTCCTTATTATATAAATTATATATTTGAATTATGTCATGCCATGATGTTTACATAGACAGCATGTATCTGAATTATGGAATGCCAACCCATTTTCTAAAGACATAATATAGTTATATCATCTCATCCTGTTTACATAGTCATCATATTTTAAATTATGTCATTCTATCCGTGAATTATATCATGCCATCATGTTTCCATCGACGACATGTTTGTGATTTATGTCATGCCAACCACTTTAATAGACACATCGTATAGTTATATCATGTCATCCTGTTTACATAGTCATCATATTTTGAAGTATGTGATTCTATCCTGTTTAGTTAGCCATCAGACATGTGAAATTGTGTCATGCTATCCTGTTTAATTAGCCATCATATATGTGAAATTATGTCCTGCTATTCTCTTTGCTTAGACAATGTAAATGTGAAATATTTCATGACCTGTTTTCTTCCCTACTATCCATTGCACCTGTCTATCTTACAATGTCTGTACATTCAGTTACTTTTCTTGTTTATTAGCCATTTCAATTGGAGGGAGTGATGGCAGTATCCATGGGAGTAAAAACACGGTCTTCAGAAAAGATCGTGCTACCTGTCGATGTAGATAGAACCACGGTTGTACTTGCCCAAGAACCAGCCCCACCACACATAACCCACACTCATGCAGATTGTACCCCTACCCAGTTGGACAGAGTACCAGCTACACCCCTTCTAACCCCAACCCCAGCAGATAGACACCCAGTTACCGATGACACAGCACCGTCTCCACCATAGAGCACCCAAACACGAGCAGTTAGTAAGGCAACTGCAGTGCCCAAATCAAGAGGACCACCACTCCGAACCCGAAGTCAACACTTAAAGCAGAAGAAGAATTGTTCTCAGGTCAGGTTCCGTAGCTATGGTTCATACTACTTTGCTCTTGCATCACTGTATTTACTCATACCAACTAATTTCAAATTTGAAGGATGCAATTGAAACTCCAATGGTGTAACAGGTATGTTTTAAACCTGTTTCTTCAACGTGTTTGGCTGTTTGCTGTTGTAACTTGCTCTATGTTGATTTCAGTTTCAATTGAATAAATAGTTATGTTCTCATGCCATGCACATTACAAGTGTTGTTATTGCTGTGTAGTTTCCCACACTTATATTCTATCTATGCTACTTTGTCTTAAATAGATATGATTCGAACTGTATCTATCTTGATTTGGCAACATAAACTAGAATGATATAGACCATACAGTGACCATACTACATAGATATATGTTTGTTTCATGTTGTTATCCTGTCCACCTTACTACTGAACTGGTTTACCAAAATGAGTTTCATATACTACATTGTAAACCTGAGATGTGTTTGTTTGTTTCTCCTTTAGAACGCGGATAAAATATTGGAGAAGAGTACCCTGTTATGCAATGGTAAAGGAAGTAATGCAGATAAGGTTCAAGATAGTGAGACATCCCTGTTGGTCTGCAAGACAGGTGACAAAAACTATATTGAAGACACCGAGACAACCCCAAAGTCATGTCTTGATGTAGTGTTCGAGTTACTGGCTACCACTGCTGGCACCAGCTCTTCGAACTCTTTTCCTGAATCAGTTCGGCTTCTTGAGTCTCAACTTCAAGTTGAAAGACATCGATCAGATGTTATGCAACAGGAAGCCAAAGGACTGAGGAAGTCCCTGCAGAATTCAGATGCATACTTTCTAGTGCAATAGCAAGCGCTGGAGGACTTAAGCGCCAAACAAGAGAAAGTTAATAAGCTTGCTAAGCATCTTGCCAGCATTATGGGTACCCAGGATATTGTTTCTTGAGCTCTTGAAGTGGTTTCATTCGGACTTGTTTTGTTGGCGTTTATGTCTTCTTGTGTTCCCTATATTTGCATTGGTGGCGAACTTTGATGCCCAGTGGATGTAATATGTGTAATAGCCGTGATAGCCTAGTGTAAGTTGCTTTCTTATTTATTTCCTTGTTGTCTTGTTTATTAGTTTGCTTGTAGTCAGTGCAGTTCTTTTTCTGTGGTTTGCTAGTGGCTGCAATAACCTATTTTTTAAAACTAGGCCACAATAACCACGGGCTAATATTTACTGTAGTGACACTGCGCCTCCTACGGGCCGTAGAAACAGTGGGCCTTCTATGGGCCGTATAAGCAATGGGCCTTCTACGGGCCGTAGAAGCAGTGGGCCTTCTACGGGCCATAGAAACAGTGGGCCTTCTACGGGCCGTAGAAACAATGGGCCTTCTCTGGGCCGTATCATCAATGGGCCTTATACGGGTCGTATGTCGATTAGCCAAACATGGGCCAAACAGACCGCATTCTGGTCGTAAACGGGCTAGAGTTGGAATCGTCCGTTCATGGGCCGACCATAATGGGCCATCGTTAATAGGCCGTATTTGATCATGCTATGGAAACGATCCTACGTATTAACGGACCACAAACGGGCCGACTGTAACCACGGGCTGAATTTGGCCCACAAGCGTAAAATAGCGAAGAACGGGTCGTAAGTAAGCGAATCGTGGAAATGAGCCCAAGAATAAATGGGCTCTGAGAAGGCCGAAAGATAACATGGGCTAGAAACGGCCCAATGGAATAACGGGTTGTTAATGGGTATAAAGTGATACCTTTGTTTTTACGGGCGGTTTCACCACGGCCGTTAATGGGTGTAAAGTGATACACTATTCATTACGGGCTAGTTTCACCATGGGCGTTAATAGGCCAAGAGTTACGAGGGCCTCATATGGGCGAAGACATCATGGGCCATACATGGGCCGAAGTGAAAACAGTGGAATCATATTGGATGGCCCGGATGATGCTCTTGGGCCTAATTGAATAGGGCGAACGGGCCTTGGGTTAGCGGGCTGTAAATGGGCTATATGCGAACAGGCTGTTAACAGGCTTTTCATGGGCCGGCCCGCCACCTTTTGACCAAGTCAAACAGGCCGGCCTTTTCACAGGAATGGGCCTCTGTTGGGCCGTGCCACATGTCGACGTATCATAGGCACCTTCTGTCCAATGAGTGGATGGCATCTGTCCCAGCGATGAGCTGACACGTGTTTCCTCTAGCCAATGATGATTTTACATGTGGAAAATCCCCATTGGTCGGGGCTGTTAACGGGTAATCGGATCCAAAACCTGACCCTATAGCTTAACGGCTTTCCGTTACGCGGATCCAAAACCTGACCCTATAGCTTAACGGCTTTCCGTTACGGTGGATGCCACGTGTCGGTCACCCTTGACGATAGCACTTCTGTGACGCACGATTTATCGTCATGGAACACTTCTACGATAGCACAGGTATGACTATCTTGATTCTGTCATAAAATCGTCATGGATGTACATGCATGACAGAAAACGCGACCTACTGTGACAAACACGCATCATCACGGAAGTGTATTTTTTTTGTAGTGATCATAAACCCACAATGCATCAGATCTCGACAAACACACCGCAAAAAGAGTTTACATTGAATATATCTCCACAAGAGAGGGGGAGAACATTGTATTGAGATCCAGAAAGAGAGAAGCCATCTAGCTAATAACTATGGACCCGAAGGTCTATGGTAAACTACTCACAACTCATCGGAAGTGCTATGGTGTTGGTGTAGAAGCCCTCCGTGGTCAATTCCCCCTCCGGCGGAGCACCGACGAAGGCTCCAAGATGGGATCTTGCGGATACAGAAGGTTATGGCGGTGGAATTGTGTTTTGGTGGCTCCCTTGATGTTTTCGGGGTACGTAGGTATATATAGGAGGAAGAAGTACGTCGGTGGCTGCTCGAGGGGCCCAGGAGACAGGGCGCGCGCCCAGGAGGGGTGGGCGTGCCCTCCTATCTCCTGGCCGCCTCTATCGCTTATTGACTTGCACTCCAAGTCCTCTGGATCACGTTCGTTCCAAAAATCACGCTTCCGAAGGTTTTATTCTGTTTGGACTCAGTTTGATATTCCTTTTCTTCGAAATACTGAAATAGGCAAAAAAACAGCAATACGGGCTGGGCCTCCGGTTAGTAGGTTAGTCCCAAAAATGATATGAATGTGTAAAATAAAGCCCATAAACATCAAAAACAGGTAATATAATAGCATGGAACAATAAAAAATTATAGATACGTTGGAGACGTATGAGTTGTCATTTGATTAACGGGATCACATCATTAGAGAATGATGTGATTGACTTGACCCATACCGTTAGCTTAGCACTTGATCGTTTAGTATGTTGCTATTGCTTTCTTCATGACTTATACATGTTCCTATTACTATGAGATTATGCAACTCCCGAATACCGGAGGAACACTTTGTGTGCTACCAAACGTCACAACATAACTGGGTGATTATAAAGGTGCTCTACAGGTGTCGCCGATGGTACTTGTTGAGTTGGCATAGATCAAGATTAGGATTTCTCACTTCGATTGTCGGAGGTATCTCTGGGCCCTCTCGGTAATGAATATCACTATAAGCCTTGCAAGCAATGAAACTAATGAGTTAGTTGTGGGATGATGCATTACGGAACGATTAAAGGGACTTGCCGGTAATGAGATTGAACTAGGTATTGAGATACCGACGATCGAATCTCGAGCAAGTAACATACCGATGACAAAGGGAACAACGTATGTTGTTATACGGTTTGACCGATAAAGACCTTTGTAGAATATGTAGGAGCCAATATGAGCATCCATGTTCCGCTATTTGTTATTGAACGGAGACGTGTCTCGGTCATGTCTACATAGTTCTCGGACCCGCAGGGTCCGCACGCTTAACGTTCGGTGACGATCGATATTATGAGTTTATGTGTTTTGATGTACCAAAGGAAGCTCGGAGTCCCGGATATGATCACGGACATGACGAGGAGTCTCAAAATGGTCGAGACATAAAGATTGATATATTATAAGGTTATATTCTAACATCGGAAGGGTTCCGGAGGTCACCGGATAAATACCGGAGTACCGGGGGGTTACTGGAACCCCCCGGGGAGTATATGGGCCTTAATGGGCTTTAGGGAGAGAGGGGGGGGGGCTGGCTAGGGCTGCCCCCCAAGCCTAGTCCGAATTGGACTAGGGGGGAGGGATGGCGCCCTCTTCTTCCTTCTCCTCCTCTCCTTCACTTCCCCCTTCTCCTAAGCCTACTCCCGGTGGAGCTGAACGTGTGCAGATCGCGGAGGTGTCGTACGTTCGGTACTAGGATCGGTCGATCGTGAAGACGTACGACTACATCAACCGTGTTGTCATAGAGCTTCCGCTTACGGTCTACGAGGGTATGTGGACGACACCCTTCCCTCTCGATGCTATGCATCACCATGATCTTGCGTGTGCCTAGGATTTTTTTTGAAATTACTACGTTCTCCAACAGATCCGCGCCAGAGTGGTACGGTAATCCTGTTCTGGAGGTCATGTTACTTGACATTGACGAACCTACGAACTATGAGGAAGCGATGATGAGCCCAGATTCCGCAAAATGGCTTGAGGCCATGAAATCTGAGATGGGATCCATGTATGAGAACAAAGTGTGGACTTTGGTTGATTTGCCCGATGATCCGCAAGCAATAGAAAATAAATGGATCTTCAAGAAGAAGATTGACGCTGACGGTAATGTTACTATCTACAAAGCTCGACTTGTTGCGAAAGGTTTTCGACAAGTTCAGGGATTTGACTGCGATGAGACCTTCTCACCCGTAGCGATGCTTAAGTATGTCCAAATCGTGTTAGCAATTGCCGCATTTTATGATTATGAAATTTAGCAAATGGATGTCAAAACTGCATTCCTTAATGTATATCTTAAAGAAGAGGTGTATATGATGCAACCAGAAGGTTTTGTCAATCCAAAAGGTGCTAACAAAGTGTGCAAGCTGCGATGATCCATTTATGGACTGGTGCAAGCATCTCGGACTTGGAATATACGCTTTGATAGTGTGATCAAAGCATATGGTTTTATACCGACTTTTGGAGAAGCTTGTATTTACAAGAAAGTGGGTGGGAGCTCTGTAGCATTTCTAATATTATATCTGGATGACATATTTTTGTTTGGAAATAATATAGAATTTCTGGATAGCATAAAAGGATACTTGAATAAGAATTTTTCAATGAAAGACCTCGGTGAAGCTGCTTATATGTTGGGCATCAAGATCTATAGAGATAGATCAAGACACTTAATTTGACTTTCACAAAGCACATACCTTGATAAAGTTTTGAAGAAGTTCAAATGGATCAGTCAAAGAAAGGGTTCTTGCCTGTGTTACAAGGTGTGAAGTTGAGTCAGACTCAATGCCCGACCACTGAAGAAGATAGAGAGAAAATGAAAGTCATTCCCTATGCCTCAACTATAGGTTCTATCATGTATGCAATGCTGTGTACCTGACCTGATGTGTGCCTTGCTATAAGTATACTTGGGAGGTACCAAAGTAATCCAGGAGTGGATCACTGGACAGCGTTCAAGAACATCCTGAAATACCTGAAAGGGACTAAGGATATGTTTCTCATTTATGGAGGTGACAAAGAGCTCGTCATAAATGGTTACGTTGATGCAAGATTTGACACTAATCAGGATGACTCTAAGTCACAAACCGGATATGTATTTATATTGAATGGTGGAGATGTCAGTTGGTGCAGTTCCAAGTAGAGCGTCGTGGCGGGATCTACGTGTGAAGTGGAGTACATAGCTGCTTCGAAAGTAGCAAATGAAGGAGTTCATATCCGATCTAGGTGAAATACCTAGTGCATCAGGTCCAATGAAAATCTTTTGTGACAATACTGGAGCAATTGCCTTGGCGAAGGAATCCAGATTTCACAAGAGAACCAAACACATTAAGAGACGCTTCAATTCCATCCACGATCTAGTAAAGGAGGGAGGCATAGAGATTTGCAAAATACATACGGATCTAAATGTTGCAGACCCGTTGACTAAGCCTCTTCCACGAGCAAAACATGATCACCACCAACACTCCATGGATGTTAGAATAATTACTATGTAATCTAGATTATTGACTCTAGTGCAAGTGGGAGACTGAAGGAAATATGCCCTAGAGGAAATAATAAAGTTGTTATTTATATTTCCTTATATCATGATAAATGTTTATTATTCATGCTAGAATTGTATTAACCGGAACTTAGTACATGTGTGAATACATAGACAAACAGAGTGTCCCTTGTACACCTCTACTTGACTAGCTCGTTAATCAAAGATGATTAAGTTTCCTAACCATAGACATGTGTTGTCCTTTGATGAACGGGGTCACATCATTAGAGAATGATGTGATGGACAAGATCCATATGTTAGCTTAGCATTATGATTGTTAAGTTTTATTGCTATTGCTTTCTTCATGACTTATACATGTTCCTCTGACTATGAGATTATGCAATCCCGAATACCGGAGGAACACCTTGTGTGCTATCAAACGTCACAACATAACTGGGTGATTATAAACATGCTCTACAGGTGTCTCCGAAGGCGTTTGTTGGTTGGCATAAATCGAGATTAGGATTTGTCACTCCATGTATCGGAGAGGTATCTCTGGGCCCTCTCGGTAATGCACATCACTATAAGCCTTGCAAGCAATGTGACTAATGAGTTAGTTGTGGGATGATGCATTACAGAACGAGTAAGAGACTTACCGGTAACGAGATTGAACTAGGTATGATGATACTGACAATCATATCTCGGGCAAGTAACATACCGATGACAAAGGGAACAACATATGTTGTTATGCACATAAAAGATCTTCGTAGAATATGTGGGAGCCAATATGAGCATCCAGGTTCCGCTATTGGTTATTGACCGAAGATGTGTCTCGGTCATGTCTACATAGTTCTCGAACCCATAGGGTCCGCATACTTAACGTTCGATGACGATTTGTATTATGAGTTATGTGATTTGATGACTGAAGTTTGTTCGGAGTCCTGGATGAGATTATGGACATGACGAGGAGTCTCGAAATGGTCGAGACATAAAGAATGATATATTGGATGATGTTATTTAGAGACCGGATGAGTTTTGAGAGGTACCGGATAATTATCAAAGTGCCGGAGGGTTATCGGAACCCCCGGGGGAACTAATGAGCCTTCATGGGCCTTAGTAGGGAGAGAGAAGGGCCACAAGGGGCTAGCCACCCCCCCACGGGTACGAATTGGACTAGGGGAAGGGGCGGCGTCCCCCTTTCCTTCCCTTCTCCCTCTCCCTTCCTCCTTCCCCCTTCCACCAAGTGGAATCCTACTAGGACTTGGAGTTCTAGTAGGACTCCTCTCCTTGGCAAGCCCTACAGGGGCCGGCCGGCCTCCCCCTCCCCTCCTTTATATACGGGGGCAGGGGGACCCTAGAACACACAAGATCAATTGTCTTAGCCGTGTGCGGTGCCCCCATCCAGAGTTACACACCTCGGTCATATCATCGTAGTGCTTAGGCAAAGCCCTGTGCCGGTAACTTCATCATCACCGTCGCCACGCCGTCGTGCTGATGGAACTCTCCCTCGACCTCAACTGGATCAAGATCTCGAGGGATGTCATCGAGCTGAACGTGTGCTGAACACGGAGGTGCCGTACGTTCGGTGCTTGGATCGATTGGATCGCAAAGACGTTCGACTACATCAACCGTGTTACTAAACACTTCTGCTTTCGGTCTTCACGGGTACGTGGGCACACTCTCCCGTCTCGTTGCTATGCATCTCCTAGATAGATCTTGCGTGATCATAGGAAATTGTTGAAATACCGCGTTCCCCAACATTCCTGCCTTTCCCTCTCATGGGGGAAAGGAAAGGGGGGGCACCACTCTCCCCCGCCTTTCCACGCACTCCAAATGAGGAAAGGGGGGCAGCTTGGAAGGGACTCGAAGTAGGATTCCTCCTACTTGGCGGCTCCTTTTGCTACTCCTCCCTCCCTCCCACCTATATATATGTCGGACGGGGAGCCTAACACACACTAGATAATTGTTTAGCCATGTGCGGCGCCCCCCTCCACCGTTTACACCCTCGGTCGTATTTTCGTAGTGCTTATGTGAAGCCGTGCGGAGATCACTTAACAATCACCTTCACCACGCCGTCGTGTTGAAGGAACTCATCTACTACCTCGCCGTCTTGCTGGATCAAGAAGGCGGAGGACGTGACTGAGCTGAACGTGTGCTGAACACGGACGTGTCGTACGTTCGATACTAGATCGGTTGGATCACGAAGAAAGTTTGAGTACATCAATCACGTTGTGAAACGCTTCCACTTACGGTCTACGAGGGTACGTAGAAACACTCCCCCCTCTCGTTGCTATGCATCTCCTTGATAGATCTTGCGTGTGCGTAGAATTTTTTTTGTTTTCCATGCAACATTTCCCAGCTGTGGCATCCGAGCCAGGTCTATGCGTAGATGATATGCATGAGTAGAACACAAATAGTTGTGGGTGGTGATAGTAATAATGCTTACCACCAACGTCTTATTTTGATTCGGTGGTATTGTGGGATTAAGGAGGGCAATTTTACCCATGGGTACGGGTACCCACGGATACCGTACCCGCATGGGTAGGGTATTGGCACAATACTGTACCCATGGGTAGTACCCATACCCTACCCGTTAAGTCATGGGTAGGGCACGGGTATAGCGTTTTACCTATGGATATACCCATACCCTACCTGTTTATATTAACATGTGAACCTTACCCGTGATTTAACAAGTGTACGTATGTTAAAGTTGTGTCGTGAGCTCGTTAAGCTATGTTAAAATTGTCGTCAACTTTTTAATAAGAATTGAAATAATTGTCATGTACTCATCTATCTATTATTGAGTTGAGATCAACAATTTTTTGTCAAATGTGCTATAGATGAATGTAAAATTGCGAATAACATGTGTACTATTTGATCTACCCAATGGGTATGGATAACCGTCAGGTGTGGGTATGGGTAAAATTTTGTACCCATGGGTACTGGCACCCGCGGATACCGTACCCTCATGGGTAGGGTATTGGCACAATTCTATACCCACGGGTAGTACCCATACCCTACCCTTAAAGTCGTGGGTAGGGCACGGGTATAGCCTTTTATCCATGGATATACCCATACCCTACCCGTTTATATTAACATGTGATTCTTACCCGTGATTTAACAAGTGTACCTATGTTAAAGTTGTGTCGTGAGCTTCTTAAGCTATGTTAAAATTGTCATCAATTTTTAATTAGAATTGAAATGATTGTCATGTACTCATCTATCTATAATTGAGTTGAGATCAATATATTTTTGTCAAATGTGCTATAGATGAATGTAAAATTGCGAATAACATGTGTACTATTTGATCTACCCGTTGGGTACCCAATGGGTATGGATAACCGTCAAGTATGGGTAAAATTTTGTACCCATGGGTACGGGTATGGGTAGAATTTTAAACTCATTAACTACATGAGTATGGGTATGGTATTGCTCTACCTGCCCCATACCCTACCCATTGCCATCCTTATGTGGGATGAAGCAGCCCGTACCAACCTTACATGTCCACGCACATGAGACCGGTTCCATCGACAGACATGCAACTAGTTTTGCATAAAGGTGGCTGGCGGGTGTCTGTTTCTCCTACTTTATTTCGATCGAATTTGACTACGGACGGTCTTTGAATAAGGTTAAAACAACAAACTTGATGAAACACCGTTGTGGTTTTTGCGTAGGTAAGAACGATTTTTGCTAGAAGCCCATAGCAGCCACGTAAAACTTGCAACAACAAAGTAGAGGATGTCTAACTTGTTTTTGCACGACATGTTGTGATGTGATATGGTCCAGATATGATGTGATATATGTTGATGTATTAGATGATAATGTTTTGTAATATCGACAACCGACATGAGACTTAGGTTTGTCTCTTTATTGTATGAAGTGCAAACGCTATGTAATTGCTTTTCTTTATCACTATGTGTTAGCGATAGTTGTAGAAGCAATAGTTGGCGTGATGACCTCGATGCAACGATGCTACAGTGGAGATCAAGGTGTCAAGCTAGTGACGATGGAGATCACGACGTTGCTTTGACGACGGAGATAAAAAGCACAAGATGACGATGGCCATATCATGTCACATATTTTGATTGCATGTGATGTTTATATTTTATGCATCTTAATTTGCTTAGATCAGTGGTAGGATTATAAGATGATCCCTAAACTAAATTTCAAGATAAAAGTGTTCTCCCCGAGTATGCACCGTTGCCAAAGTTCGTTGTTTCAAAGCACCACGTGATATCACGGGTGTGATAGACTCTACGTTCACATACAACGGGTGTAAGATAGTTTTTTCTACACATGCAGAATACTTGGATTAAACTTGACGAGTCTAGCATGTACAGACATGGTCTCGGAACATTATAGACCGAAAGGTCGTACGTGAGTCATATGTGTTGGGGAACGTAGTAATTTCAAAAAATTTCCTACGCACATGCAAGATCATGGTGATGGCATAGCAACGAGAGGGGAGAGTGTTGTCCACGCCCTCAGAGGTCTGAAGGAAGTGTTAGCACAACGCGGTTGATGCAGTCGTACGTCTTCACGATCCGACCGATCCAAGCACCGAACGTACGGCACCTCCGAGTTCAGCACACATTCAGCTCGATGACGATCCCCGGGCTCCGATCCAGCAAAGCTTTGGGGATGAGTTCCGTCAGCACGACGGCGTGGTGACGATGATGATGTTCTACCGGCACAGGGCTTCGCCTAAACTCCGCGACGATATGACCGAGGTGGAATATGGTGGAGGGGGCACCGCACACGGCTAAGGAACGATCCGTAGATCAACATGTGTCATGGGGTGCCCCCCTGCCCCGTATATAAAGGAGCAAGGGAGGAGGAGGCCGGCCTAGGAGGAGGGCGCGCCAAGGGGAGTCCTAATCCCACCGGGAGTAGGACTCCTTCTTTCCTAGTCCAACTAGGAGAAGGGGGAAAGGAGGGAAGTGGAGAAGGAAGGGAGAGGGGGGCCGCGCCCCAAACCCTTTGTCCAATTCGGACTGGGCTTGGGAGGGGCGCGCGCCACCTCTTGGCTCCTTCCCACTAAGGCCCATTAAGGCCCAATACTCTTCCTCGTATTCCCGTAACTCCCCGGTACTCCGAAAAATACCCGAATCACTCGGAACCTTTCCTAACTCCGAATATAGTCGTCCAATATATCGATCTTTACGTCTCGACCATTTCGAGACTCCTCGTCATGTCCCCGATCACATCAGGGACTCCGAACTCCTTCGGTACATCAAAACTCATAAACTCATAATAAATTTGTCATCGTAACGTTAAGCGTGGGGACCCTACGGGTTCGAGAACTATGTAAACATGACCTAGAACTATTCTCGGTCAATAACCAATAGTGGAACCTGGATGCCCATATTGGCTCCTACATATTCTACGAAGATCTTTATCGGTCAAACCGCATAACAACATACGTTGTTCCCTTTGTCATCGGTATGTTACTTGCCCGAGATTCGATCGTCGGTATTCAATACCTAGTTCAATCTCGTTACCGGCAAGTCTCTTTACTCGTTACGTAATGCATCATTCCGTAACTAACTCATTAGCTACATTGCTTGCAAGGCTTATAGTGATGTGCATTACCGAGAGGGCCCAGAGATACCTCTCCGACAATCGGAGTGACAAATCCTAATCTCGAAATACGCCAACCCAACATGTACCTTTGGAGACACCTGTAGTACTCCTTTATAATCACCTAGTTACGTTGTGACGTTTGGTAGTACCCAAAGTGTTCCTCCGTGTCGTGGGAACGAACACCTATGGGGCAGGGCCCCTTTTCGGTCCGGCGGGGAGCGGAGGTCGCACGAAGAGCGGATCGGCGGAAACACGAGCAATTTACCCAACCGGAGCTATCCGGAGATAATACTCCTATTGCTGCTTGTCGGGCTGTATTACATTCTTGCTCGAGGCGTTCAGGCTACAATACCGGCGTGAGTGTTTTCGGTTTCCAACCCCCACGTTGCGCATGGGCCTCCTTTTATATGCTAAAGGGGTCACCAACAAGTGGCAACACTTGCAAGGGTAAAAGTGTAAAAGAACTGCGGTAGGTATACCTACTTGCACAGTGTATCATACCTAACCCTGACGGCAGGGGAAAAAGGCATTAAATGCCCGTCTGTGTCGCCTAAACAGTGCAGAAAAGTGACCGTTAGGGGCGCCACTGCATGCCACGATGGCAATCTCGTCATCTCCGCTTGCCACCTCGCACCGCTTAGCTGCACAGCCTCTCGCCACGCATACCTGGAACGGTCCCAGGGCGACACGTTGACGGATGTGCTGGAGCGTAGGCACAAAGTGGTAGCCTGCCGCGGCAAGCGCCTTGCC
This sequence comes from Aegilops speltoides, assembly GCA_021437245.1. Classification (NCBI taxonomy): domain Eukaryota; kingdom Viridiplantae; phylum Streptophyta; class Magnoliopsida; order Poales; family Poaceae; genus Aegilops; species Aegilops speltoides. The sequence goes on along the minus strand of CM038143.1, from coordinate 569,118,925 downwards.
GCGGTCGTCGTCTTGTCGCGTCCGGAAGCTTGTCGCTCATCGGCCTTGCCGGGACGCGAGGCGCATCGTAGCAAGTTCCTTGAAATGCCCTGGTTGGCCTTCCCGGCAAGCTCCTCTTGCCGGGATCTTGTCCTTCCCGGCAAGCTCCTCTTGCCGGGGCCTTGTCTTCTTAGCTTGAACACTTTGTTCTTGAATGGCTCCTATAGGAACCATCAAGGACCTTGGCATGGACCCGACAAGCCTTGCCGCGGGGCGCTGCGACTGCCCGTGCACAAGTTCGGGATACTAAGGTACCCCTACTTTAGTACACCGACAGGAGCCCCCGGGCCTGGGCCACACACGGTGCCGGGCGCTGTTGGGCCAGGCCCAAAACAGTGCACGGGCACGCGCGGGCTGAGTCCACACCGTATCTCACTCCGTATCCACCGCGCTCTCCCCTAACGGCACGCGTCAAATGCGGCGTCGTGGGAGAGGTCGTGGGTGGTTCTTTATTCGGAAAAAGTGTAACGTTCGCCTTGTCCCTCTTTATAAGCAGGGGAAACAGGGGCCGTTTCCCCACCTTCGCCATTTGCTGTTCCTGTTTCCGAAATCTCCGCCGCTCCCCTCCGCTCCCAAAGCCGAAAGAGAGCAGCGCTCCGCCCCCCATCGCCGCCGCCGCCGCCAACGCCTCCGATCTTCTCCATCACCTTCGCCATGGCTCCAAAAACCGGGAAGGGCGCGAAGTCGGCCGAGGCGCTGCGGCTTGAGGCGCTGCGGAAGGAGCGGGCCACCTTCCCCCCCGAGCTCACCGCGGTGGAGCTGAGGGAGTGGTACTACCTCTTCTGGTCGACGGAGACGCGAGCGCACCCGCGCACGAAGGTACTCTCCGCCGCCGCTTTGAAACGGGTTCCAAATGGATACCCCTTCTTCGTACTGTTCTTCTACTGCGGGCTCTGCCCGCCCTTCTCGGAGTTCTTTTGTGACATCATGAATACCTACGGGTTCCACCTCCTTGATTTCACCCCCAATGCTGTCCTGACCATGGCGGTTTTCGCACATCTCTGCGAAAACTTTGTCGGAGTCCACCCAAACGTAGCCCTTTTCCGCCACTACTTAATGCCTCGGGTCGAGAGAGGAGAGCCCTTATCTGGCGGGATCGCCTGGATCTCGAGGGTTGGCAAGAAGGAGGCCTATCTTGAGGGGGAGCTCCGCAGCAAATGGGAGGAGTGGAGAGCTGATTGGTGCTGGATCATCGAGGAGAACCCGCAGCCGTTCACCGCCTGCGCCAAAACCCAGCGAAGGCGCGGCAATGATTGGGCGCCCGGCGCGGACGACAACAAGTTGAAGATCGCCACCACCCGGATCTTGCGGCTCAGGCTTGCCGGGCTCACTGTAGGCGCTGTTGGCGCGGACTTTCTTCGCCGCCGCATCGCCCCTCTGCAGGAGAGGGGGAGACCCGCCAGGCTGTTCGGGGGTCCGGCGGACATCATGAGGCTGCGGCTGGGCCTCAACTTCAATTTCACCGTCTTGGAGCTGGATGCGATGCTCAAGGAGCTGTTCAAGCACGACCCCAACCATCCTGAGTGGTTCAGATTGCCAGCGGGTGTCGTTCCGCTGTGCAACAACTCTTCGCTTGACCGCATCCGCGCAATGATGCCGCAGTGCGACTCGCATGGAATCGTCCCCACCTGGCAGGAGCCTGCAGATGATGTTGTGCAGCAGTTCTTCGACGGCCTGGTGGAGGTAGTGGTCCGCGCCGACGAGCAGAAGAGCCTCACCCGCGACACCACTAACGAGGAGATGTAGCGCATCGCCACTAGAGCGGAAGAGGCGGCAGCAGCTGCTGCTGCGGGCGAATTTGGGTTCACCATGGAGGAGGCAGAGGCAGCAGAGGCGGCAAGCCTTGCCGAGCGAGAGTGGCTTGACGGCAAGGAGGCGCTTGCCGAATCTAAAGCCGAGTCAGGCGAACCTGTCGAAGGTGCGAGCGGCCCACCATCTCCAGGTAGCTCGCCGCAAGCGGAGCCATCAGCGTAGCCCTCAGCTCCACCAAGAAGGCGTCTCCGCAAGGCCGGGGATGTAGCAGGGCGGCAGACAAGCCAGAAGCCGACGCGCCGCGCGACGCGCTCCGCCGTGACAAGCAGTGTTGCGCGGGGTGCCTCGCGCGCTGGCGGCAAGCTGAGCAGGTCTTCCGGACCACCGCTCGCCCCGCCAGCGGCCAAGGATCAACTCCTCCGCCTCGTCGTGCCGAAGGTGGGCCGGACTTCGACCTCTCCGCGCTCAGCTCCGACGAGGAGGAAGAAGAGTGAGGATCCTTGTTGTACTTGTAGTTCTTCAATTCTTGCCGTTTTATCTTGTATCTGACTTGCTTTATTCTGAACCTTGTTCCTTTTCAGGACTCTGGCCCAGAGAGCGGCGAAGAGGGCCAAGGTCCCCGTGGTTGTCATCGAGGACGATCCCGCTGTGACAACAGAGGGTGCGTCCGAGACCACCTTGTCGGACCCGGCAATTACTCCCCGAAGCAGCCCCCAGCGCAGCCCCCAGCGTAAGTATATAATTTTACTTCACGCTGTTAGGCGCGCATGGGTGTTCTTTCTTTGCTGATATCTTGATTGTTGGTTTGCTTGTGCAGGAGCAGAACAGCCTCACCAAGAGCCTCCCGAAGCCGCCCCTGAGATACTATCTGCTTCAACTACGCCGCCAAGGGAGGATTCCCCGGCAAGGGAGTGTTCTCCGGCAAGGGAGAAGTCCCCGGCAAGGGAGGAGTCTCCGGCAAGGGGCAGCACCAGCGACCCTCCAGTGGTGGAGCCCATGACCGTGGATCCCAGTACTGGTAACCCTCCTCGCCTGAGAACCTCCCTTGAATTGTTCTTCTTCCGATTTTCTTTTTGGATATTTGCTTGACTTTTCTTCCTTCTCCGGTCTTCAGATCCTCCCTCCCCGGAACCGATGGAGACCGAGGCCATCGGCGAGGAGAACGTGCGCGGCAATACTGACGACGCCGCCACCACCGAAGAAGAGGCCGGCGCTGATGATCCCACCGGCAAAGAGGCCGCCAAGGCCGCTGGCGCAGGAGCTGGCGAGGGGTCCGGCGATCGCACTGACGACCCCGGGGCCGCAGGAGCGCAAGGCGCTATGCCGACCGCCGATCCCTCCGCCACTGACGCAGCGCCAGGCTCCGAAGAGCCCCAGCCCGGTGCCTATTTGAAGGCCGGCGACGGTATCTTTATCAAGCTCCCCTGGGCTTCAAGCTCCAGGGCGCCGGTCGAAGGAGAAGTTTTTGACGGAGAAGTGCTTGCCTCTGCTGGGTTGACAATGGTTGATGCACCAAGCAGCAGCAGTGACGAGCCTGAGGAGGAACAGCTGCTGCGGAAGCTGCTGTCACTCTACCGCACCCGACAAGCCAAACTGGAGTCTCGGGAAGCGCTTGTTGTGCAGGCAGGAGTAGATATCGAGAATCATGTGGAGGAGCTCCAGAGTCGCAACCAGGAAGCCCTCCGATCCATTGCAGAGGAGAGGGCGCAGCTCGTCGAGGCGCGGAAGGCCTTCCTCCTCGAGAAGGCAGAAGCCGAAGAGCAACAGCGGCTTGCCGCCGAGGGGCTGTCCGTGCGGGAAGGTGAGTTGACGCAACGGAAGGTCAATCTGGACAGCTATGAGGAGGAGCTTGCCGCGCGCGAGGAGACACTTGGCGGGGCCCTCAAGGAGGCAAAGGACGCGGCCGCAGCTGCTGAGGCCGCCAAGAAGGAGCTGGAAGTGAAAGTGACATAGCTAGAGGGCGATCTGAAGGCGAGGAATGAAGAGCTTGCTACGCTCCAACGCGAGCGCGAGAAGGACACCCTCGCCCACGGCGAGCTGCAGGGTCGTCTCCTCGAGAGGGGCAAAGAGCTGAGCGCCACCAAGGACTCCAATGCCGATCTCGAGTTGAAGCTGGCTACACTGACTGAGACGCTGGACGGCGCCAAGAAGCGGGAGGAGACCTTAAAGGAGGAGATCAAAGTGAATGAGGCGCTGCTGACGAGGGCCGCCGAAACCCAGAACACCTTCAGGGCTACTGTGGAGCTCTGGACGGAGGGGCTCGTGAACATCGCTGCGGTCATCGACGAGGAGCTGGCGCAGCTGGAAATGGAGGGCTTCGGGTACCCTTCTGATGAGAACCTCCAGCCCAGCGCCAAGCTCACTCTGTTCTTCAAGGGCGTGGCGACGGCCCTCCAGCAGCGCCGGGAAAGGATCCCAAAGCAGCTGGCCGACGAGTCGCGCACGATCTGCGCCAGAGTTCTGGAGAAGGTGTTGGTGAAGGTGGCCTTCCGCAACCCAGGCTTCAACCTCACAAACGTCCTCAAGAAGCTGCCGGCGGGTACTGATCTGGAAGAGCTCAAGGCCCTTGTCGCACCCATTGTGGACAAGGTGAATGAGGTCAGGAGGGTTGATGGTGGCCACGTAGATTAGGCCACCTGTTTTCTCCTTTTCTTGCCGCTGCTAGACATGTTACGAGAACAATCTATTAGAGCCGCGGCAAGTTATTTTTGTAATATAACTTTTATTTTGGGTATCAATTGCTATGTTATTTCCTCTACTTGATTCCTTCCCTTGTATGTTTTTGCCCTACGCTTTTTAGGGAACTTGCGGTATGAGCACCCTTGCCCCATGGCTGAGTCTTGAGGGACATCAGCAGCCTCTTTGGCAGTGCCGCCACCGACAAAAACCTTATGCAACTAGTCGCAGCACACTTAAATTGTTGAGCGGACTCGAAACAAAGTAAGGGCGCAACTAGCTACGAGTTGGTTCCTCCGCGCACGGGTTTTCCATACAAAGCACGGTCGTTCAAGGAAGATAACTTTAAAAAAATTTAAAACTGATTGCTCAAACTTTGGCAACTTAGCTTTTATGTCGTTCGCTTCCCGGTAAGGCGATTCTTGCTTGAACGACGCCTGGTCCACACCATTATCTTCTCCTTCCCCCCAGCAAACTTGTGCGCGAGGAAATCTTTCCTTTTCTTGAGAAAAAGAAAGAAGAGAAAATAAAGATATGGAGCTCTAAGGCTCGTTATTGCTTACCGGGGGTAGGTGCTGCACAAAGTGTCAGATAATGCATGCAAGAAATAGAAAGCATGGAATTTGACAAGATGTGCGGAGCACATGATCTTTATTTATGCACGGGGTCTGCGCCCGGCTTTGTACAAAGGGTTACATGCTACAGCGGCAAGGCTTGTACAAAAGGTGGTTGCTGGAATAGGTTCCGGCAACCGCGCCTCATGGGTAAAACTTATGAAGATGCTCAATGTTCCAGGAATTGCTCACGGGAAAGCCATCTTCGGTCTCAAGGCGGACAGCGCCAGGCCTAGTGACTCGTTTCACCCGGTAAGGGCCTTCCCACTTTGGCGTCAACTTGTTGGAATTCTTGGCGGACTGAACGCGCCGAAGAACAAGGTCGCCTTCCTCGAGGCTTCTGGCACTAACTTTGCGGCTATGGTAGCGGTGCAAAGCTTGCTGGTAGCGAGCAGCTCGTACAGCGGCCTGAAGACGGTCCTCCTCAAGGAGCAGTGCGTCATCTTGTCGCAGCTGCTCTTGCTCAAGCTCATCATAAGCGAGCACTCGAGGCGACCCGTATACGAGTTCCGTGGGGAGAACTGCCTCTGCTCCATAGACGAGAGCGAAAGGTGTCTGGCCAGTGGCTCGATTCGGTGTCGTCCCGATCGACCAAAGAACCACCGACAGCTCCTCAATCCAGTTTCTTCCACACCTGTGCAGCCTGTCAAAAGTACTGGTCTTGAGCCCGCGCAGCACTTCAACATTTGCCCTCTCCGCTTGAACGTTGCTTCTCGGGTGAGCAACAGAAGCGAAGCAGACCTTGGCGCCAAGATCTTGGACGTACTGCATGAAGGTGCGACTCATGAATTGCGTGCCGTTGTCGGTGATGATCCTGTTAGGTACCCCGAAACGACAAACAATTGACCTGAAGAACTTGACTGCTGACTGTGCTGTCACCTTCCTCACTGCTTCTACTTCCGGCCACTTTGTGAACTTGTCGATTGCAACGTACAAGTACTCAAATCCCCCGACAGCTCGGGGAAAGGGGTCGAGGATGTCGAGCCCCCAGACCGAAAATGGCCAGGATAAAGGGATCGTCTGGAGAGTTTGAGCCGGCTGGTGTATCTGCTTGGAATGGAACTGGCACGCTTCACACTTGGTTACTTGTGCAGTTGCATCCTGGAGGGCTGTCGGCCAAAAGAAGCCTTGTCGGAACGCCTTGCCGGCAAGTGCTCTTGCGCCAATGTGGTGACCACATATGCCTCCATGTATCTCCGCCAACAGCTTTTGTCCGTCTTCTCGGGGTATACACTTCAATTTCACACCGTTGAATCTTCTTCTGTATAGCATGTCATCGACAAACTGGTACATATTTGACTGCCGGGCTACTCTTTCCGCTTCTTCTTGCTCTTCGGGAAGTTCTCCTGTCTGAAGGAAACGGACAATGTGTCGTGCCCATGCCGGAGCTTGCGGCTCGACAACAAGGACTAAAGGCACATATGCTGCTGCGGGAACATCCGCTTCTACGGCAAAAACCTGCGGTCCTGCCGGAGCTTGATGTTCCTCGGCAAGCTTGCCGGAGCAAAACTTGTCGGGAGCGTCTGCTTCAACAGAACAAACCCTTGGGCTTGTCGGAGCAGACTGCTCCTCAGCACCCTTGGTGTTGATCTTGGGGACTTTCTTGGCGGCGGCTTCGGGGAGCTCTGCCGGAAAGTAGTCACCGGAAACCAACTTCCTCTTTTTGCTCTGTCCAGTTGATGGTGTTACTGTTGGTTGAGTCAGTTTGAGCACAAAGATTCCTGGTTCCACAGGTAACTTTAGTGCAGGCACTTTGACAGGCCGTCAGCAATGTCGTTCTGAGCTCTTGGAACATGTTCCATCTGTAGGCCGTCAAAGTGCTCTTCTAACTTTCTCACTTCATCCACGTAGGCTTACATCAACGGACTCTGATAATCCTTGTTCACTTGGCGGACGACAAGCTGTGAGTCACCCCTGACAATAAGCTTCTTGATCCCAAGGTCTACTGTGATTCTGAGGCCGGCAAGCAACCCTTCATACTCTGCAGTATTGTTTGTTGCTTGCTCCTTGGGAAAGTGCATCTGGACTACGTACTTGAGGTGCTCTCCGGTGGGTGCGACAAGTAGCACGCCCGCACCGGCACCTTGCAGCGAGAAGGCACCATCAAAGTACATCAGCCATTCTTTGCTTGCCTCCTTGACGGGGATGCTCGTCTCTGGAATTTCCTCATCCGGTGTTGGCGTCCACTCTGCTATGAACTCTGCCAATGCTCTGCTTTGGATAGTTGAAGTGCTCTCGAACTTAAGGCCAAAGCTTGATAGTTCCAGTGCCCACTCGACAATCCTGCCTGTCGCTTCTGGATTCTGTAGTATCCTCTTCAGCGGAAAGCTGGTGACAACTGTGATCTCATGTGCTTGGAAGTAATGGCGCAGCTTTCTCGAGGCCACGAGAAGGCCGAAAAGCAATTTCTGCACACCAGAGTACCTCGACCTAGCCCCCTGCAGAAGGGAACTGACAAAGTAGACTGGGCGCTGCACCATTTTCTTCTGCACCTCCTGTGTCTGCGCAGATCCATCCTTGTCGAGACCAGAGCTTGTCGGGGAAGCTCCCCGCTTGTCGTTGGACGCACTTGCCGTGGTCGCTGGCTCATCATCCGCCTCCCTCTTCGCTACTAACGCAGCACTAACCACTTGATTGGTTGCCGCTAGATATAGCGGCAACTTCTCTTGCGGCCTAGGTGCGACAAGTATTGGAGTGGAGGACAGGTATCTCTTCAAGTCCTGCAGCGCAGCCTCCGCTTCCAGAGTCCATTTCATTGGAGCTGCCTTTTTCAATATTTTAAAAAATGGCATGGTGCGCTCAGCAGACTTAGAGATAAACCTGCTGAGAGCAGCCATGCAGCCGGCAAGCCTTCGTACATCCTTGACGCGCTTTGGTGCTTCAATCTGCTCAATGGCTTTGATCTTGTCGGGGTTGGCTTCAATTCCCCACTGAGACACGAAGAACCCGAGAAGCTTGCCGGAGGGAACTCCAAACACACACTTCTCGGGGTTGAGCTTGAGGTTGATCTTGTGCAGATTTGTGAAAGTTTCATCCAAATCCTGAATCAGAGTTGCCTTGTCCTTGCTCTTGACCAGTATGTCATCCATGTAGGCTTCCACATTTCTGTGCAACTGTGGTTCAAAAGCGTGACTGACTACTCTTGCAAATGTCGAACCAACATTCTTTAATCCAAAAGGCATCCGTACAAAATAGTATGTGCCACATGGAGTGATGAATGCGGTCTTCTCTTCATCCTCTTCTGCCATGAATATCTGATGGTATCCTGAATATGCATCAAGAAATGAAAGCAAATCACATCCGGCTGTGGAGTCAACAATCTGGTCAATGCGCGGCAAGGGAAATGGGTCTTTGGGACAAGCTTTATTAACATCAGTAAAGTCAATACAAAGCCTCCATTTCCCGTTCGCCTTGCGCACGACTACAGGATTGGCCAACCACGTAGGATGGAGTACTCCTCTGACAAGGCCTGCTGCTTCCAACTTCTTGATCTCTTCTGCAATGAATTCTTGGCGGTCCACTGCTTGCTTCCTGACTTTCTGCTTGATGGGCCGCGCGTGAGGACAGACGGCAAGGTGGTGCTCAATTACTTTCCTGGGAACACCGGGGATGTCAGACAGTTTCCATGCAAACACGTCGACGTTCGCCCGCAGGAAAGCAACGAGCGTGCTTTCCTATTTAGGGTCTAGCGTGGCACTGATGGTGAAGGTACCACCAGTGCCGTCCTCCTTGGCGGACACCTTCTTGGTCTCTGGCGGAGCTGCCTTTGCCTTCTTACACTTGCCGGTGGAGCTCGATGGTGCGTCCTCGACGGTAGCGCAGCACTCCGAAGAGGTGCGCTTGCCGGAGTGGGCATCAGAGGTCTTGCCGGACTTGGTCTTCTTCTTCCCTCCGGGAGCTTCAGCGGCAAGTGGCTTGCGATCTGCCGCGGCTGCTGCTTCCTGGTAGATCTTGTCGGTACAGATAAGCGCATCTTTCTTGTCGCCAGGGACAGAGATGACACTTATCGGACCAGGAATCTTGAGCACGTTGTAGGCATAGGGAGAGGCTGCCATGAACTTGGCGAGTGCTGGCCGGCCAAGTATCCCGTTGTAGGGTAATGGGAAATCAGCGACATCAAAAGTGACCCTCTCAGTCCTGAAATTCAATTCGCTGCCAAATGTCACCAGCAATGTGATCTTCCCCTACGGCTTGCTCCTTCCTGGGTTAATTCCTTGGAATGTGCCGGTCTCCTCGAGCTCGCTGTCGGGGATCTGGAGTTTCTGGAGCACCGCGGAGGAGATCAGATTCAAGCCGGCCCCGCTGATGGATTCATGTACCTAGGGTAGGGTCATAGACCTGATCTAAGTACCCTACCCATGGACACCCTTAGAAGAGATGACCTTCCAGTCGACCAAGGAAGACTCCACTCGACGGACTTGAAGGACTCGACCATGAAGACTCACTCAACCACCAGAAGGTCAAGAAGCACTCTGCACTACAACGATCTGTAATTAAGTAGGCTTTATGGTATTTAAGACACTTTATGTGGGGCGTTACCAGTAACGCCCCAGACTTAATGTACTTTAAGCTCTTCATTACGTGGGCTGGCAGGGGTCCTGGCGCACTCTATATAAGCCACCCTCCCTCCACAGGCAGGGGGGTTCGCACTCTTGTAACTTATATACACATAATCCACTCGACCGCCTCCGGGCTTCGAGACGTAGGGCTTTTACTTCCTCCAAGAAGGGCCTGAACTCGTACATCGCTTGTGTTTACAACCTCTCCATAGCTAGGACCTTGCCTATCCATACCTACCCCCACTCTCTTGTCGGACTTAGAACCATGGCGGTTGGCGCCCCAATGGGGCGGTGTTTTAGCGATTTTTTTGGAGAAGTTGCGATTCTTCCGAGTATATTCATCATGATGTCTGCTGGAGTTTTGGTCGAGGGTCGCGAGATCCATCTCGGCGCTCTCACCTTCGTCACCGACGACTCCGCTTGGCTCCAGGAGACTCCACTCGACGTTGATGCGCTCCCCGTCCGCGGTGCGACGCATTTTCGCGCATGTGTCCGCGGCGTTCTGCTGCGACAACCGTTGACCCCGTATCGGTCGACTCCTCTATCGGTCACCCTTCCGGTTTCCCACCAGCGCAAGCGCTCTGGTCGGTCGAGGCTCCAACAGTGGGTGAAGCACACGGTGGCTCGACAGACGGCCACCGCCCAAGTTGCGGCAATCGAGCCCGACGAATCTCTCTACGGCCTGTTCGATCTGTCGACTGGCTCCGTAGAGACTGCATCCGAGTGCGATAGCAGTGATCCGGCGGTGGAAATCCTGATGGTCAACGGACCCCGTAGTCCTCCCGGCTTCGCCCATGAGGGCGGGGCAGGCGGCGGAGGCGACCCCGAGCGGGACCGCGAAGAGTACCAGCCCGAGCCACTCGACTCTCTGTAGAGGGAAGAGCTTCGCCGCATGAACATGGATGCTCTACACACTCCCATCGCAGGAGAAACCCCCGAGGCTCGCGCCTTGGAGGAGGCACGTTTGGCCAATCTGGCTGAACGCGCTCGTCTGGAGAACCTTCAGTGAGCACTCGACCAGCGCTGCGCTCAACGAAGTTCCCGACGCCAATCGGCGTCAACTCTTCCCGCCGACTCAGGTATATCGAACCCCAATCCAGAATTTAGCAGCTGCGACCGTATAGCGAGTCCATCCAGCCCTCTCGATCGGAAGTGGCGGAGGATTGATGCGGATCGTGGATTTGCTCCGGCGGCAGAGGACCAGAATTCAGCCGTGTCGCGATCGCGCAACAGAATTCACAGTCGATCCGTCGCTGCGAATACGGTGCAGTCGGCTCATAGTCCCAGATCGCCTCCGCGGCGTGAAGGACGCGAGAATCGGCGAGACAAATACGGAGATCGACACGACCGAGATGATAGGCGTAGGGTGCCCACTTCCCCTCCGAGGGGTGGGTCTTACGCTCCTCGGCAGCAAGATGACAACGGCCACTCGGCAGGGCGAAGAGCTCCAGTCGACCCCAGGGAACCAGGCTTCGACGCGCGATCCATTATCGTGCAAGGCTTGGTCGACCGGAACAGAGCCCATCGGGTTGGGCCCGACAGAGATGCGCCCTCAAGCAGTCGAGTGCATGTTTCTGGTCCAGAGTGCTTCAGCAAAGCTATCAGAGCCGCAGTGATCCCCCCCCCCATTTTAGATTGGCAACAGGAGTCAGCAAATTCACCGGTGAGTCTAAGCCTGAAACTTGGCTTGAGGACTACCGAGTGGCGGTTCAGATTGGTGGTGGAAATGACGAGGTGGCCATGAAACATTTACCCCTCATGTTGGAAGGTTCTGCCAGAGCGTGGTTGAATCAGTTACCTCCTAGCAGCATTTATACTTGGGAAGATCTGTCCCGAGTGTTCGTCAGAACATTTGAAGGAACTTGCAAGCGACCAGCTGGATTGACGGAGCTGCAAGTCTGTGTGCAGAAGAAGAATGAGACTCTCAGAGAGTATATTCAGAGATGGATCACTTTGCATCATACCGTGGAGAACGTGTCTGATCATCAGGCAGTCTGCGCCTTCAAGGATGGTGTTAAGAACAGAGAATTGAGTTTGAAATTTGGTCGAACCGGGGACATGACCCTGAGTCGGATGATGGAGATTGCTACCAAGTACGCCAACGGCGAAGAAGAAGACCGACTCCGAAGCGGCAAGTACAAGCCGAGTCAGTCGGAGAAGGGAAACACCAGTCGGAAACAGAAGCGGAAGGCTGAACCAGCAGCTCCTGGAGAGGCTCGGCGTGACTCGTGGAAAGTTCAAAGGAAACCAAAAGGATCACGGAACCCTAAGAAGGTAAAGGATAAAGAAGGAACGAACGTGATGGATATGCCGTGTCACATCCACACGAAGAAAGATGAAGAGGGCAATATCATTTACCCAAAGCATACCACTCGCCAATGTCGACTCCTGATCCAGCAGTTTCAAGGAAAACAGTCTAAGGACAAGGAAAAGGAGTCGGACAAGGCCGAAGACAAGGAGGACAGTGAGGAAGGATATCCGCATGTCAACTCCACTCTGATGATCTTTGCAGATGTGGAAAGCAAGAGTCGACTGAAAGTCATTAACCGTGAGGTGAACATGGTTGCCCCAGCAAAAGCAAGTTATCTGAGATGGTCCCAAACACCCATCACATTCGACCCGGTCGATCACCCAACTCATATTGCCACCCCTGGGAGGCAAGCTTTGGTGGTCGATCCAGTTGTCGAAGGCACTCGACTGACGAAAGTGCTGATGGATGGTGGTAGTGGGCTGAACTTGTTGTATGCAGACACACTGAAAGGGATGGGCATTCCGATGTCCCGACTGAGCACCAGCAACATGAGCTTTCATGGAGTCATACCCGAGAAGAAAGCCGAGTCACTTAGCCAAATAGCTTTGGACGTGGTGTTTGGTGATTCAAAACATTTTCGCAAAGAGAAGTTGACGTTTGAGGTCGTGGATTTTCAGAGTGCGTACCACGCCATTTTGGGGAGGCCAGCTTACGCACGGTTCATGGCTCAACCATGTTATGTATACCTCAAACTGAAGATGCCCGGCCCCAAAGGAGTGATCACTGTCACCGGTGATCGGAAAAAGGCAGAAGAGTGCTTTCAGAAGGGCTCAAAGATTGCCGATTCCCAGGTGACAGCGGTCGAGTTTGAAGAATATAAACAAAGTGCAGATCCGAGTGATTTGCTGCGATCCAAGAAGCCTGCCACAGAATCTGCATTTCAGTCGTCCGGTGAGACGAAGCCTGTCCACATTCACCCGAACGATCCCAATGCAGCCCCGACCCACATCTCAACAACACTCGACCCGAAATAGGAAGAAGCGCTCATCCAGTTCCTCCGTGAGCGGGACATTTTGCATGGAAGCCGGTGACATGCCGTGTGTTCAGGGGATGGCTGAGCATCGCCTTAGAGTCGACTCATCAGCAAAACCAGTTAAAGAGCATCTTCGGCGGTCCGCCGTCCAGAAGAGAAAGGCTATTGGTGAGGAAGTGGCTCGACTGTTGGCGGCGGGATTTATCCGAGAGATATACCACTCCGAGTGGCTCGCTAATGTCGTCATGGTTCCTAAGAAGGACAAATCGCTCCGAATGTGCATTGATTTCAAGCACATCAATCGGGCCTGCCCGAAAGATAATTTTCCTCTACCTCGCATTGATCAAATTGTTGACTCGACCGCGGGGAGCGAGAGACTGTCTTTTCTAGACGCTTATTCCGGGTACCACCAGATCCGTCTGTATGGACCCGATGAGATAAAAACAGCTTTCATCACTCCATTCGGGTGCTTCTGCTATATCACCATGCCATTCGGCCTCAAGAATGCCGGAGCCACATTTATGCGAATGATTCAGAAGTGTCTGCTCACTCAAATCAGTCGGAATGTGGAAGCGTATATGGATGATATCGTTGTCAAGTCACGAAAAGGTTCCGACCTGCTCACTGACCTCGCCGAAACATTTGCCAACCTCAGAAGGTATGATATCAAGCTCAATCCATCAAAGTGCACATTCGGAGTTCCTGGAGGCAAGTTACTCGGTTTTCTCGTTTCCGAGCGAGGGATCGATGCTAATCTAGAGAAGATCGGCACTATTCTTCGAATGAAGCGCCCTGTGCGAGTGCACGATGTCCAGAAGCTTACTGGATGCTTGGCCGCATTAAGTCGATTCATCTCACGACTCGGTGAAAAGGCATTGCCTCTTTACCGATCGATGAAGAAGGCGAACAAGTTCGAGTGGACTCAAGAAGTCGATGCAGCGTTTGTCGAGCTAAAAGCTCGCTCTCCACCCAGCCGGTGCTTGCTGCTCCAATCAGCAAAGAGCCTCTGTTGCTTTATATCGCAGCCACAGGACAAGTCGTCGATCTGAAGGCTTACGGTCGAGCGGGAAGAAGAAGGGAAAGCCTTCAAAGTTCAGCGCCCAGTATATTATTTGTCTTAAGTTTTGACCCCATCCATGCAGAGATACCCTCATTATCAGAAGCTTGTGTATGGAATATACATGACCACGAAGAAGGTTGCTCATTATTTCTCTGATCATTCCATCACAGTCGTCGCGATGCTCCACTTTCGAGATTTTGCACAACAGAGATGCTGGCTGGTCGAGTGGCCAAATGGGCGATTGAACTTCTTCCCTTGATATCAAGTTTGAGGCAAAGAAAGCCATTAAGTCCGTGCAATAGCTGATTTCCTCGCCGAGTGGATTGAGCAGCAGCAGCCGATCGAGGTTCACTCGAGCATTGGACCATGTTCTTTGATGGCTCTAAGATGCTGAATGGTTCCGTCTTTGGGGTTGTCTGCTTTCCCCGGAGGAGATAATCTCAGATATGTGCTCCAGATTCACTTTGATTCCTCCAACAATGAGGCAGAGTATGAGGCCCTCTTATACGGATTGCGCATGGCCATTTCACTCGGCGTCCGTCGCCTGATGGTCTATGGCGATTCAGATTTAGTGGTCAACCAAGTGATGAAGGAGTGGGACGTGAGAAGCCCAGCCATGACTGGATACTGCAATGCAGTGAGGAAGCTGGAAAAGAAGTTTGAAGGGTTAGAGCTCCATCATATACCCCGACTGAAAAATCAAGCAGCTGATGATCTAGCAAAGATAGGTTCCAAGAGAGAAGCCATTCCGAGTGGCGTGTTTTTGGAACATATTCATACGCCATCAGTTAAGGAAGACCCTTTCACTGAAGAAACCCCACAGCCCAAGAGTGCCACGGATCCGACTGAGGTAGAAGTCCCAGCAGTGGTCGACTTGGTTATGGAGATCTTGGTAGTCACACCCGACTGGACAATTCCCTATATCGCGTATATCCTGAGAAAAGAGCTCCCAGAGGATGAGGAAGAGGCTCGGCAGATCGTCCGTCGATCCAAAGCCTTTACCGTTATCAAAGGACAGATGTATAGAGAGAGCGCGACTGGAGTTGGTCAAAAGTGCATAACGCCGGAGGAAGGTCGAATCATTCTCAACGATATCCACTCGGGGACCTGTGGTCATCATGCGTCCTCTCGGACCATCGTGGCCAAAGCATACCGAGCCGGATTTTACTGGCAAAAAGCGAATGAGATGGCAAAGGAAATAGTGGACAAGTGCGAAGGATGCCAGTTCTACTCAAATATGTCACACAAGCCTGCATCAGCTCTGAAGACCATTCCACTCGTCTGGCCTTTCGCAGTATGGGGGTTGGACATGGTCCGTCCCTTGAGAACAGGTCGAAGTGGCTTCACGCATGTACTGGTGGCAGTCGACAAGTTCACCAAGTGGATCGAGGCTAAGCCAATCAAGAACCTTGATGTCGGTACTGCTGTTAGCTTCATCAGGGAATTGATATTTAGATATGGTGTCCCGCACAGCATTATTACGGACAATGGGTCGAACTTTGACTCGGAGGAATTCAGAGATTTCTACAACTCCCAAGGCACACGAGTCGACTACGCTTCAGTCGCCCATCCACCGTCGAATGGACAAGCAGAACGAGCCAATGGACTGATCCTCAAAGGATTGAAACCCCGACTGATGCATGATCTCAAACATGTGGCTGGAGCGTGGGTCGACGAACTTCCCTCGGTGCTTTGGGGACTGCGGACAACACCTAATCGGTCGACCGGAAGAACTCCATTCTTCTTGGTTTACGGAGCTGAGGCAGTCTTACTGAGTGACCTTCTCCACAATGCTCCTCGAGTTGAACTCTACAACGAAGCATAGCTGAACAAGCGCGGCAGGACGCAGTTGACCTTCTAGAGGAAGAAAGAGAGATGGCTCTGATCTGATCGACCATCTACCAACAAGACCTGCGTCGCTTCCACGCCAGAAATGTGAGGGGTCGAGCCTTCCAGGAAGGGGATTTAGTACTCCGAGTGGATCAGCAGAAACAACATAAGCTCGCTCCTTCTTGAGAAGGACCCTTCGTCGTCACCAAAGTTCTCCACAACGGGGCGTACCGGCTTTACAACGTCGAACATAATATCGACGAGCCCCGAGCTTGGAACGCGGAACTACTCCGCCCATTTTACACTTAAAGTTTTTCGCTCGCACGAGTTGTAATAAAGTACTTCTGTAGTTCGTGGAATACAAAATAATAGTGTCATAATTTCTCCATAATTTTTATCACTTTTTATTTGTCCAATAAAATTTCCCCCTCAGTGGGTGACTTAGCCGCGAACCCGCTTCGCCTAAGTTTGTAAAAAAAAATCCTTACCGAGTGGTGAGCCAGACTCCCACTCGGGAGCTTAATTAGCTGCGAATCCGTTTCGCCTAAGTTATAAAAACCCTACCGAGTGGTGAGCCAGACTCCCACTCGGGGGCTTAGCTGCAGTCCAAGTACTCACCTAAGTTACATAAATCCTACCGAGTGGTGAGCCAGACTCCCACTCGGGGGCTTAGCTGCAGTCCAAGTACTCGCCTAAGTTACATAAATCCTACCGAGTGGTGAGCCAGACTCCCACTCGGGGGCTTAGCTGCAGTCCAAGTACTCGCCTAAGTTACATAAATCCTACCGAGTGGTGAGCCAGACTCCCACTCGGGGGCTTAGCTGCAGTTTAAAACACTCGCCTAAGGACAGTATACGCTCGCAATGAGGACGAGGTGCAGGTCGACTGCGACCCTCTCCTCTGAGATACGCCATAAGTACAATGTGCGCTCGCAAGGAGGACGGGGTGCAGGTCGACTGCGACCCTCTCCTCTGAGCTACGTCATAAGTACAATGTACGCTCGCAAGGAGGACGAGGTGCAGGTCGATTGCGACCCTCTCCTCTGAGCTACGCCATAAGTACAATGTACGCTCGCAAGGAGGACGAGGTGCAGGTCGACTGCGACCCTCTCCTCTGAGCTACGCCATAAGTACAATGTGCGCTCGCAAGGAGGACGAGGTGCAGGTCGACTGCGACCCTCTCCTCCGAGCTTCGCCGCAAGTACAACATAAAAATCCTACCGAGTGAAGAGCAAACCTCCCACTCGGAGGCTTAGCTGCAGCCCAGCGCTCGCCTAAGATATAAAAATCCTACCGAGTGAAGAGCAAACCTCTCACTCGGAGGCTTAGCTGCAGCCCAGCGCTCGCCTAAGATATAAAAATCCTACCGAGTGAAGAGCAAACCTCTCACTCGGGGGCTTAGCTGCAGCCCAGCGCTCGCCTAAGATATAAAAATCCTACCGAGTGAAGAGCAAACCTCTCACTCGGAGGCTTAGCTGCAGCCCAGCGCTCGCCTAAGATATAAAAATCCTACCGAGTGAAGAGCAAACCTCTCACTGGAGGCTTAGCTGCAGCCCAGCGCCGCCTAAGATATAAAATCCTACCGAGTGAAGAGCAAACCTCTCACTCGGGGGCTTAGCTGCAGCCCAGCGCTCGCCTAAGATATAAAAATCCAACCGAGTGAAGAGCGAACCTCTCACTCGGGGGCTTAGCTGCAGCCCAGCGCTCGCCTAAGTGAATTAAGCAATTAGTCGACTGCAACGAGCGTCTTGCTTGGAACCTGCAAAAGACATGTCGAGCCAAAAGCAATTATATTCAAACATCAAATCCAAGTTCGGATCGATACCCAAAAGAACCGAAAGTGCTCAGGCGCTAAGCCTGTTAAGGTTTATCGGTTACAATTCCACTCGGCATACCGAGGCAAATTTAAAGTGTCGAGCTTAAAAGAAGTTTTTTACCCCTCCTGTGGAGGGCTGGAAGGTGCAATGAACTCATCAAGGTCGATTCCGTCTGCAATCCGAGTGGCAGCGGCGATGAAGGTTTCCATGAAGGACCTGAAGTCGTGTTTCTTGGTGTTGGCCACCCGGAGAGCCGCCAGCTTGTCTTCTCGTGCATCTTTGCAGTGGACTCGGGCCAGACACAGAGCAACATCTGCACCGCACCGAGCCGAGGACTTTTTCCACTCCTGTACTCGATCAGGAACCGTGTTCAGTCGAGCCATCAGCGATTCGAGGTCGTTCTGGAGTGTCTCCCTGGGCCAGAGCGTTGAGTCGATGCGAGAAGTGGCGGCTTTCAGCCTTGCAAGATAATCCACGACAGCTGAAACACGGGACTCCAGTCGGAAAACATTCATGGCAACTTCATCGTTCACTGGAGAATTGACGGGGTCAAGGTTTGGGTCCAGCTGGCTAGTCTCTTCTTCGAAGTTTTGGCAAAATTCTGCAAGGACAATCACCGAGTCAAGACAATGGTCGAATGGAAAGATCACAGTCGAAAATGATTGTCGAGCATAAAGGGTTACCTTCAAGCATAAGGAACAACTTCTTGGCGAGTCCACTCAGGAAGGCCTCAAGATCATTTTTCTTCCCAGTTAACTGACTGATCTTGTCGGCCAGGGCAGTTTTGTCAGTCTTCAGTCGACTGACTTCCTTGTTGGCAATCCCAAGAGCAGCTTTCAGATTAGTATTTTCTTCTTCGAGCTTGGTGACTGAAGCTAGCTTCTCGTCAGCAAGCTTGATCTTCTCAGCTAGCTCAAGGTCTTTTTTCTTCTGGGCCTCCTTCACCTTACCTGCAAGTTACAGCAAGATTAGATTTTGAAACAAATGAAGGGAAAAAGCAGTCATCAAGGTCTCACCAAACATACCTTTGGTCTCCTCCTTCGCCTTCGTCAGATTCTCCTGAACCAGCTTCAGATAAA
Organism: Aegilops speltoides; assembly: GCA_021437245.1. Taxonomy (NCBI): domain Eukaryota; kingdom Viridiplantae; phylum Streptophyta; class Magnoliopsida; order Poales; family Poaceae; genus Aegilops; species Aegilops speltoides. Next base: position 569,100,216 of record CM038143.1, on the reverse strand, counting down.
ACTCGAGCTGAATGTGCTTGTTCTCTAGCTCGGTGTAACGAGCCGCAAGATCACAGGATTTCTGCGAAGACCCAATCGGCAAAATGTCAAGGATAATTCACTTCCGAGTGGAAAAGGAAAAATCATGCGTTTCTAAGACTACAGCCGAATACAAACATTCGACCGTAGTCTCGGGGACTACACCCAGTGGGTGCACTCAGCGTGCCCCCACTAGTTCTATCAAAGACAGAATCGACCAGTCGACCACAAAAAAAACAAGACGTATTCTCTAGACTATAATCGACTGCAAGCAGTCGACCACAGTTTCGGGAACTACACCCAGTGGGTGCACTCAGCGTGCCCCCACCGGTTTGGGAAATCCATTCGCCTCAGCCAAATGGCAGAAAAATGTTACTTATAAAGCCAGGCCGACTGCCAGCAGTCGACCTTAGCCTTGGGGACTACACCCAGCGGCTGCACTCAGCGTGCCCCCGCTAACACGGAGTTTCAACCGACACACCCACTGGGTAACTGCTATGGATTTCGGAAAGAAAAGTTTTTGATAGCATATCCTAACAGAACAAGCAATGGTCGACTGACCTGAACATTGCTTTGAAGGGCAGAGCTGGCGTCATAAGCTGCTTGACTTGCTTCCCGGATGGCCTTCACCTGCTCCATCATGACCCCTGCTTGGCGTATAGCTTCCTTCGCAGCGTTGGCTTGGTCCTCTGGGACGTGGTGCATCGTGAAGAGAAGGTTGTGCATCACTCGACGAAGCAGGATGAGCACTCGTCAACGGCACCGCGAAAGACACGGTGTGTCGAGTGGTGTTCCCCTCCTCCGCGACCAGAGTCTCGGGCGCCGTCACGTCCTGTGCCACCCTGCCGGCAGATGCTTTCCTCCTCCTCCTGTGCTTCAGTGGTTCCTCATCGTCATCATCATCAGGAAGGTCGATAACGACGTTGGAGGAACTACAGAAAAGAATCAGAATTAGGAATGAAGAGTCAATCGACTAAAAAAAGGATTAAGAGTATAGTACCAGGGTTTGAGGTTGCTGCATCCTCCATCTCATGGTCGTCAGCCCGGGCATTAGTCTCAGAAGTAGCAGCACTGCAATTCCAAAGAATCAGTCGGTTAACTCAAGTATCAGTCAAGGACAAAGCTCGCACAAAACAAGAAGACTCTAGCAGCATGATTACCCTGATATTGTGGGGATGGACACCTTCATCTTCGGCAGGAGCTTGGTCGGCTTTGACGGGGCCACCCTGGACTGCTTCGGCGCCTTTTTAGTCGGCGCCGGAGAAGTAGTCCGAGGGCGTTTGGTCGACTGCGCGATAGTCGCAACCCCCTTGCCACGTTCAGTCGCAGGGTCATGGGCAAGCTTCGACCGCCTTTCCGAGCGCGGTGGTGCGACCTCCTCCTCCTCCTCTTCTTCATCATCATCATCATCATCATCATCGTCATCTTCGGCGGCGTCCGAGTCCCACTCCTCCTGGCTCTCGCCTCCGCTTGCTTCTCCCTCTTCAGTCGGAGCCTGAGCTCCATTGGGCATCGAGTACAGCTCGGTGAGGGCCTGATAAACGTCAAGACAAAGATCAATCGACCAATTTACGGAGAAAACAGAAATGAATATGACAAGAATACAATGGGAGGTAGAGCGGACATACCTTGTCTGGAACGCTGTGGTGGTCGAGTGGAGGGATCCTTCTGGCTCCACGGGGGTTATCCTTGTTCCCAGTGACTGCAGCCATCCACCTTTCCAGCGTGGCATCGTCGACTGCTTCTGGGTGGATCCAAGTCTCGTCTTCAGTCCCACAATACAACCACATGCAGTGGCTCCGGAATTGAAGAGGCTGGATACGCCGCCTAAGGAAAACCTCCAAGAGATCCATACCAGTTACTCCATCTCGAACCAGCTGAACTACACGCTCCATTAACATCTTCACATCGGCTTTCTCCTCCGGAATCACCTTCAGCGAAGAAGGTTTATTCACTCGGTCCATGGTAAACTGAGGGAGCCCACTCGACTGCCCCGACGTCGGCTCATTCTGGCAGTAGAACCAGGTCGACTGCCTTTGACTGACTCGGGAAACGACATGGTTGGGAAAGTGCTCTTGTTCCTCATCTGGATCCCCAGACCGCCACACATCTGGACGACTTGGGTCTTTTCGTCGCCTGGGCTCGCCTTCTTCACGGTCTGGGAGCGACACGTGAATATGTGCTTCAACAAGCCCCAGTGCGGTCGACAGCCCAGAAAATTCTCACACATGGATACAAACGCGGCAAGATAGGCGATAGAGTTCGGGGTCAAATGGTGGAGTTGCGCTCCAAAGAAGTTCAAAAAACCATGGAAGAAAACACTCGGTGGCAAAGAAAATCCGCGGTCGACGTGGGTAGCCAGAAGCACACACTCACCCTCCGCCGGCTGGGGCTGCCATTCTTTCCCCGGAAGCCTTGCAGCTCCGTGGGGGATCAGACCGTCGTTGGCCATGTCGAGGAGATCTTTCTCCGTGATGGTCGACCGGATCCAGTCTCCCTGGACCCAGCCGTTCGGCAGACGGGATCTGGACGAGGATCCGCCGCGGCTGGTAGATCTCCCCTTCGCCTTCTTTGACACCAACGCCTTCTTCGCGCGTTCCAGCGCTGCCGTCTTCTCCTTCACCATGGCTGCCGGCGAGCTGCGCGAGGTGAAGTGGTGCAGAGGCGAGAGCGGGCGCGCTGGGCGGAGACGAGGAGAGCAGAGGGAAAATGCTGAGGCACTGTTCAAAAAACCCTCGTCGGGCGCATTTATAAGATCCCTTCTGAGTGGATGACAGGTGGGCCCGGTCGATCTAATCATATCCCGAAACAGTTGCGTGGACGCGATACGTGGCGAAAAAAGCAGCGCGAGGATCGAGGCATCTATGCCCTATCCCATCCGAGCGCCACAGTCCGCCCCGCTTCGTGCGCTTCCCCAAATTTCATATCCCGCAGAATTCGCGAACGGCAGATCGGTCTGTCAGACGCGGGATTTCCTGCAATCCGTCTCTCGGAAATCGGCAAAGTCCAAAAGATCACTCGACGAAAGAAAAGAATGGATCAAGTCGACTGAAGAAAAGTTGCTCGTTACCAACAAAGAGATTCTTAGTCCAAAACAGCGCATGACCAGTATGCAAAAGTCAATCGGAAACTGCATCAACTCCTTCCTCACTCAAGCCTCAATCCATTCGGGGGCTAATGATGGATTCATGTACCTAGGGTAGGGTCATAGACCTGATCTAAGTACCCTACCCAAGGACACCCTTAGAAGAGATCACCTTCTAGTCGACCAAGGAAGACTCCACTCGACGGACTTGAAGGACTCGACCTTGAAGACTCACTCGACCACCAGAAGGTCAAGAAGCACTCTGCACTACAACGGTCTGTAATTAAGTAGGCTTTATGGTATTTAAGACACTTTATGTGGGGCGTTACCAGTAACGCCCCAGACTTAATGTACTTTAAGCCCTTCATTACGTAATGGCAGGGTCTGGCGACTCTATATAAGCCACCCTCCCTCCACAGGAAGGGGGGTTCGCACTCTTGTAACTTATATACACATAATCCACTCGACCGCCTCCGGGCTCCGAGACGTAGGGCTTTTACGAGAAGGGCCTGAACTCGTACATCGCTTGTGTTTACAACCTCTCCATAGCTAGGACCTTGCCTCTCCATACCTACCCCCCACTCTACTGTCAGACTTAGAACCACGACACCCGCCGTCAACTAACATCTTTGTGACTTTGAGGTTGCGGATAGTTGGTGAAACCAACATCGGCAAGCACCCGACCGCAGTTATGCGATCAGGGTGGTCCTCAATATCAAAGATGATAGGCGTGCTGGACCATTTCAGAGGCTTGCGTGATTCAACTGGTGGTTCTGCTGCATTAACTTCCCGCACCCACTGTTTGAGCTGGCGGTGCGAAGTATGCAGAGAAGCACCGCCGTCAACGCACAGAACCTCTGTGGTTTTCTGAAACTCCTGCTCGTCAGCCTCGTCTTCATCCATCTCTTCGTTATCGTCTTCATCTTCGTCCTTGTCGCGGCCTCGGGGAGGTCTGTCTCCTTGCCGCTGCTTGGCCTTGCCGCGGTGTCCTCCCCGGCCGGGGCGCTTCTTGCCGGATCCTCCAGTACCTTCCTAGGCCTTCTCCTTTTTGCGTCGCTCGTACTCAGCTTTCTGCTGCTCAACAAGCTGCTCAACCTTCTTGCAACTCTGGAGATCATGGCCCTTGGTGCGGTGGATCTTGCAATACTGCTTGTCGGAGCCTCCCTGCTTGTCGGCGGCCGCCACAGGTTTGGCTTCCTTGGCGCCACCTCCGTTGCCGGACTGCTCAACAGCTAGCACATCTTTGCCTTTCCTTCTCCTGTTGTTCCGCCGCCGGTTTTTCTTTGCTGGGGCAGCATCATCGCTGTCAGATCCTCCTACTCCTGTGTTCTCTCCAGGGAGTTTTCTCCCTTCTTCAGCACGTGCGCACTTGTCGGCCAGGGCGTATAACTCATTGACGTCCCTGATCTTGCACATCGCCATCTCCTCTCTCATCCTGCGGTTTCGCATGTTCTGATGGAACGCGCTGATGACCGTGGCAGGGTGGACGTCTGGGATGTTGCGCTGCACTTGGCTGAATCTCTGAATGTACTTGCGCAGGGGCTCTCCTTCCTTCTGGGCGAGCAGATGAAGATCACTCTCCTGGCCATGAGGCTTGTGGCCGCCCGTAAAGGCGCCGACAAACTGATGGCACAGATCTGCCCATGAAGATAAGGAGTTGTCCGGCAAGTGCATGAGCCAGGATCTGACATTGGGCTTGAGCACCAGTGGGAAGTAGTTGGCAAGGATCTTGTCGTCGCGCCCCCCGGCAGCTTGCACCGCGATGGTGTAGATCTTTGAGGAACTCCGACGGATGCAACCTACCATCGTACTTCTCGGTACATCGGCGAAGTTCTTGTCTTGGTAGCGCCATGGACTTGCGGCAGCTCATGAGTGAACATAAGGCAACCTATCGCGTCTGACAAGTCGCATGGTTCCCCTGGAGCATGCATATCGACAGTGGGCCCAGCGCGCTGGTCTGACTGACGCCGCGCTTCTCTTCGGCGCTCGATGCGTGTACGAGCGTCCTCTTGCTGTCGTTCTTGAAGAACTTGGCGCTGATCGCGACGAGCTCGTGGGTCCGATGACGCTGTGGAGTCAGTGTCGAGGTTGACGCGGCGAGTTGGCGATCTTGGCCTTCGGGGTGGGGAATGCATGGTGGTCGCACCCCCACCGATCTTGTCGCCATCGGCTCGCGTCCGGCAATCTTGCCGCTGCTGTGACGCATTTGGCTGCCGTGGAGTGTCGCCGTTGGCGAAACCAATGAGACTCTGAATGGTGGCCCTCCAACTGTCGATCTTGTCCGCCGTTGGAAGGTAATACAGGAGCAGTTGGGCTCGGGCCAACGCTTCTTCTGGAGTCTTCGGTGGCGGTGGCGAACGGTGCGAGGAGCGGGATATGCTCGGACTTAACTATGTTAGAAGGAGCAGGATCCTGTCCAGGCGACCGTGTCTTGCTCGTGCTAGCAGGTTGGCGTGCATGCTGGTCTTGAGCGCCTTGAGATCCACCAGCTCGATTTTGATCCAACGAGCGTATGGTACCGCGAGTACCATGACGCTGTTGGCCCCGCACCTCTTGAGATGGGCGCGGTGCATGTACGGACGCCAAGGTTTGCGCGGCCTTGTCCTTAGACCTGGCAGCAGCGTGAGCCCCTTCGTCGACGCCCGTTCCTCCGCCGACGTCTACCCCACCACCCGTTTGCTCCGGCGGCGGTGGGATCGACGTGGACAGAGCAGCCACCTCTGAAGCCTTCTTCTTCGGTGGCATGTCGATGAAGATGATGAAGAAGATGAAGATCTGACTCGCGTGAACGCCGGATCGGGTTCACACAACCTCGACGCCCCCTACCTGGCGTGCCAAAGATGTCGTGGGAACGAACACCTATGAGGCAGGGCCCCTTTTCGGTCCAGCGGGGAGCGGAGGTCGCATGAAGAGCGGATCAAGGCGAAGCACATGAGCGATTTTACCCAGCTTCAGAGCTCTACGGAGAGATAATACTCCTACTGCTGCTTGTCGGGCTGTATTCTGTTCTTGCTCGAGAGCGTTCAGGGCTACAATACCGAGCGTGAGTGTTTTCTGGTTTCCAACCCCCCCTACGTTGCGCATGGGCCTCCTTTTATATGCTAAAGGGGTCACCAACAAGTGGCAACGCATGCAAGGGTAAAAGTGTAAAAGAACTGCGGTAGGTATACCTACTTGCATAGTGTATCATACCTAACCCTGACGGCAGGGGACAAAGGCATTAAATGCCCGTCTGCGTCGCCTAAACAGTGCAGAAAAGTGACCGTTAGGGGCGCCACTGCTTGCCCCGATGGCAATCTCGTCATCTCCGCTTGCCACCTCGCACCGCTTGGCTGCACAGCCTCTCGCCATGCGTACCTGGAACGGTCCCAGGGCGACACGTTGACGGATGTGCTGGAGTGTAGGCACAAAGTGGTAGCCTGCCGCGGCAAGCGCCTTGCCGCGGTCGTCGTCTTGTCGCGTCCGGAAGCTTGTCGCTCACCGGGCCTTGCCGGGACGCGAGGCGCGTCGCAGCAAGTTCCTTGAAATGCCCTGGTTGGCCTTCCCGGCAAGCTCCTCTTGCCGGGGTCTTGTCCTTCCCGGCAAGCTCCTCTTGCCGGGGCCTTGTCTTCTCAGCTTGAACACTTTGTTCTTGAATGGCTCCAATAGGAACCATCGAGGACCTTGGCGTGGACCCGGCAAGCCTTGCCGCGGGGCGCTGCGACTGCCCGTGCACAAGTTCGGGATACTAAGGTACCCCTACTTTAGTACACCGACACTCCGGCTAACAGGAGTTGCATAATCTCATAGTTACAGGAACATGTATAAGTCATGAAGAAAGCAATAGCAACATACTAAACGATCAAGTGCTAGGCTAACGGATGGGTCATGTCAATCACATCATTCTCCTAATGATGTGATCCCGTTAATCAAATGACAACTCTTTTGTCCATGGCTAGGAAACATAACCATCTTTGATAAACGAGCTAGTCAAGTAGAGGCATACTAGTGACACTATGTTTGTCTATGTATTCACACATGTATTATGTTTCCGGTTAATACAATTCTAGCATGAATAATAAACATTTGTCATGAAATAAGGAAATAAATAATAACTTTATTATTGCCTCTAGGGCATATTTCCTTGATCTCCCACTTGCACTAGAGTCAATAATCTAGTTCACATCGCCATGTGATTTAACACCAATATTCATATCTCAGATATGATTAACACCCATAGTTCACATCGTCATGTGACCAACACCCAAAGGGTTTACTAGAGTCAATAATCTAGTTCACATCGCTATGTGATTAACACCCAAAGAGTACTAAGGTGTGATCATGTTTTGCTCGTGAGAGAAGCTTAGTCAACAGGGTCATCATATTGAGCCGTATGTATTTTGCAAATATTCTATGTCCACAATGCTCTGTACGGAGCTACTCTAGCTAATTGCTCCCACTTTCAATATGTATCCAGATTGAGACTTAGAGTCATCTGGATTGATGTAAAAGCTTGCATCGTTGTAACTTTTTACAACGGGCTCTTTTATCACCTCCATAATCGAGAAACATCTCCTTAGTCCTCACTAAGGATATTCTTGACCGCTGTCCAGTGATCTACTTTTAGATCAAAATTGTATTCCTTTGTCAAACTTAGAGCAAGGTATACAATAGGTCTCGTTCACAGCATAGCATACTTTATAGAACCTATGACTGAGGCATAGGGAATGACTTTTCATTCTCTTTCTATTTTCTGCCATGGTCGGGCTTTGAGTCTTACTCAATTTCACACCTTGTAACACAGGCAAGAACTCTTTCTTTGACTGTTCGTGAACTACTTCAAAAGCTTTGTCTAGGTATGTACTTATTGAAAAAACTTATCAAGCGTCGCGATCTATCTCTATAGATCTTGATGCTCAATATGTAAGCAGCTTCACCGAGGTGTTTCTTTGAAAAACTCCTGTCAAACACTCCTTTATGCTTTGCAGAATAATTCTACATTATTTTCGATCAACAATACGTCATTCACATATACTTATCAGAAATGCTGTAGTGCTCCCACTCACTTTCTTGTAAATACAGACCTTTTCAAAATCTGTATAAAACCATATGCTTTGATCAACTCATCAAAGCGTATATTCCAACTCCGAGATGCTTGCACCAGTCCATTGATGGATTGCTGGAGCTTGCACACTTTGTTAGCATCTTTAGGATTGACAAAACCTTCTGGTTGCATCATATACAACTCTTCTTTAATAAATCCATTAAGGAATGCAGTTTTGACATCCATTTGCCAGATTTCATAAAATGTGGCAATTGCTAACATGATTCGGAGAGACTTAAGCATCGATACGAGTGAGAAAATCTCATTGTATTCAACATCTTGAATTTGTTGAAAACCTTTGCAACAAGTCGAGCTTAGTAGATAGTAATACTACTATCAGTGTCCGTCTTCCTCTTGAAGATCCATTTATTCAACATGGCTTGCTGATCATCGAGCAAGTCAATCAAAGTCCATACTTTGTTCTCATAGATGGATCTCATCTCAGATTTTATGGCCTCAAGCCATTTCGTGGAATCTGGGCTCATCATCGCTTCCTCATAGTTCGTAGGTTCATCATGGTCTAGTAACATGACTTCCAGAACAGGATTACCGTACCATTCTGGTGCGGATCGTACTTTGGAAGACCTACGAGGTTTTGTAGTAACTTGATCTGAAGTTTCATGATCATCATCATTAGCTTCCTCACTAATTGGTGTAGGAATCACTGGAACTGATTTCTGCGATGAACTACTTTCCAATTCGGGAGAAGGTACAAATTACCTTATCAAGCTCTACTTTCCTCCCACTCACTTCTTTCGAGAGAAACTCCTTCTCTAGAAAGGATCCATTTTTAGCAACGAATGTTTTGCCTTCGGATCTGTGATAGAAGGATTACCCAACAGTTTCCTTTGGGTATCCTATGAAGACGCACTTCTCCGATTTGGGTTCGAGCTTATCAGGTTGAAAAACTTTTTCATATAAGCATCGCAACTCCAAACTTTAAGAAACGACAACTTGGGTTTCTTGCTAAACCACAGTTCATATGGTGTCGTCTCAACGGATTTAGATGGTTCCCTTTTAACGTGAATGCAGCTGTCATTAATGCATAACCCCAAAACAATAGTGGTAATCAGTAAGAGACATCATAGATCGCACCATATCCAATAAAGTGCGGTTACGACGTTCGGACACACCATAACGTTGTGGTGTTCCAGGTGGCGTGAGCTGTGAAACTATTCCACATTGTTTTAATTGAAGACCAAACTCGTAACTCAAATATTCGTCTCCGTGATCAGATCATAGAAACTTTATTTTCTTGTTACGATGATTTTTCCACTTCACTCTGAAATTCTTTGAACCTTTCAACTATTTCAGATTTATGTTTCATCAAGTAGATATACCCATATATGCTCAAATCATCTTGTGAAGGTCAGAAAATAATGATACTTGCCACGAGCATCAACACTCATTGGATCGCATACATCGGTATGTATTATTTCCAATAAGTCAGTAGCTTGTTCCATTGTTCCGAAGAACGGAGTTTTAGTCAACTTGCCCAAAAAGCACGGGTCACAAGCATCAAATGATTCATAAGCAAGTGATTCCAAAAATCCATCTTTATGGAGTTTCTTCAGGCGCTTTACACCGATATGACCCAAACGGCAGTGCCACAAATAAGTTGCACTATCATTATTAACTTTGCATCTTTTGGCATCAATATTATGAATATGTGTATCACTACGATCGAGATCCAACAAACTATGTTCATTGGGTGTATGACCATCGAAGGTCTTATTCATGTAAACAGAATAACAATTATTCTCTAACTTTAAATGAATAACCATATCGCAATAAACACGATCAAATCATGTTCATGCTCAATGCAAATGCCAAATAACATTTATTTAGGTTTAACACTAATCCCGAAAGTATAGGGAGTGTGCGATGATGATCATATCAATCTTGGAACTACTTCCAACACTCATTGTCACTTCCCCTTCAACTAGTCTCTGTTTATTCTGTAACTCCTGTTTCGAGTTACTAATTTTAGCAACTGAACAAGTATCAAATACTCAGGGGCTACTACTAGTAAGGCACACATCAATAACTTGTATATCAAATATACCCTTGTTCACTTTGCCATCCTTCTTATCCACCAAATATTCAGGGCATTTCCGCTTCCAGTGGCCATTTCCTTTGCAGTTTAAGCACTCAGTTTCAGGCTTTGGTCCAGCTTTGGTCTTCTTCACGGGAGTGACAACTTGTTTGCCATTCTACTTGAAGTTTCCCTTTCTTTCCCTTTGCCCTTTTCTTGAAACTAGTGGTCTTGTCAATCATCAACACTTGATGCTCTTTCTTGATTTCTACCTTCGTTGATTTCAACATCACGAAGAGCTCGGGAATCGTTTTCGTCATCCCTTGCATACTATAGTTCATCACGAAGTTCTAGTAACTTAGTGATGGTGACTAGAGAATTCTGTCAATCACTATCTTATCTGGAAGATTAACTCCCACATGATTCAAGCGATTGAAGTACCCAGACAATCTGAGCACATGCTCACTAGTTGAGCGATTCTCCTCCATCTTTTAGCTTTAGAACTTGTTGGAGACTTCATATCTCTCAACTCGGGTATTTGCTGGAAATATTAACTTCAACTCCTGGAACATCTCATATGGTCCATGATGTTCAAAACATCTTTGAAGTCCCGATTCTAAGCCGTTTAAGCATGGTGCACTAAACTATCAAGTAGTCATCCTTTTGAGCTAGCCAAACGTTCATAACGCCGCATCCGCTCCTGCAATAGGTTTGTCACCTAGCGGTGCATTAAGGACATAATTCTTCTGTGCAGCAATGAGGATAAACCTCAGATCACGGATCCAATCCGCATCATTGCTACTAACATCTTTCAACACAATTTTATCTAGGAACATATCAAAATAAACATATGAAAGCAACAACGCAAGCTATTGATCTACAACATAATTTGCAAAATACTATCAGGACTAAGTTCATGATAAACTTAAGTTCAATTAATCATATTACTTAAGAACTCCCACTTAGATAGACATCCCTCTAGTCCTCTAAGTGATTACGTGATCCATATCAACTACACCATGTCCGATCGTCACGTGAGATGGAGTAGTTTCAATGGTGAACATCACTATGTTGATCATATCTACTATATGATTCACGTTCGACCTTTCGGTCTCCGTGTTTCGAGGCCATATCTGTTTATTATAGGCTCGTCAAGTATGACCTGAGTATTCTGCGTGTGCAACTATTTTGCACCCGTTGTATTTGAACGTAGAGCCTATCACACCCGATCATCACGTGGTGTCTCAGCACGAAGAACTTTCGCAACGGTGCATACTCAGGGAGAACACTTCTTGATTATTAGTGAGAGATCATCTTAAAATGCTACCGTCAATCAAAGCAAGATAAGATGCTTAAAGGATAAACATCACATGCAATCAATATAAGTGATATGATATGGCCATCATCATCTTGTGCTTGTGATCTCCATCTTCGAAGCACCGTCGTGATCACCATCGTCACCGGCGCGACACCTTGATCTCCGTCGTAGCATCATTGTCGTTCGCCATCTATTGCTTCTCGACTATCACTACCGCTTAGTGATAAAGTAAAGCAATTACTGAAGCGTTGCATTTCATACAATAAAGTGACAACCATATGGCTCCTGCTAGTTGCCGATAACTTCGGTTACAAAACATGATCATCTCATACAATAAAATATAGCATCACGTCTTGACCATATCACATCACAACATGCCCTGCAAAAACAAGTTAGACGTCCTCTACTTTGTTGTTGCATATTTTACGTGGCTGCTACGGGCTTAGCAAGAACCGTTCTTATCTACGCATCAAAACCACAACGATAGTTCGTCAAGTTAGTGCTGTTTTAACCTTCACAAGGACCGGGCGTAGCCACACTCGATTCAAGTAAAGTGAGAGAGACAGACACCCGCCAGCCACCTTTAAGCATGAGTGCTCGTAACGGTGAAACCAGTCTCGCGTAAGCGTACGCGTAATGTCGGTCCGGGCCGCTTCATCTCACGATACCGCCGAACCAAAGTATGACATGCTGGTAAGCAGTATGACTTGTATCGCCCACAACTCACTTGTGTTCTACTCGTGCATATCACATCAACGCATAAAACCTAGGCTCTGATACCACTGTTGGGAACGTAGTAATTTCAAAAAAATTCCTACGCACACGCAAGATCATGGTGATGGCATAGTAACGAGAGGGGAGAGTGTTGTCCACGTACCCTCGTAGACCGTAAGCGGAAGCTTTAGCACAACGCGGTTGATGTAGTCGTACATCTTCATGATCTGACCGGTCCAAGCACCGAACGTACGGCACCTCCGAGTTCAGCACACATTCAGCTCGATGACGATCCCCGGGCTCCGATCCAGCAAAGCTTCGGGGATGAGTTCCGTCAGCACGACGGCGTGGTGATGATGATGATGTTCTATCGGCACAGGGCTTCGCCTAAACTCCGCGACGATATGACCAAGGTGGAATATGGTGGAGGGGGGCACCGCACACGGCTAAGGAACGATCCGTAGATCAACTTATGTCATGGGGTGCCCCCCTGCCCCCGTATATAAAGGAGCAAGGGAGGAGGAGGCCGGCCCTAGGAGGAGGGCGCGCCAAGGGGAGTCCTACTCCCACCGGGAGTAGGACTCCTTCTTTCCTAGTCCAACTAGGAGAAGGGGGGAAAGGAGGGAAGTGGAGAAGGACGGGAGAGGGGGGCCGCGCCCCAAACCCTTTGTCCAATTCGGACTGGGCTTGGGAGGGGCGCGCGCCACCTCTTGGCTCCTTCCCACTAAGGCCCATTAAGGCCCAATACTCTTCCTCGTATTCCCGTAACTCCCCTGTACTCCGAAAAATACCCGAATCACTCGGAACCTTTCCGAACTCCGAATATAGTCGTCCAATATATCGATCTTTACGTCTCGACCATTTCGAGACTCCTCGTCATGTCCCCGATCTCATCTGGGACTCCAACTCCTTCGGTACATAAAAACTCATAAACTCATAATAAATTTGTTGTCGTAATGTTAAGCGTGCGGACCCTACGGGTTCGAGAACTATATAGACATGACCTAGAACTATTCTCGGTCAATAACCAATAGTGGAACCTGGATGCCCATATTGGCTCCTACATATTCTACGAAGATCTTTATCGGTCAAACCGCATAACAACATACGTTGTTCCCTTTGTCATTGGTATGTTACTTGCCCGAGATTCGATCGTCGGTATTCAATACCTAGTTCAATCTCGTTACCGGCAAGTCTCTTTACTCGTTACGTAATGCATCATTCGGTAACTAACTCATTAGCTACATTGCTTGCAAGGCTTATAGTGATGTGCATTACCGAGAGGGCCCAGAGATACCTCTCCGACAATCGGAGTGACAAAACCTAATCTCGAAATACGCCAACCCAACATGTACCTTTGGAGACACCTGTAGTACTCCTTTATAATCACCCAGTTACGTTGTGACGTTTGGTAGTACCCAAAGTGTTCCTCCGGCAAACGGGAGTTGCATAATCTCATAGTTACAGGAACAGGTATAAGTCATGAAGAAAGCAATAGCAACATACTAAACGATCAAGTGCTAGGCTAACGGAATGGGTCATGTCAATCACATCATTCTCCTAATGATGTGATCCCGTTAATCAAATGACAACTCTTTTGTCCATGGCTAGGAAACATAACCATCTTTGATAAACGAGCTAGTCAAGTAGAGGCATACTAGTGACACTATGTTTGTCTATGTATTCAGACATGTATTATGTTTCCGGTTAATACAATTCTAGCATGAATAATAAACATTTATCATGAAATAAGGAAATAAATAATAACTTTATTATTGCCTCTAGGGCATATTTCCTTCAATATGGTAGATATGATTTACATGGAGATGTTCACCGTTGATGACTACCCCAACTCATGTGATGATCGGACTTGGGTTAGTTGATTTGGATCACGTATCACTTAGATAACTTGAGGGATGTTTATTTAAGTGAGAGTTCTTTAGTAATTTGATTAATTGAATAGAACATCTCGGTGAGACCCAACAGAACATCTTGGTGAGACCGAAGTGCAATGGCTAGGGCAAGAACTCGTTTGGAAATTCTGATTGGTTCGTCTCGATGATTCCGAAATGAAGCAACTTCGTCACAGAAACTTTGTTAGGCCATCTAGGTGAGACTGAGATCCCTTTCGGCTGTACGGAAGTGTTAGGGTTTAACATGTGGCAGTGTATGGATCATCTTGGTGAGTCTAGTTGGGGACTATTTGGTGGGACCGAGATGGAAATTTAGCTTTTGGATAGTAATTAAGTGGATAAGTAGCTAAAGATTTTGGATAGGAATGAAGTGGATAAGTAGTATTGGCTTTCCTTCGGACTCAATTAGATCTTGGATCAGTTAACCAAAATTGTACAGTCTTGGAGCTTTGCCAATCTTTGTCCTTCGCATTTTGAAGGGGTCCACATCCTCATGGCTTTGCCATGCCACTGTTGGACTTATCTGAATCGTACTAGATGAAAGTGGTAGTCCAACTACATGTATGTTGACATTCATTACCAAAACCATCAAGGGAGCACATGTGCTTCAGATAGGCCATGTTGCATTTTTTCATCTTCACTTTTTTGCAACATCGGGAATGATGGAGATATTTTTTGCATTGAAAATGATGTGGAGAAACACCGCCACTTCTGTAAATGAATGTCGTAGAAGCACAGCCGTCGTTTGCAACACTGTCGATGTTGCAAAAGGCCACATCAAAAGGCGTTGGTCCCCAAAAAAGGCATATATATGTTTGAGCCAGGACGCCATGGCCATGTCCATGGAGAAGCTCAAGCTGAGGGCAGGCCCTTTGCATGGTGTGTGTGTGTGTGTGTGTGTCCCAGCCGCGGCCACACCTCGCAGCACACGCACACGTGCTCCATCTAGACATGGCCGATGCGGGTGTGCTAAGTGTGTAGGATAAAGAAGATGCGATAAGACTGGGAAGGGGAAGCAATAAGGTTCATGGGTCCACATAGACACATGTAGCATAGAGAACGCGGTGGACATGCGACACATTTTCAGCCGGCCGAATAGAATAATTTCTCTTATAAATATGAAGAGTTAAATACTACATCGATGACTTGCCTATAGAAAAGAAATTGTTATCCAGAGGTTATTTTATGGCTTTTTCATGGGCTGGTCAGGTTCAAATAGGGTAAAGTTGAGTTACAGTTGGCTTCAAGTTGTAATCGGTGTAAATTGTGTATGGTTAGCTTTGAAGTCAAAAGGTTGTATCATGAACCTCTCATTCAAAAGGTTGTATCATGAACCACTCATACATGGAACCATGCACACAAGACAAGAACCTGTCATTTTCCTAGTGGTGGTTCCCATCTAGATGGATGGTACTCCTATTTCCAAGGAATTATTGAGGGCATTCAATGGTGGCCACTTGTAGTGTACTCAATCAACGTGAGGGGAAAGCGGAGGATCACACGGCTAGATATGCATGCATGCATCAAAAGTTTTCACCCACGGCATGGTGTCCGCGAAGCACTCGTGGCCTCACGCTCTATTTGTGCAACATCTCCTATTTAAAACAATGATCACCTTTATAAGTCTCCACGGTGCAAACATCAATCTCACCAAAAGTAGCAACATCTTCGTGAATCATTCCTTTCAGCCACCTGTTAGGCCAACAAGAGCCATGTCCCCACTCAAGAACATTGCGGTGGCACTAACCCTTCTCGTCATGATGGTGGGAATCACATTATTACCAACGTCAAGCGCCGTCGCCGTCATCGAGAAGTCCGACAAGGCTGCCTTGGCGGAGCTGGCGCCCATTCTCACGAAGGCCCTAAATGAGGTCATCGCTGCTGCCCCACCATCCAAAATGTCTGAAGTAAAGAAGGCCGTTAAAAAGCAGGAACTCCTCGCTGTGGCCACGATGACCAAGGCCAAGGGAAACAAGGATAAATTCGATTCACATCGACTGGGCTACATGGTAGCCGCTAAGCTAGTTGCTGCCGCGGCACCCGCTGATAAGTTCTCGGTGATGGAGGATGGCTTCACGGAGGCTGCTCGGAGCATTTAGTAAGTTGCATCACATCTGTATATAGAAGCATGCACAACGCCGCCAGCTGCGCCAGACAACTTACCCACCACCCCCACACACACCCAATTATATTTGAATTCTTTTCATAATTTCATTGTTAGGCATGCACATCCACTAGTAGAAAAGGGGGCAATGGTCCAGGCCGGTCAAATTTATTAGTCCGGTTCAAACCGAACCGGGACCAATGAAGCATCGGACCGGTTCATGAGCCGAGGGCCGGCCGGGCCACGTGGGCCATTGGTCCCGGTTCGTTTGGACCTTTTGTCGGTTGGTGGGATGAACGGGACCAATGGGCCTCGCTCTGCCCACCACCATTCGTGGGTTAGTGGCGCGAACCGACCAAAGGAAACCTTTAGTCGGTTCATGCGACCAACCGGGACCAATGGTGGTGTTTATATATACCCCCTCGCGCAAGAGCAGAGCACACTGCTGCTTTTTTCGGCCGAGGGGAGATGGCTTGGTGGTGCTCTAGCTCACCTCATATGCACACAAGGTGTTCGATGGAATGCCCGAGCCACACTACTTAAGGTTTCTCCTCTCCAAGCTCGACCGCCAAGCTCCATTTTCCTCCATATTTGTCTAGGTTTAGCGGTCCGTCACGCCCCGTCCCCGTCTTCAACGTCGTCGATCACCCGCACCAATCTCATCGGTGGCACCACCGTGGTGAGCCTCTTGTTCTTATCTTCTTTCCGAAAGGAAAAATATTCTTATTTGTATGTTTAGATAGATATATACTTGTATAATTTTCTTACTTTTATTATTGCATCTTATATAGTGCGATGGTTTTGGTATCCGCCCCCGTCGGCCCTCGTCCTGTCTATGATTCGGATGTGGTATATATTATCTTTTCATAACTATTGGTTCATTTATTGTTTATGACAATTATGCCGACCAACGTGACATAGATTTTATTCATCTAGGAGGTTGTTGAACCGAAATTCCAACCGACCCTATTGTCGAGAGGTTAAATTTAGTTGAAGAAGAAAACAATTTGTTGAAGGAAAAATTAGAAAAATTGAGAAGGAGAAGATGATATTGGAGTTGCATGTTGCGGATGTCGTCGATGATCACAAGATCAAGATGGATGCAATGCGCTTGAAGATTAGAAAGATTAGAAAATATGCCATTCATACCGAGGCTTGGTATCATTATGCCGTTGGATCAGTTGTTACATTGGTTGCGATTATGATCGCATTTTTTTCGCATTGAAATGTTTTACATAGTTTCAGTGTATGGTTTAATTAATTTAGATGCTCTGCAGAGCTTTATGTTGTTAGATGAGAACTATGTATGTACTTTGGTTTTAATGTGATGATGAACTTCTATTAATTTGGTCACTTAATTAATTATCTATTCATGATGTTCTCTAATGATTTTTGACACACTTAATTATATATAATGCACACAGATGAACCGGCAATGGATGTACGGTTCAAGACACACCTCCGAGTACATTAAGGCGTGCATAATTTTCTCGAAGTGGCTGAGGCAAACAAGCAGAATGGTTTTATGTGTTGTCCATGCCCTATATGTGGGAATCTGAAGTCTTACTCGACGGAAAATCCTCCACACCCACCTGCTTTACAAGGGTTTCATGCCACACTATAATGTTTGGACGAGGCACGAGAAATAGGGGTTATGATGGAAGGCGTCGAAGAAGAAGAGTACGATGACAACTATGTGCCCCTGAATACGGTGATGCTCCGAAGATCAAGAGGAACCAGACGATGTGCACGATGATGCTGCAACGGAGAAGCTGCTAAAGATCAAGAGGAACCAGACGATGTGCCCGATGATGATGATCTCCGCGGGTCATTGTCAATGCAAGGACGCAATGAGAAAGTCAAAGGAGAAGCTGAAGTTCGATCGCATGCTAGAGGACCACAAAAAGGGTTGTACCCCAATTGCGAAGATGGCAACACAAAGCTCGATACCGTCTTTGGAATTGCTGCGGTGGAAGGCAAAGAATCTTGTGCTCGATAAAGGATTTGAGAAGCTACTTAAAATATTGAAGAAGAAGCTTCCAAAGGATAACGAATTGCCCGACAAGTACATACGCAGCAAAGAAGGTCGTATGCCCTCTAGGATTGGAGGTGCGAAGATACATGCATGCCCTAATGATCGTGCATCCTATACGCGGTGCGTACAAGGATCTGAACGCATGCCCGTATGCGGTGCATTACGGTATAAGATCGACGAGATGACCCTGGTGATGTTGACGGCGAGCCCCGGAAGAGGGTTCTGCGAAGGTGATGTGGTATGCTCCTATAATACCACGGTTGAAACGTCTGTTCGAAACGGAGAGCATGCCAAGTTGATGCGATGGCACAGTGAGGACCGTAAGAAAGACGGAAGTTGAGAGCACCACGACGGGTCGCATGATGGAGAAAAATCGAGAGAAAGTATGGGATGAGTTTGCAAGTGAGCCAAGGAACGTATGGTTTGCTTTAAGCGCGGATGGCATTAATCCTTTCGGGAGCAGAGCAGCAATCACAGCACTGGCCCGTGACTCTATGTATGTATAACCTTCCTCCTTGGATGTGCATGAAGCGGAAGTTCATTATGATGCAGTTCTCATCCAAGGCCCTAAGCAACCCGGCAATGACATTGATGTGTACCTAAGGCCATTAGTTGAAGAACTTTTACAGCTGTGGATGGAAACGGTGTACGACGTGGGATGAGCACAAACAGAGGAATTTAACCTAAAGGCGTTGCTGTTCGTGACCATCAACGATTGGCCCCTCTCGGTAACCTTCGTGACAGACAAACAAGGGATACCACGCATGCACGCACTGTTTACTTGACACCGATAGTATATACGGCAAGCTGCGGGAAGAATGTGTACAGGCCATCGTCGATTTCTTCCGACCAACCATCAATGTCGAAAGAAAGGCAAGCATTTCAAAGGCGAGGCAGATCACGGAGGAAGCCCGCCATGCGCATCGGTGATCACGTACTTGCTATGGTCAATGATTTACACGTAATCTTTGGAAAGGGTCGGCGGACTAGCTGTTCCGAGTGACGCCGAGGGACACGCACCCATGTGGAAGAAGAAATCTATATTTTGGGACCTACCCTCTGGAAAGACCTAGAGGTCCGCTCTTCGATCGACGTGATGCACGTTGACGAAGAACCTTTGCGTGAACCTGCTAGGCTTCTTGGGCGTGTATGGAAGACAAAAGATACAGCTGAGGCATGAGAGGACCTGCAACGTTTGCACGAAAAAGACGGCATGCCTCCAAAGCAATATGAAGGTCCTGCCAGCTATGCTCTTACCAAAGAAGAGAAGGAAATCTTCTTTGAATGCCTGCTTAGTATGAAGGTCCCGACGGCTTCTCGTCGAATATAAAAGGAATAATAAATATGGCAGAGAAAAAGTTTCGAACCTAAAGTCTCATGACATCACGTGATTATGACGCAATCGCTTCGGTTGCATTGAGGGGCTTTACCGAAAAACGTCCGATTAGCCATTGTGAAGCTATGTGCATTCCTCAATGCAATATCTCGAAGGTGATCGATCCGAAACCATACCAAGGCTAAGGAGTGATGTGGTGCAATGTCTTGTCGGTTTGAGCTGGTGTTCCCACCATCCTTCTTCAATATCATGACGACGTTCTTGTTCATCTAGTTGACGAGATTGTCATTACGGGCCCCAGATTTCTACACAATATGTACCCCTTTGAGAGGTTCATGGGGTCCTAAAGAAATATGTCCAGAATCGCGCTAGGCCGAAGGAAGCATCTCTATGGGCCATCAAACGAGAGGATGTCATCGGGTTTTGTGTTGACTTCATTCCTGGCCTTAAGAAGATAGGTCTCCCTAAATCACGGTATGAGGGGAGACTTTGGAAAAGGCACGCTTGGAAAGGACTCAATAATATGCAGGACGGATATTCTTGGTCTCAAGCCCACTACAGCTTCTACGAACTCTACCTTGGTGACCCGTATGTCGATGAACACAAGAATAGTCTGCGCTTCAAACACCGGAGCGGTCGACGATCGGATTACATGTGAACACATCGGGACTTTCAGCAGTTGGTTGGAAGCACGTGTCGAGGTGACAGCACTGTTTGTGAGGAGCTGTACTTGTTATCGAGGGACCATCTTTGACTGTATTGATTTGGAAAGGATACGAGATAAATGGGAATACATTTTACACGATTGACCAAGATCAAAAGAGCACCAACCAAAACAGCGGTGTCGCTTTGATGCAACAACCGAGAGGGAAAGGACACATATTATGGTTACATAGTGGACATATGGGAACTTGACTACGGACATGATTTTAAGGTCCCTTTGTTTAAGTGCAAATGGGCCAATCTGTCAGGAGGCGGGGTATAGGTAGACCCACAGTACGGAATGACAACAGTGGATCTGAAAAATCTTGGGTACACTGACGAACCGTTCGTCCTAGCCAATGATGTGGCACAGGTTATCTATGTGAAGGACATGTCCAGTAGTCCGAGAAAGAGAAAAGATAAGGAAGCAAATACATCATACGATGAGCCAAAGCGCCACATAGTTCTTTCAGGAAAAAGGGACATCGTGGGAGTGGAGGACAAGACAGACATGTCTGAAGATTATGAAAAGTTTCATGAAATTCCTCCCTTTAAAGTCAAGGCTGACCCCAGCATCCTGATAAACGATGAAGATTATCCATGGTTACGGCGCAATAAGCAAATGACGCAAGCGAAGAAAAAGTGAAGACTTTCTCCCGCAACTATTGTTCGTTTATGATACCATTGTAACTGACGAGTATGATACCATTGTTCGTTTTGTACATGCACATGCTATGTGTGGGTCAATTTATGATACCATGCCAACTTTCAACTTTTTCAGAGTTCATTTGAAATGCTTTAATGTCTTATGGTTCGGCCCTCGTAATAATTAAAAATAGCAACAATAAGTATTTTGTTGTAAGTAGAAACAAAATAAAATAAATAAAGCAAGAAAGAAAACAAAAAAATGTTTTCAAATTTGAAAAGTAATGGCACTAACAGAAAGTTTATAATTTTCCTAAAACTAAAAGCAAAAAGAATTAAAAATAAAGCAAAAAACAAAAGAAAATAAATAATGCAGAAAACAAAACAAAAAACAACAATAAGTATTTTGTTGTAAGTAGAAACAAAATAAAATAAATAAAGCAAGAAAGAAAACAAAAAAAAGTGTTTTCAAATTTGAAAAGTAATGGCACTAACAGAAAGTTTATAATTTTCCTAAAACTAGAAGCAAAAAGAATTAAAAAATAGAGCAAAAAACAAAAGAAAATAAATAATGCAGAAAACAAAACAAAAAACAACAATAAGTATTTTGTTGTAAGTAGAAACAAAATAAATTAAATAAAGCAAGAAAAAAATGCCACCTACTGGGCCCCCACGGCCTGAATACGACTTGTTTCCCTAATTTGGGCCAGATTCAGCTCTGCAGAAGGCCCGGAAGGCCCAACAGCAAAGCAAGTAGCAAGTAGGCCCATAAGCTGCAGTAGGAAGGAGTTCAAGAGGGAGCGGCGGTGGGGTTATAAACCACTGCGCTCTCCTCTCAACTAGCGAGTGGGACTAAACTTTGGCCCCGGCGCGGCAGCGTGAGGCCTTTGGTCCCGGTTGGTGGCACCAACCGGGACTAAAGGGGGCTTTAGTCTGGTTGGTGCCACCAACCGGGACCAAAGGTCGCAGCTTCCGCCCTTTGGGCTGCCGAAAAAGAGGCCTTTGGTCGGTTGGTGGCACCAACCGGGACTAAAGGGCATTAGTCACGGTTGGTGCCACCAATCGTGACCAATGCTCCTTGTATATAAGTGGCACTTTGCGTTTTGCGTTCATCGCCACATTGCCCCCCCCCCCCGACAACGCCGAACGATCGACGACGCCGCCAGCTGCCCCGACGCCGCCCGCCACCCCCGCCGTCGCCGTCGCCGCGCGCCGTCGTCGTCGCCGTCCTCCCCGAGCCGCGCGCCGTCGTCGCCGCTTGAGCTCTGCGCGTCGCCGCCCGAGCTCCGCCGCGTCGCTACGCGCCCGCGCCCAGCGCCCGCGCCCGTCGCCCGTCGCCGTCGCGTCGCCCGCCGCCCAGCTCCGCCACCGCTGTGAGCTTGCACACAAGACCAGCTCTTTTTCTTTCATTTTATTAGTTTTATTTTTTGTTCAATGTATATATATATATGTGTATGTATATATGTGGCTATATATATATATATATATGTATGTGTATGTATATGTTCATATATGTTCATATATGTATATGTTTCATTTTATTAGTTTTTTTCTGTTCATATATGTGTATGTATATATGCGGCTCTGTTCATATGTGGCTATATATATATGCAAAAGATAGATTTTAGAAAAGTTAGGTTTTTTTCTGTTCATAGATTTTTTTGTTGATATTAATTATTGTAGAATATACAAATGTTGGTATATTCATATGAACAATGCATTAGGCAAAACCTTTGTTTTTTTGGAATTTTCTATTTGAACATTTTTTTAAAACAAGCAATATAATACTAAAAGAATGAGAGGAAAAGGAAAATAAGAAGAGGAAGAAAGGAGAAAAGAGGAGAGGAAGAAGAGGAGAAATAAATAAGAAGAGGAAAAAAAGAAGAAGAAGAAGAGAAGAAGAAAGGAATAGAGGAGAAAGGAGAAATTCTATTTTTCTTCTTCTCCTCTATTCCTTTCTTCTTCTCCTCTTTTTTTCTTCTTTTACTTCTTCTTCTTCTTCCTTCTTCCTTCTTCCTCTTTTCTTCCTTTTCTTAATTATTTTCCTTTCTCGAGGGAGAAGAAGAAAAAGAAGAGGAGAAGAAGAAAGAAAGGAAAGGAGAAAGAAGAAACTTCAACACGAGGGGGTGGTACCGATACCCCCTCCCCGATAACATTATTTTCCCATGTATATGTATGTCGCGTCGTTGTCGATATAACCCCCTCTAGATACAACTGCAGCACCCCCCTCGGCCCTCTCGCTCGACCAAAACTCTCGAGGACACCCAAACCCTAGAGAGAAAACGATGTTGCAGGTCTCCTACGTACCCCCTCCCGCCGCGCTCCTACCCGACAAATTAACTCTCTCGAGGCCACCCAAATTTATCAAGTTAAAAGAGCGTTATCGTCGAGGCCACCCCAAACCCTTGAAGCTTTGTGTCGAGGCGACCCCAAACCCTAGAGAAGCAGCGTCGAGGCCACTAACATGATTCCTTATTGACATGTTTGCCAGTATGTACCATGTTTGAATAATAATTGACATGTTGTCAATATTTGCAGAAACTATGGAGCACTCCCGAGACGAAGAAACAGAAGCGATGTTGGGGGAAATAATCGCAAATGGAAGTGATGATGTTGCGTCATTTCTCATCGACACTGTTGGTCAGATGGATGAAGAAGAGGGCTATGATTATGATGGCTTCGACCCATTAATGCCGGTACAAGAGGAGGACTATGTTCATGATGGCTCCGGTGACACAATGGAGGTACAAGACGAAGGAGACCGTGCCGAGCCGAGTCACCGAACCGAGTCCGGCCAGGTATATATATATTAGTTAAGCCCGTGCTGACAAGTTAATTGATGCATCCATTGTTTTGGTATATGTACACATATTAAGTATTGTCGTCTTTCTTCCTTGTAATTTCTAGCCCTCCGGATCGAGCACAACTTCGGTAAGGAGACGAGGCCCGAAGAAAAAGTTGAGCTCGGATGAAAAGTTTGAGATCATAGAAATCGCGCCCGACGGCGAACTGATTGAACCCATCCGGACAAAGAAGGCATTTTCTGCTCAGTGCGGGGTTCTTGTTAGGGACAGGATCCCGATCAGCATCCAACAATGGTATAAGCCTGCTAAGGATGAAGACGCTGAGGTGTCTTATGTCAATGATATGCAGAAAGAAGATCTTTGGAATGAGCTGAAGGCAAATTTCACCCTACCGCCAGAGGAGGATCCGGAGAAGCCAGTTAAAGAGCAATTAATCAAGTCTTGTGCTCTTAAGAAGATGGCTGGCCTAATGAGGAGGTGGAGGAAAGAGCTGAACCAGTTTGTCACGAAAAAAGAGACACCAGAATTCATTGGCAAATATGAGAAGATCAAAGATCACTGGCCCGCATTTGTGGCCCACAAGACATCAGAAAAGAGTAAGAAGATGTCGGAGACAAACAAGAAAAATGCTGCGAAGAAGAAGCTTCACCATCGCACGGGTCGGTGGCTACCTCAAAGCCCGCCTAAGTGGTCCAAGGCTGTGCATGATCTGCTTGAAAAGGGATCGAACCGAGGCGATCGCTGGCCGGACCGTTGCGGACTTGGTTCTTCGGGCTGGCGGAACCTTGGACCTCGTAATGAGGCAGTTTCGATGGGACGGACGAGCAAGCGCAAACACAAGTCAAGAAACTTCGACACTATATCGATGCAGTGCAGCGAGGGACGTTCCTTCCAAACAGGGAGAAGGACGAGCTCACAATGGCCCTTGGGAATCCCGAGCACCCTGGACGGACACGAGGCACGCCAGGCTCCCTTCCGTGGAAGGTTGGTTTTTCGGACGCAGGGGGTTACAAAACCCACGAGAGGAGGAAGAAAGTGGAGCAGGACCAAATGCAGGCGCTGCTTGGAAGGGGCTAGAGGATCGAGAAGAGGAACGAGAAGCAGCAGATCGCAACAAACGACATGCCGAAGCTTCCCCCGAAGCTACCCCGCCATCTCAGCGGAGAAGCAGCGTTGCTTCCACCGAGCTGCTTCAGCCGAAGCATGTCTTGACGGCTCCTGCCAGCTATCCCGTGGATGGTATCACGGAGTCTCAAAATTGCCACATTATGGCGCGATGCATGAATTTGAAGGTCAAGGCGGCTGTTGGCCAAGTTTATCCTAGTGGACCCGGCACAACTTATCACCGCCACCGATTCGGAAGGATTTGCTAAGGTGATGGTGGATGAAATAACGGAGGATTTGAGGACCTCGAGCTTGAGCACCCTACCGGTGAAGGGAGACTAGGCTGGGTTCGCTCAAGACTCCATGCCTATGGCGGAAGGAGCTCATCGACCTTCTCAAGCTGGATGCCTCCGCCTCCTCCTCCTCCTCCCGCGAGTCAGGCACTCCGCCTCCTCCACCGCCTCCTCCTCCGCGAGTGACGATCAGGCACGCGTGGCGGCACTCCGCCTCCTCCATCGCCTCCTCCTCCGCGAGTGAGATCGATCAGGCACGCGTGGCGGCACTCCGCCCCTTCTCCCGGCGTGGCGGCACTCCGCCTCCTCCTTCTCCGCCTCGCCCGGCAAGGGCGGAAGAGACCCACCGCCGCCCCGGCTGCTCCGACGCGTCGTAGTCCTTCTCCTCCGCCTCGTAAGCAAGCACGAAGGAAGACAGACGCCGCAGCCGCTCCGTCTGCTCCGGTGTCTAGCAGCACAAGAAGAGAGAGGCAATACAGATACGGTCCACCTCTAAAGCCTGTAGAGAAGTTACCGTGCACGAGAGGAGCAAGGAGGAAAACGATACGATCGTGCAGACCCAAGTGAAGGAGTTCTTTGAAGGGTTAAAGCAAAGATACATCCACCTCCGGAGGAGAAGGTCGATCCGGTGAAAGCAAAGCGCTCTCGATGCCCCGAGGAAACCACCAAAGTCTCCGCCGAGAACCAACTATGAGCGCATTCGAAGCAGACATATCTCCAAGCCAAGCGGTGGGGAACTATCATCAGCGATAAAGGTTAAAAGAACAACGGGCAAAGGGGAAAAAAATTGCCCAGCTCGGTGAACAAGAACAGCAATCGTGCCCCCCGCTGAATGTGTCTAATCCTCCGGGGACGGTGGCCGGTTATGGCAATCTTGAAGATTACCTGCCTGACGATGCACTTCCTGATTTCATGAAGGTGGACTTATTCAGATCTGAGTACGGAAGCCTCTCGTCAAAGATGAAAAGTCTCGACAACAATGATGCGAAGATTCCACAGTTGGTACATGAAAACCTGCAGAGAGTCTGAGGGGACGAACACTTTGTATCTGAAAATTAAAGAGGAGCACGACCTCGTTTCAAATGATCTGTTGTCTATTCCATTTGAGGAGTTCTTGAGTTCTTCAATCAAAAGGCCCTCGATAAATTAATGGTCTTTTGCTACTGCTGTAAGTACTATTTCGTCATTAGTCTGTATATATAGCTCGGCTCTTTCATTGCATGTATATATAATTAATTATCCTCAATATATTATGCAGATTGAAGATCGTCGAGTGCAAAAAAATGAAATCTATGATATTGGGTTCATTAACACAAATATCATAGATGTTTTTTGGTTGAAAAGCACGCCAAGAGGCCGAGGACAACTTGCTACAATCATTGATCAAAATCAAAACAAAGATATCATACTCTTTCCTTACCATGGCCCGTGAGTGTTACTGTCGTGTGCATATTCGGTTTTCCTTATTACTCGGCGAGGTTAATGTAATTGATGAGTTATGCATGCGTGCAGGTTCCACTATATTCTTCTGGAGATTAAGCTTGAGCGTGGACTAGTAACCGTCTTAGACTCCAGACGGAAAGATCCCAGCACCTATGCGGACATGACTGAAATGCTCAGCAAGTAAGTTCAATCGATCATTATCGCACCATATCGGCAACTTTTTGTTCATTTCCTGATATCTCAAGTATAACAAATATTTTCTTTGTCTTGCAGGGTTTGGAAACAGTTCACCGCACAAGCTCCGAGACTGCCGAAGGAGCTGCGATATACATACCCGAAAGTAAGTACTACTGGCGCGCATCTCCCGTTGATTCTATAGCTATACTTTCATCAATGCCATTTATATAATGCTTCATTATCAGTTTGATTGACCTCTATTTCTCGTAAAGTGCTTGTGGCAGGAGGAAGGGAATGATTTCTGTGGATACTACGTGTGCGAGTTCATCCACAACGCGACTTTTAAAAACAAGCGGGGCTACTCTAGAAGACAATATGAAGTGCGTAAGCAATAATATTCACAATTTCATTTTATTACACCATCATTTCTGTTGAGTTTTATTCATATATATATATTAATTAACCTTCTTCTTCAAATTAATTAGACGTGGCAGATGCGGGATGAACTCCTAGAACCAGATCGCATGAAATCAATTCAAGAGGAATTGGCTGGATTCTTTCTTGAACACGTCATCAGTAAAGCCGGAGAATACCATGTGGAACTTGAATTCAAATGCTAGTGGTTTGTAATTAAGAGATCTTATATAGATTGTACATGTATGTAGCCAGTAAAACTTGTTGTTCGACCAATCTCTCGGAGAAGGAGAGGTCGATCGATCACTTCTCTCGGTATGCATGACGAACTTCTGTACTGAATGGTTCTCTCGATCACTTATGTATATATACTACGTAGCGTCGAGCAAGCACGGACATAAGAGAGGACACTTCTCTCTATTAATTAGCTAGCTAACACAATATACGAAACACCTAAATTAACCCCCAAAACCCCCAACCCCCCACCTTTCAAAAAAAAACCCAGCCACTGGAATGCAGACACGTGGATGCCTTTTGGTCCCGGTTGGAGCCACCAACCGGGACGAAAGGCCCCCTGACTGGGCTCGGTGCACAGGGCCACGTGGAGGCACATTGGTCCCGGTTCGTGTTTGAACCGGGACTAATGGGTTGAGGTATTAGTAACGACCCATTAGCCCCGGTTCCCGAACCGGGACTAAAGGCCCTTACGAACCGGGACTGATTGGTGGTTTTCTACTAGTGATCGTATGTGCACGAGTTGTTTTTCATTTTTATTTCTTTCCATTGGCGACTTTGTTTCGCCTGATTGAGCACTTGTAATAATCCAGATATATCTAGGGAACCTCATGGACTCATCACAATACCTTTATTCTCCCAAATAATATATCAAGAATAAGTTGTACTATTTGTCATTCTTATAATTGATTACCCTGCATGGATGACTCATTCAAGTATGCTTCACCTGAAAGTCTGGAGCGTTTCTTCGATGTAATATGTTATCAGCCTTGCGGTGTAGCGCCACATTGCTCATCTCTAGAATATTGGACTAATTGGATTAATATCTCCTACACTCTTCACTCTACTTATCCATGTGTATGTCATGCATTTGGTGCTGATAAGTTGGATTCATGGAACAAAACATGGCTCGTCAGTCGGTCTTATGTATGGGCCTCAACTCACCTCACTCACATGTATGCACGACCAATCAACTAGTTCTCACCAATGAATGGTACGAGTAGCGCAAGCTAGCCTTAGAATCTTCCATGCATGACTAAAATTTCTAAACCATTTAAAATTCCCTAGCAACAGATTTAACAAGTACTACCACTAGTTAAACTAGTCATCAACCCGTGCATCCGTGCGGGCTAGCACTTCTAACATTAAATACATCAAAGTTGGTACAAATTAGAAATGTTGGACAGTAACACGAATATGTTGTTATGTATTATTTTAATTATAATTGTAATTGTCATCATCATCATTATTGTTATTATGACTAGTGCTAGTAGTAGTAGAAGTCATAGTACATTGGTGCTCCCTCCCTTTCCATTTAGAGGGCATATTAGAAAAATGAACTTTCCTTTGAAAAGCACATTGTCTTGGAATATGCTAATATTGCTATGCTGAGATTAAATTCCTTTTAATATTGGTTGTCAACGTAGAATCAACTACTGCATAGAGAAATGAGAGGGCCATGTATGTAGTATATTATTATGTTGTCTAACACTTAAGTATGCCTCCCTTTGATACCGTGATTTGCACTATGAGGCCAATAAACTGGAAAGGGGCGAGTAGACAACATGGTTACAGATGTGAACATTCTTTCATTGATCATGTATTCATGATTATAACACTAGGTGCCCCATTCTAGCATATATCATCCTTTATATTCCCAACTAAAAAACATAAATCTTCCTTTTCGCTATGGAAGCATGTTAGAATTTGATCTTTAAAGTCTGTGTGGACTAGATGTTATATGTGACATCTACACTGATGTCCCCCCACATGAACATAGGAGACTAGAGAATCAATTTCACGAAGTTTTATTTGATTATATAGGTTTCCGTACACAACAATGGACATGCATGGTTTTCAATCAAAACACGCAATATTGTAGCAAATAAGATACATAAAAAAGATAGCTGGATTTTCTGAATATGTTAAGAATCATAAGTTATTTGTATCTTATGTTCTTGTCTTAACCAATAAATTCATAAAGAAAAATCTTTTATGATTTGCTAAGAATTGTGCGGCAGATTATTCGGGTTTCAAGTTCTTGTTTGTACAAAAATTGATCTTAGTACAATTCCGACTACACATATGTGTATCACATACATAATCATTTGCATATATGAGATCTTTTTGGGCATGATACATCTAGATTGTCTTGTTATTGTAGAAATTTAGATGTATGGACGAAATTTGAATAGCTTTATTTTTTTTCTTACTTATAAGGCCAAACTAAAGACATGCATAGATGTACTGTCTTAATAAAGCACTAGAACATGGAGGCACGCGTCGCCGCGCCCGCCAATATTAACAAAAGAACAAAATGTTTGAGAAAAATTTAGTCATTTAAAAAATTCAAGAAAATTGAAAGGTTGAAAATTACAGTGTTGGATGTAGATTTGATAATTTTGAATAATTCCATTTATGGAACGGATCGACGTCGTCGTCGCTGGTGTGCAGCAATCACTTGCACCATCGGTGTTCTCCAAGAGCACGAGGAGATCTTGTTGGAGGTATTAGAGTTACAGGGCATCCTATTAGGAATGTCAATTTGGGAAATCCATGTGCTTCAAATATCAAACAAATTTGAGTTATTTCCGCCTGTCTTCAGCATGTGTATTCAGGCCAGTGGCAGATCTTTTTGAAGGTGTAATGATCGAGAGTGACCTGCTAATACCTCTGCTAGAGTGATGGAGCTTGAAGGAGGACAATTCCAAGATGAGGCCTTTGGTGAACAAGATGCTAGATCTAGGAAGAAGAAAATAATTGTATGTATTCATCCATCCCGTACAAAAAAACGGATCACAACAACAAAAACAAGCATTTTGATTTTGTTGCTTCTGAGCCCTAGACATCTTGTGTTGAGTTGATACTTTCTAGTTCAAGTATCCAAAAAATCAGGCACAATAACTTACTTAATGTATATGGCGACAGTGTGAATGTACACTCTTAACTGTGTGAAAGTGTTATTCTGCTGCTGCGATGCAGATAGATCAAGTCGCGCTGAAACATGCTAGAAAGGAAATACATTTTATTAGTGACAAACAATCATCGGGTCCTTGGTCATGTACTCGAGAACGTTTAGGCATTTTATGCTAGTGGGGTATGCCGTGTGGCACAGATGAAATATGAACACAAAAAATAGAGGAGAACCGACGACAGAAAAGGATACGGCGACTGGAATAAAAAGTGAAGAGATACGCCCACAATACACAACAAGTTAAAAGGTGCAAAGGATTAAAAATTAGGAGGAGAAAGAAGAATCACCGGTACGGAAGCCTTTTCTGCAAATGAAGCTCTGATCTGACACCTGGTAATTACTGACATGAGAAAATTCTAACAGGTGACTCCTCATTCCTGAACAAGTATAAGTATGTAAGCAAGGAATTTGGCTAATCTCTACTCCTAACTAGTAGAACGCCCGTGCGTTTGCTACGGGCTCCTTGTATATGACAATGGTTCAACCTCAGTTATATGTAATACTCCCTCAGTTCCTAAATACAAGTTCTTTTAGAATCATGCTTATGCCCATTGCCAGCCTTTTTCGATGTAAAGACCCTCTTTCTCACTCTGTCTCTCATCCCTGAGCTCTCTTCTTTATCTTTCTTTCTCTCTCCACCCATTTCCCTATTTTTTTCTCTCTCTCTCTCTCTCTCTCCACCTCCATCCTCTGTAATTCCCTCAGTCAGTTATTTAAGTCTTTGATTATACACACAATAATATTTTTCAGTGTAATGTTTCAGGACTAATTAGATTTGCCACCACAATAGAAGGACTTTCGTGGAAATTGTTGTGGGTGACTCGCTCTATCCTTATTCGTTAAAAGTTTTCTGGAGTCATGGAAATTATTTTGTGGAGCACTACAACACACTCCACACACATGGTGGTGTAATTTTTCAGTTTCTGATAAGAAAACTTACAAAAATATTTGTGTGAAGCATAGTAAGCAAAGATAGTTAGGTCATTGTGGATGCGATGATATGAACAAGAATATCTACAAGTTTAAAAGATTTCATAACAATGATCTATGAACTCTATTTATAATTTATTTTGCACTACCATAAACCAAGTCATTACAAACACTACTTGCCTTCATGCCTTGGTCCATCAAGTATTCTCAAGATTTTAGTGTAATATCAAGTCAACATTGTTTAGAAAACTTAGCCCATTGAATAACCTTAACAAGAACATTTTCACAGAGCGATGTGTTAATATTTATACATCAAAGCTTAACCAGCTGCAGATTTTTCCTACATCAAAACTAATTACTCGTCTATGAGGTAGTTATTTCACCACATGCAAATTTCTTCTGATTACCGCCAGCACCCCTCATAAGCAGTCCTGCTTTCTATCAAGAAGTTGCATCTTCATCAAATGTTAATGTCTCATTTTCTTCCTTGATGTCTGAATCCCAATACTATTTATTTTCATGGATATAGGACGCTTTGCTTCCACCGTAGTATATATATTCCTGCCATGTCGTTTGTAAAGACATGTCTACTTTGTAGTATGCAATGTATCGTGCACCTGCGTCTTCTCGCTATCTGCAGGAATTCTCCAGTCACCAGCTCTGACTGTTTCGCATACACGCTGATAATTCTGCCTTGGTTGTAGGCAAGTAGGCTGGTATATTCAGCTATCATCAGGAACTCCTCTTCACAACTGTATTTTGGCAGTAAAAAATTCTACTGAGACTAGATGCATAATCATGGAGGTAGCTCAATTTTCAAGGCATAAGATGGGTAAGTTATCCCAAAAAATGAACAACCATCATGCATATCCATATGGGAACGGAGTATTAATTACTAACCTTGAAGAACTTTTTTTTTGAGAAAATTACTAACCTTGAAAAACTTTTTTCTTGAACCTGATGCTGCGGAATGGTCATTATGCGTGTCCAAATAAAAGGAACTGCTTATAACTTGGCAGATTATGCATACCTAAAAGAATAACTGAGTAGTGGATGTTCAAGCATCAAAAAATTTCGACTGGATTTTCCTTACCACACATCAAGTCAATCTTAACATTTTTCTGACCCCATGTCTTCTTCCTTCAGCATCAACTTAAAAGATTTCTGCAGATAGGGTAAAATCATGAAGCACTTGTAAAAGATTGTACTTAATTACAGAATAAATATAAGACATATCAAACTTGAGTATTATAAAAGAATGATGTGAGTCCAGAAATAAGTCCAATTTAAGCCCATGATGTGTAAATAGTCCAATTTTAGTCCATGATGTGTAAAATAGTCCAGAATGTAGTCTGCTTGGCTAGCGAGCTAGTGTCACCGCACCATTTGGCAACCTCACCCTTTGAGCAGCATCGCTCTCTCATGCTATGGCTTCCTGGATGCCTTGCCTGCCGGCAACCTAGTGCTTCTTGACAGCCAAAACGTCAAGCCCTTCGTGGTTGCGCGTTGCCACATGGTAGCAGAGGCAACTGCAAGTAACAACGATAGTCCAAGTAGAACAAATAAGATGATTATGAACTGTTCCTTCTCTTGCTTACCTATCTGGTGGTCCATGCTGCCCACATATTTGAGGATTTACAGTGAGGAAATTGAACCTTCAATTAGATGACAGCAAGCTATATAAATAAATATTTTGCAAGAACAGAATGAATGTATACTAACTTCAAAATGTAGTGTATCACGGAATGAATACTAACTTCAAAATGATGCCTCTAGTATAGATATACAAGGAAAAGGTGCATACATTTCTCGACAGATTCCATGATCAAGTACTTACTTGCTAATAATTTGGTAGGAGTAGGGCATAATTTAGGGATCAAGTAAGGGCATCCGGTTGAATCTACATAACGGATATGGAATCATTCAGAACGACACCAAGCTACAAGTTGAGTGACTGATTAGTTAATGGCGGCTAGTGAAGCTAAGCTAGGTGCGGTTCGTGGGAGTCAAGTGTCGTTTTATCTGATTATCTCTCAGACAAAATCAGTAAGACCAAAAATTGCCGTGCACCCATCAGTCTGACAAAATCAATAAGACCAAAAATGTGGGTACTCATCATCTGCAGCCTGTGAGGAATCGGTGATTTGCCACCTAATGATGTGTAAAAAGGAAATGCAGCTAAAGCATCTTCAGAGAAGCACATGCCCTTGAAAATATAGAGCCAACGCTGAACATCTCTGACCCATTTCAAAAAAATGATGACAGATCCACTACGCCCCCTTGCTAGCTCAACTAAAACACCTAACAATGCCCTCAAAATCAACACTGACACTCGTGGCTGAATAAAAAAAATCAACAACACTTCCCCAAAATAAACATTGGCCTGGAGACATGAAACTGTATGGATTAATTAATAACGCTCTTAGTATGCCTATGTGTGTACCCCCACGTGGTCGTAACGACAAGGCAGACTTTTGTCATCCATGGTAACAAGGCTTCAGCTGTGCACACCGGCATTGGACGAGGATCGCGTACTATTGACCGGCGGCAGGGGAAGGAGGAACTACGCGAAGAGGGACTAAAGGGGTGCTCTCCCTCAGAAGTTTTCCATGGCCGACCACCACAGCGAGCCGACCACCACAGATGCAGGGACCCCTTGACTGACACGTCAACCATGCGTCAACCGGCGAGCATCAGCGCATTGCCACCGCGCTGCTCTCTGCTCTCCCTCCTCTCTTTCATGGCTGGCACAAGGGATGGGATGAGACTGGCGGGAGGCAACCCCTCTCCTTCTCTCTTTCAAGCGGGTCATGGCGCTACATTTTTACACGAGATTGCAGAGTTAGTCACATCAGTTACATGATAATATATTTAATCCTCAGTCTGGTCATGTGCAACTACCGAACATATCAAAATATAGTAATGTTCATGTTTAAAACCAAGATATAGCTGGAGAGAAGTTAAAAATCAATGCTTAGACTAAATTATAACTTACTGAATGAAAACTTAGTTCGGTTCAGATTATAGATTTGTAGTTTTAAAACGTTAATCACATCAATAACACATGACCGTTTATAGCCTTCTACAATTTGGTCTATATCTTCAAAGTACTTTGGACAAAAACAACTTGATGTGCAAAAAGAAGGGATACTAATATAAATATTCATTGTACTTGAATGCAAAAAAGATCAACAAAATCGGAACCGACTGAAAAATAAGAAAAGAGCACCTACAGACTCACCTGTACGCTATGGCACTTCTGCCTCACAGACTTCGTTGACCCGCATAGTTTATGGCAACGACCCTACCTCTTCTGCTACATCCGGGCTTGGCCACCATGACGTCTCCTCCTCCTAGTGCATCCCCTCTCCCATGCTTAGTATGCAAAATAGTTGATGAAATATACGAGGCCCATGTGAAATTGGAGTTTACTATCTTGGCACTCTGTAGTTAACTCTTAAATGCAACACTTCATTGATCTAAAAAAGCTGCAGCACTTCATACGTTGAAAGCTTTGAAATTGCTGCAAACAATATAGAAGATGTTTGCACTATAGTCCAGCAATACATTTACTAACACTTGGAAACATATTCTGAATGCTCTACTCTTCATAGTATTGATAGCATAGTCTGAATGCTCTTCTACATAACATGGACTCGTAGACAACCAGTTATATTGACTCCACATTTTCAAGATAAATCAACATAAGCAAAATTACAGTTTTGTGTTCAAATGTGAAAAGTATACCTGAGTATCCCGAGAGAATGTATTACTTTGTATCAGCTAGAGTTATCACTGTTCTCATTCTGAAACCTTATCCAGAGAAAAACATTGGTTGCATATATGCACGCAGATGCTGCACCCAGAATAGAAAATTAGACAGTTAGATAAGTAGCATTATTCAGAATAGAAGCACATAGAAGACAAATCGAAACATTAGCAAACCACACCAACCAAATCAAAAGAGAGAGAGAGGCGGAAACTGATGTTGAGCACCTTCATAATGGGCATCCTCACGGCCCCTTGAACACGCAGCAGCTTCTCTTTGCATCTTCGTCGCTAGATCGTAGCAAACTGCACGCACGCCCGAATCAGACGCGAAGATAAACCAAACCAGAAGAAGCGGAGGAGGGATTCATACCTGGTCGAGGTCATGGACCACAGGGTGATCTACGACGCCAACGCCAGATCGGTCATCATGGCCACGGGCTAGGGAGGCGACGATGACGTCTTGAGGAGGAGGATGAGGGTGCGGGCGTGAGGAAGAGGTCATCGCTGGGAGACACCGCGTTGGTGTGAGGTGAAGAGCCAGATCGAGGATTGGGGTGGGGCGTCGGCTGCGGCAGCGGCTGGAGACCGGGAGACTGTTATTTACTTGACTGCTCGGCCTTAACGGGAAAGGTTAGGAAAAGTGCCTTTCCTTTTTTGCAGTTTAAGTGCAAGGAACTTGAAATAGGGCCCTACTGCGTTTTTAGTGGAACGCCTTTTAAGGTGGATTCCTTTAGTAATATATAATCTATACACTCGATTCATCAACGAAGAGGGGCTACTCTGCACAATACCACATTCTCTGATAAATAAACAACACAAAGATGAAATTGAGAAGGGGAGAGATGACATGCTCATTAGTCATTACCTTCTAGCTATGATGAATGGGAGATGTGGTTTGAGGTTGTGTCCGCTGGGGTGCCGACCTCAAACTTCACGACGTCGGGCGGTGCGACGATGGGCTTCTCGAGGTCCTGCTGGTCCTCGTCCATGACAAGCGCCTTCACGCTCAGGCCATAGACCTCCTCGACGACATTTGTTGTCGATTGTTATTAACAATATTGGCAATGGCAATTCAGTTTTCTTTGTAGTCATGTTCGGTATTAACTGAACCATCCATATTTATTGAGAAATATTATTCTGTAGCTCTCACTGTGTACATTGGCCATGAATTTAATTTAGAGCATTCATGTTCTCATCTGATCCTAAAGCAGGCAAGTTGGAAACTAGCAATGCTGCTCTGAAAATGTTATGTTCACAGAATTCATAAGTTGGATTATGCACCAATGCATGGACCTTTTTTTTGTTAGCTTCATATTTTCTATAAAATAAAGAATCATACATGTTTAAACAAGTTGTGTTCCATATCACAGAAAAAAGGTAAGAATGTGGAATATTCCATACAGAGGAGATTAACAACCAATGATGAAATGTATACATAAGGATATAACATTTTGGCCAAGAAGTTTCAAAGATGAACGAGAACTTACCGGCGGATTGTGAATGTCAATACTCTAAGGAGTACATCTTAAATCACCATCACTGATTACTGCCTTTCCACTAAAAAGTGATTATTGGATTTAAAATGTGTGGTTTCTACAGAACTGAAGGTTAACGTTAGTTTACTTTTTGTAAAGTACCTTTCAAAGATAATATGGAGATGTGGTCACCAGTTGTAGTAAATGCAGATAAGAACTACTATAATATCCCTCAGGTGCACTTACAACAATATATAATACAAAGTGAATCTGCAGAAAATGATTGAGGGATGCCAAATAGAAAATGAGGCCAGAAATCTAGCTAAGCAAGCGTACTTGTATAAAGTCGCTGAAACATGGACCCCAATTGTTAACCCTGTAAACCTGAAGATCAAGTGAGAAAATAAAGTAAAATTAGAACCTTTTCTCATCAAGTAAAAGTGTAAAACATTGGGAAGTCAACTTGAAACATAGATCACAATTATCAATTTGTAAACCTGAAGATTCCGTGAAGAGCAATGAAAGAAAAGCAAAAAAGATTAGCCATACCAGCCTATTTTAGGAGTGCAACATCCAAAATTTTGGCACATAAAGTACGACTTCTGAAACTTCAAAGTAATAACCCTGCCCTCCTGAAGTCTTGATCATGTTCAGCTATGCCAATTTCGCATTGACAGAGATTGGTTTAACCTACGAGAGCACAAATCAAAACCATTTTATGGTCTACTCTTCACTGAATGATATGTTATGTGAGATCCCATGTTATGCAGAACAAGTATGTTTGTCAAGCCTCGCGAGTCGCGATACTGCAAGACCAATAGCTATAGCCATACCCTGCTATAAGGTTCTTGAAATTGTTAACAGCACCCTCCTGAAAACTAAAGGAAAACAGATTGACGACAATGCCTATGGAACGGGAAAGCATGATCTGAAGACTGAAGTCAACAACTAAAATAAAGATAAAATCGAGAGTACAGCCCGTAGCACATACCTTGTCAGGGTACATGTTGATGACAGAACCAGAACCAGAGCGTCGTCGACCACCATGTTTGCGTAGATGGTGTGCTGAATTCTGCACGTGCCTTTGGTGCGACGGGCGATGAACAGGTGCCTGGTCTTCCGGAAGCCCGAACTTGGTGGCGTCGAAGTCGACCCCGATCACGTCCAGCTCCTGACTATTGGCGAACATCCGCACAGGAAGACAAGCGCAACACGGCTTGGGCCAGAGTCCTCCATCTACACAGCACGGCCGCGTGTCATGGCGAACAGCACGGCGGCGCAGTCCCATGTTGCCTCAGCTCCCCCAAATCGCAGGCATCAGGCCAAGGCGTCGTCTAGTGCCAGCGACGCGACAGCAGCAGCGAGGAGGCCGGCAGCA
The DNA here is from genome assembly GCA_021437245.1 of Aegilops speltoides. NCBI lineage: Eukaryota > Viridiplantae > Streptophyta > Magnoliopsida > Poales > Poaceae > Aegilops > Aegilops speltoides. The sequence goes on along the minus strand of CM038143.1, from coordinate 569,062,231 downwards.
CACTCAAACGCTCAAAGCTCTTCAGGTCGTCTATCTCTCCCAAATCCCTCTCTCTTTTTACCAAAAATTAGACACGGTTTAAAAGTAAAAGAAACCAAATTCTTCAGGTTGTGTATCTCTCAAATTCCTATCTCTTTTCTCTAATATTAGATGCGGTCAAGAAGGAAAAGAAATTAACTTTTCTGCACTATGTATCTCTCAGATTCCTCTCTCTTTTCTCTAATATTAGATGTGGTCAAGAAGGAAAAGAAATTAAGTTTTCTGCACTATCTATACATACAGATGGGAGAAAAAATTATGGAAGAAGCCTAGAGGAACTTGGCCTCGAGGAGCGGCGACCCGGCACGCCCATGGTAGGGGAGCCTGGCGAGCGCCGGCGGCGGCGACGTGGAGGCGGCCGCTCCACTCGTTCCACGGCGGTGGCGGATCATCTCGGATCTCCGCGGTGGCAGAGGTGGCGGCGGCGTCTCCCCCTTGGACGGCGGCGGCAACAATAGATGGGTTCGATGGGATCGAGAGACGCGGCGGCGACGTCTCCCCTCTGACGGCGGCAGCAACGAACGATGGGATCGAGAGGAGTTGCAACGAAGGATGGGGTCGATGAAGTTTTTTTTTTGCTGGGTGTGGGTTTTTTGGGTGGCTGCGTGGGATGGGGTGGGGTGGGGAGGGACGAAAAAACCGAAGGTGGGAGGATGACAAAAAAAAACCATCGAAAATAAACCGCATAGACTATTCACCAAGTCGTCCATTAGGAGTAGAGATTGACAGCTTATTTTGATTGTTCAAACAATGTGCGGAACATGGTAGACAAAACCCACTACACCGGTGGCTCCGAGTTAACTTATCAGGAGAAAAATCATCTGGTCGGATTTTGTACTGATCTTGAGAATTACAATATCTTTTGTAAAACTCCTCAACATAGTAGAGTGCCCGTGCGTTGCCACGGGCTCTTAAAATAATTGCAGGAGTTACATGTTGAAATCCACAAACAATATAACACAAACTGAAGTCCATTATTGCAATGACACAAGCTGAGTGATGTTACAACTTAACATCTATTACAAAAATATATTAATATCTAGATGATGCGCTTGAGAAATTCTTTCACAATATCAGGAAAGTCTACTCTAGCTTCATTCCCGTGATGTTTTAGCAAGTATAATAAAAAATGCTTCCTCAGTTCATACCCATCCTGCAGGAAAAATAAATGTAGTTTGTATGAAAAATTCACGGAGAAGGTCTTTAAACATGTAACCCACAATACTCACCGTGCAAACCGGCTTGACCAATTCTTTACCGTTCCACCAGAGCATAAAATGAAAAACAAAATAGCCAGAGACATTCCTGAAAAACTTTCAATTAATATTCTAAATAATATAATGATAACAAATGTAAATATTGTTGTTACGAATTCATTACCCGTCTATACTCGTTGGAACACCGGCCGGAAATAAACGATGCCATTTAGATATATCAGAATTCCATCCAGGCAGCTTTATTTCTAGTGCTTCTTTGAAATCCCTTGAAAAACTTTTTAATTTCAGTGAATGCCTCATGTTTTTATCCTCTGACGATTGTGATGATTGAATAGGATCCATAATATATAGACGGCGTGCCTCTTTGTCGATGATGTACAGGATGTATCGGCCGATGGATGCATAGGGAAGATAAATCTACAAGTTGAGATATTAGAAACTAAAACAAACCATGATTACAATGGTCAAATTATTTCATTTACCTTATTGCAAGATGAGATGTCGGTCTCCATCCCAGGCCAGCTATCAAATAATGTTGCCAACGTCTGGATAGTTTCCTTCTCACAAAACTTCTGACCTCGTGTTGACTCTAGCAGCATGGACTAAGTAAAAGAAAAATAATAATGTTTCAACATGTTGATAATAATGACACCTATAATGAAGAGTTACAGTAACTTACACAAAATCGTAGATCCATGTAGTGTATAGGAGGGTCTGTGAACAATACTCCCTCGTCACATGCCAGCATAAGCACGGCAGTGTTGAAGCAATCATTGTCCATGGGCTGCTCCATGTTAAGTATGAATTGAAGTTTCTTAAGACTTAAGCTCATTGGATCGGGTGTGGAGCTCCGGACCCATACCTTCCTGTAATTTGGATGGTAAGAAGAACAAATATATTTATCTGCACATTAAATATTGATACATGATACTTACTCCAAAGATTCAGCATCACTAATCGACACGATGTATTTACACAGACCGGCAAGTATTTCACGTTGGTCCGTAAGAATGATAGTGATTGGGGCGGGACGTTTCTCTTCGACCACATCGATGGATCATCCAAGATCTCAAGATCAGAATTAGATAAAGTTTCTTTTGGAGAGGTTGATGGTACATGGGACATCCTTTTAACTTATTAAGCTCTGAATCAAGCAAAATAATTGCTAATTTTTGTCGAAAATGTTTCATATCCTCCTACAAAAAAATACAAAAACATTTTAAAAGATTTTTTGATGAAGCATTACGATTTAATGTATAAAACTAAAATACCTGCGTAAACTGGTCTGACAGTCCATGTGGTGTCCAGTATTCCATATAGTTTAGCATGAACAATCCACATGATACGCTATAATATTATAAAATAATGCTTTAGAATATCACACGGATGAATTAAAAAACAAACTATTGAAAGAAGTGCTTACCCATCGGTTTGTATTGCCTCCTGAATTTGCTCTACAACCGTCCATTTTGAAACATTGAGATCAGGCCACTTATGACTTTTGATAAACTGCGGACTATGCTCTGCAAGTTTCAGCCATTTCTCGAGCCCTAATAACTTTTATAAATATATATGATAAATGTTAATGATGAAGCCAAAGAAAAAAAGTGCTAAGATGATTCAACAAATAGATAGTTACCGTAGTAGCAAGGTCATTGCGTTTGACATTCTCACCAAGTGAGTCCAATACTTGGATCTCTCGTTTTTTGGCGTTGGCAACTGCTAGATACCAATGGTAGCCCGGCATGTTAATCGGGATGAACAACTAATGTAAATAAGATACAAGTCACAATCACGATTAAACATATGAACTAAATAAAAACAATACATAATTGCATGCATGGATTACGAGACAAAAACTAACCATATCTTGTTGTAGATAACTATTAACATGACGCACGATGCGACGATATTTTGATGGGTCTATGTCTCTTTCCCCGTCTTCTTTTATCTGGCCGGATACAAAAGTGCTAATAATATGTATCTTTTCACCCGCCCTGTTTTGTAGATGCTCGTGAGCAAGCATGCAATATATGTAAGCATTTATCACCTGTAAATAATATTTAGGTTATATTTATAAATTATGATATTATATATAATCAATTAAATACAAAGATTATGCAATTGGTCTTACACCGTCATGTAAGAACATGTCATTTTTAGTAAGGCATTCCAAATCGTCTTTTGCTAACAAGGCATCTCCAATGTCCACAAACTGGGTATTCTTAGGGGCAGATTTGATTGATTCGATGACTGTAATATCTCTAGGGTACAAACATAGTCTATGAAATTCATAAAAAGTGAGCCAGCTTAGTAAACAATAAAATCCAAATTAGTTGAATAGAAAAGACAACATCACAAAAAATAGTTGATAATAATATTAATAAATACCTTGTGGGATAACATGTAAATTAGCATCCTTTTTTGGTTTATTATGAGATATAACCTCTTCGACATGATTATGTTGTGATTTTCCGGCCCTTTGCAGCGACATTGCATCTGAACCCTCAATGGATTCTTTCCGTGCATATCCAGGTCATCATCCATGTATACTATATTCTGAAAAAACAGAAATATAAATACACCATTCAATTTATCGTATATAATATAGATACAAAGTAAGTTTAGTTATATGCACCTCTTCTCGCGGTGCTTCAGTGCGGTCTGTCATCGTTGCATCAGTGCTTAAGTCGGAATCCATCAATTTGTATCTATGATAAAGTATATTTAATATTTTTTGCTACATCATAAAACTATATATAATATATAATAGAACTGAATTTGAAAATAAAATAACTGTTTTATCTGATAATAAGAAAATCACTTGGTTATCTTAGAAAAAAATGCTGCTTAAATCATTTTATAAACAGAACAAACCGGGGAAAACAACAATTTGTAATTATAACATGATGAAATATAAATGATATTTCCGACTGCTTCATATTATTATATGTAGTATATAATATATGTAACACAACTTATTCGTATGCAAAAAATGTTGTTTAAATAAATATTATTAGAAACCGCGACCTCTTTTTTGTATTATATTTGCTACAAAAACATTTAATACAATGTTCATATATTAAAAAATTGTTCACGTTAATGATAATAGTATGGATTTTTAAAAGGTTACGATTTTAAAAGTTTGTTCTGAAAAGTAAAAGAATGCATGTGGTCGTAAAGAACTGTTCACATTCCAAAAATTGTTTATTTTTTAAAAATGGATCTCCTTTTCGAATGTTGTTTAATTATTCAAAAACTGTTTGTGGTAAAAAAACTGTTCAAATTTAGCAAATTTTTTATTTGTACCAAATTTTCTTCTCAATTTTAAAAAAAAACATATGTTTGAAAATTTTGTTCACTTTTTCATGTTTCTATTTTTTTTCGGGAAATAAAGTGATGAAGCAGAAAAGAAAGAATTAAAGTGATGAAGCATTTGAATTTATTAGAAAAATAAATATTAAAAATCATTTTAGTAACACAACATTTTTGGGTAAACAACAAACTATAATGTTTATATATAAGTAAGCGGGGGTCTGAAATTGCTTAATTTATTTTTAATTAATTGTATAGCATAGCGTGATTTGTCAATCATAAACTAAAACAAACAAAACAACATTACCAAAGTATATTTGTTTTTCCTACTCTTTTTAAATATTTATTTTTATGAACCATGTTTAATATATATATATATATATACCTATATATATATATAGTTATGTATAATGTAAATATACATGTTATTTTCTGATGTATAAAAATAATTATCAAAAATTATCGCAGCACTAATAACCACTATACCATGATGAAATGTATATGATGAAATATAAATAATATTCCCTACTACAGCATTTAAATATATACAATATATAATAAAAGTAAAAGTGAAACTAACAGTACTATCTGTATGCAAAAAATAAACCTAATTGGAATTATTAGAATTTTATGTTGTTTAAATGAATGTCATACCATATGACAATTTGTGAGAAAGAACTAAACATAATGTTATTATATAAGTAAGTAATCATTTCAAAATTTTTTAAATTATTTTTGTAGGCTGTGGAAATCTGTCACAAAAAAACATGCAAACAAACCTTCCTTAACTAAGTATATTTGAGTTTTCTGTTATTTAGCCCCTTTTATTTTTGTGATGCACTTGGTTTATTTAATAAGTATAAACAACGATATTTGTATTCACCATGTATATTATTATACACATTTATTGATTTTGTGAAGTATGTATAGTATTATACACATGTAATTATTTTGTATTTACACATGCTGAACAAAAGTTGGGCCAGGCCCAAAAACTGCAGCACACCCGACGGCACACCTCCCCGCCACCGTGATAAATCGTCGCCACCTACCCCGCCTGCTCACCTTATCCACTCAATCCTCACTCCACTCACTTGAACTCCCCTTTCCCCTCCGCCGCCGCATCGCCAGTCGCCGTCCACGAGGTGCCGGCCGCGCTCCTCCGCCCGCTCTTTCCGCGTCAGACCCTCCCATCTCCTATCCACTCGCACATCTAACCCGCCACCTCCACCAGCCGCGATCGTCGCGAAGGTCGCAAAGCTTCAGAACCACCACGGCTCCGCCGCCGACAACCGCACCACTCTCCGCGACCCAAGCACGGCAAATCGACCAGAGCGGTGTTGGATCTGGTCGCCGCTCGATCCACGGCGGTGCTGGTCTCCGGCGAGATCCTTGCTCAGATCCGAAGCGGGGTGCCTCGATCTGCAACGCCAGAAGCCACGGTACGCAGATCCGAACGATTCCCTCCTATACTTTTTCCATTTGTTGCTAACCTAACCTGATCTCCTCCTCGCTGTTCTATGAGGCGCTGTGGAACGGCCGCACAAGGAGGACAAGGGCGAAGATGGCTACCCAACGGCAAAGGGACGGCAACGGTGGTGCAGCCTGTGGTCCACATCGCCGGCAAGAAGCACCACCAGGAGGTCGGGACACGGTGGTGCAGACTGTGCTATTCATAGTCTACCACTCCACCCTCTTCCGCAACCCCCACCACTTCCGCGTCTCGGTGAGTCAAACGGCCCATCCCCCTCCACCGTACCCAAACATTTCCCCGGTCCGTGTTTTGCTGTAATATGTGGCTAGCTATGTGAGCGTGCATTGCTACTATTAGTTTTAGGAAAAGAGAGAGGGAGATGTAGAGGGAGATAGAAAAATTTATGTGCTAGGTATTATGAGCGTGTACTGCTACTATTAGTTTAGGAAAAGTGCTGTGGACGGCGACAAACTATGGACGATACACACACGATGGTAAAAAATGGCCGTCCACAGGTATGAGCTACGTATAGGAGAAGAAAGATAAGTGCTGTCACTGAAATAGATTGCAAGAGTGCTAATTTACATATTGTTTTAAAATTGATATCATCAGATATCTCGCTAATACAGTAAATAAGGACATGTTTGATTGTTTTTCTCATGTATTCTCCATGCAATAGTTATAGCTGCACCGATCAAGTTTTTTCATGTGCATCCAACATCAAAAGTAGGTTACAATGGCCTCAAATGAGTTGCTTAATCTTTCAGATCATCACAACAGTATGAAGGTGCAATGGCAGTGCAGCTGGATGTTGAACTGAGGAATAATCATAAGCGTCATGAAGCTCTTTTTACAACAATGGATAGTTTAAGGTGAGGCCATGGAATGTTGCCATAAAAATACAATGTTTGCAGCATTACATATTTCAGTGTATATTATGTCATATTGTGTTTTCGAGGGTAAAATTAGGAAGCACTGCCATTAATAAATTTGGCTTTATCATTTTTTTGATGAAGTGGAATTTTACATGTATGTAAATGAAATAGAAAGTACTAATTTCACATCCTCATGATTATATATAATGCTATTTATAGATCCTACATCACATAATTATAAGAGATCTACTAATGTTGTTGAGTAGAACCATACAGTTTAATACAATAGTTAAAGTCATTCCATGTAGAGGGTATTAAAATAATGGTTATGTTTGTATTGATTTGATTGTCTTATGAGTTACTTCTGTTGCATCTGATTGGGTCAATCATTACACTGTCATGTGATAGGTAGTGTGAACAATCTCCACATAACCTTTCTGACATGACACCTTACAGCACACTGCGTGCTAGAACAATTATTCATTATTTGGGTCTGATTGTTTATTCTAAATATTATCAGAAGATATAGTGTGTCTGGTAGCTGTCTAAATGTACTACCATTTTGTTTTGCCTGTGTAGGTGCTTATAGTTCGTCCTTGCCAATGGGGTCGCCGATACTAAACAGGTCATTGTAAAATGTTATACTGATAGATGCCAACCTTGTAATTATTTCATAGCTAGTTTTTTTGAAGACTGGTAGTATTTTAAAGACAATTAAGTAGCTAGTTTGGTTTGGACTTTAGTCTTGTATCATATAGCTAGCTTGCATTTCGTTGAGATCCTATTTGTGTTCTGTTGTATGATTAATCACAAAGGCACACCACACTGTTTTCAGAAAATGATATATTGATTGATGTGCACTATCTACAATTAATGGTTCATTTCACCAACTGTTATTGTCACATTTTATATAGAAATTATGGGCTTGAGATTTTATCTTATCTATCACTCTGTCTCCTGTTTTCTCGGTGTATATTTGGACTTTCAAATATTTGACTGAAGTTATATATAAATATAATAGTAGTGAAAATAACAAACTATTCTCTATATAGAAAACATACTTGACATTACATAATTTAAATTATTGTACTAACACAACATTAGTCATATGAAAATAATTTAAATTATTTTTATATCTAAGGAGGTATGGGTCTTCCTGGTTCCTGAACACTCATTTAGCAATTGGTTCAGTTATTACAGACCTTAAGTTATTGCATTGGGTTTAACTCTCAGGTTAAATGTAAACAAGTGGCTTTATTTGATTGAGACATCCTTCTGAAGAATCTAAAGAGTGTATTGGAGCCACTGAGAGGTCAAGTAGCTGGCAAATACAAGGATGAATTTGAGGAATCAGTATCTATGGTTGGTTTTTCTTCTTTTGGACCATATTTACAGCCACGTGAAGGATTATTGTTCCTGGGTTAATTTTGAGAGTATCTTTAATGACGCTGCAAGTGTTCTAAACTAACCAATATGGTTTCTTAAAAGATGTCTCCAGCTAAATATATATACCCAAATCATTCCTTTGTTTTTGAGTACTTTAATAGTTTGACAATTTCTATAGGTGGATATTTTACCAGTTCAACTGTTCAAAACAGAAAATGAGTTGCTTCAATAGAAAACCGATGTCACGAGGATAGCGGCTTCACTGAAACTGGTGAGTTGATACTCGTGCTTTTGAAGTATCTTTATTATATGGACCTTTGTAAGCACAATTTATCACCATGATCCATTATGCTTTCTCTGTTTACAATGTACTATCTGATGTCATGTGTATTTTCCCTGCTTGCTACTGGCTTTGGAGGAAAACTTAGTTCTGTCTTTTTAAAATGTAAATTATCTGCCATGATTAAGCAAGCCAAGCTGAAGTTTTGCCTTTGTTGGGACTTCTTGCAAATGCACAGTAAACTTTCAGGGGGCTGCCGATGGTTTGTTGAACATCAAATTTTTAGGAGTTCTGCCTGATTTTCTTACCATGGTTAAGAAAACAACATGCTGGCAATTATTTGTGAGTAAAGCATGTTCCAAATCCTCTTGGATTGGCGCGTAGTTTTAGTATTTTTTATAAACATCATTTATTCATATCAACTATTCTTAATCTTCGTATATTCCCAATTTTTCATTTTCACAAACAACTCTTTCTATGTTGTTCACAGTCTTCTGAAGATGCTAGGAGAATTGTTGACAAAAAACAATATAATGCACGCATGGAGACTGAAAATGCTAGAGCTGCAGTACAAAGAGTTCATAAAGTACTTAAAGAGAAATATGACAGTTCACAAATAATTGGTAAGCATGCAAATTGTATATAATTTTATGAGCAGCAAATTATATTGTTTTCTGAACTTTAGTACCATGCTTACCTGGAACTTATGCCTGAATGTGTATTCCTTATTTATTATTTTATTTATGTCATATAAAATAACTCCCCTTGACTTATGTTCAGTTCTTTTGTTCAAAACCAGTGGTAGTTTATTTAATTTGACTATGCAACCTTCTACGTACTGCATCAACAATCAACAGATCTTCCTCCCCAACTTTGCTTTTATTGCTTGCTTCTCCAGATGATGTGCTTTGACACTGTCCTCAATTTGTTATATTCGTTGTATTACTTGCTATATCTAGATATAGTTGGGATATAGTTGGTATTAGAGTATTACATATCCATAGTGAACAATTTTACACTATTCCATCGAAGCATTTTGTCCTCAAGGAATATCTATTACATGTAATGACTTAATATAATGACTCTGATGATATATATCTTCAAGCAGTACTATTATATTTGTTTGTTTTCTGGCATGATGAAACACTTAATAAGTTATTTGTTTGTTTTTCTGGCTCAAATATATATATATGAGCTTTCATTAAAAAGTTATACAGACAACTATGTTCCTCCCGTGCCAAACGTTGGTGTATGACACACGTGCGATGTCCAGAATAGACTGTTACCCTATAACATCTGAAAGAACTTCCCCTTAAAAAAACATTTGAAAGAACTGTTTGTATTCATTTGCAACCCACGTAATAGGAATGCTTGATTAGATCAACAGTCAATTGTATTGGCTATGATCTTTTTATAAGATGGTACTATCTCCACTGGTGTTTTTTTTGGAATTTGATGGCATGCCTGACCAAACATTATCCTAATATAATAACTGTTACCCTTTTACAGAAGAGAAAGATCCAGAAATTTTCATACCTAGAGGAAGTCGCCTTCTTGATGCCCCTTGCTTACAGAAGGTACTCCTCGGTCATTTGTCCTCCAAGCCTGGGTATTTTGATCCTTTGATATCTGTGATGGGGGAAGGGAGAGTAAGGAGTGGGATGAGGAATGGCACATGAGGTTAACATATATAGGTAGGCCATGCAGGGGAAGCCTAGGTAGCAGATATCTTTCCTTTTTTCAGATATACTCTTATGTATGGTGCAAATATCTTTCCTTTTTCAGATATGTACTTATGTATGGTGCAGATATCTTTCCTTTTTCCATGAAACACACACCTATTAATAAATTAGAAAATATGTCAGAAATCAGAACTTACTAAAGAATTAAATTATTGTATTAATTAAATAAACAACTTATCATTGATTGCATGCCACTAAGTTACTTATTAGTTCTTATAAAATTTTCCCATATATAAACGAAATATCTTCCCAGTCTATTTAGATATTTATTCTTTTTAAAAATAGTTCAATTTGAAGAGGTAAGCATGAAGTTTCTATATAATTTATGTGCATTTAATCAGTTCAACATGTACTATAAATCAAGTTAAATTAACAAACAATTAATCTTAAATGTTTTCTTTCTGAAAGATGGCTATTAACAGCCTTCGGATTTTTTGTTTGCACAATTAAAACACAAATGCACCTAATGGATCATCGATCTTTTGCAAGGTCCACATCGATCGAGTACAAGCGCCGAGGTCAAACGGAGGCGTGGAACTGCTGCAGCCCATCTGTGATGAGCAGACTCCTGCGAATTTGCCCAGCTAGGTACATCCTCTATTTGGTACCAACTTGAAGAAAATTCTTCCTTTTTGCTTCCATGACCTGATATCCTCCTCACTGATGTATCGAGGAGCTGTGACCCGGCAAAATGAAAGTGCCAGGACGAAGACGTAACCCCGACGGCCAAGACACGGCCACGGTGGTGATTTTTGATGGTGAGACAGAGCAGACTCGAGCAACTTTGCCCAGCCAGGTACATCCTGTACACAACTACATGGTAGCAAATTGAACAAAATGTGACTTGATTAGTATAGTAGCTTAGTACTTGAAGGTTCCTGTACTTGCAAGTTTATGTTTAACAATCACTGCACCGGATATGCAAGCCTGGGATTATATATGTGCGGGGGTCTATGATATTGTGAGTACAACAAACAACCAGCCCACGGGTTCCCTTTGAAACCACTTAGCCCGGCCTGAGTCAAATACAAGGCCACTGTCATCTTTAAAACCACTTAACCTCAGATAAGACCCCCAATAATGATGGTTTTAGAATGTTGATGAACAAGTCTGAGGGGGGCAAACCTAAACAAAAATTTTTTCATCTAATTTTCATCACCCCTACTTGATAAAGCTCCTGCAAAAGTGTATGGGCAAAATGTGTTGAGATCAAATGGTTACTTAATATGTTTTCTGTACAATAATCCGTAGTTTTCATTTGCCAGCTTGCTTATGGTGTACAGTTGACACAGGTATCAGATAAAATGCAAACACTCGTAATCTTATTGCACAACACTGGGATCAGATATTTGACAACATTATACAGTAGACTGAGTAAGATATAAGTAGGGAACATCCTGTAACGTGAATATGGATATTGATAGCAGAACATATAATAAAATTGACTTGAAGCACAAGCCCAAACCAATGAAGCTTCTGTTGGCTGATGCACTCTAACTTCTCGCCCATCTCGTGGCTCATGTGGTTCACCCAGTCCACTACTACTGATTTCCTAAAAACCAGGAATTACCAAAGTAAACTTTGTTTCCGTGGCTAACGGCCCCAACCTGGTTAACTTATAGGCTGGTAAGTGTCTCAAAACTGGAGAGTCTCAACAACTGTTTAGCAACACCAGAGCTCTATCCTCCTCTTCAGTCAGTGGCACGCTGAGGAATTTAGCTAACTTGCTCACAGCATGCAACGGGTTTGAGGACGTTTTTTACACCGAGGCACCATGTGTATGTAACTCATTAAATTATAAAGTTATCATTGATTTGTATGCAACTCATTAAAATTCACAGCCTGCACACTAACATATCCACTGAAGCTAGACCCATCGCCGGAATCAGTTGCTTTGTCGTCGGAGCGGTTGAATCCTCGTAGGGTAGAAGATATGAATGTGGGTGAGATTGTTTTTTAGCTATGAAATGTGGCTCAGTGATCATTGACGTCAAACAAACAGAAATTACAAAGACAACAGATATAACAGCAAAACCAACTTGTAGTAGTACCAATACTCCAAAATAGTTATTAAATGATGTAAACCCAAAAACCTAAATTATAGTTTCCATCCATAACCAAACATGACAAGATGCTTGAAGTGTTCCTGACGGTTCTCGTTGCATAGAAGCATATTTAGTTGTTCAAAACCCTCAAGGCCGCCAGAACCTCCCGAGGATGTTTCCAGCAGCTAGATTGTTTTTGACCATGAGCATCTGGACTACCACTTGGCTCCTGAGCATAATTGGATCCTAGAAACAATGAAACAAAATCAACATGAAACAACGAAGTGCTTGGATTAAAATGGCACATTAAAACTCGTCAGAAAGATAATTATCTGTAGTGTTCATCCGGTCATGCTACGCAAAGAACCTAGCTGATGGGCCATCTCTTGTAGAACTAAGAAACCCGAGTCTTTGCTGTCACAAACAGAATAAATATTTTATCTTTCGACATACTGAAACTTATTCATATAAAAAATTTATTAAATTACCGCCGAAAATTGAATGACATGTTGTCTTGTCGCCAATCCATGAGTTCGTTGTTCCAACCAAGGACCCTAGCCTGCAACACTTCATTGAGTTCTTGCTTCAAAATAGTGATCTCCTTCATCATTTCTTTGTTGTTAGTGCTATTTCCCACTTGTCGTACATCTAGTGATGGAGTAAATACGATAACCCTTCTCCTCATCCGGTTGACCACAAGTAGACCATACGACGAATCCGGGATAAACAACGGAAGTAGATACTAAAGAAGGTCAACACAGGTTAATTGCTATATCATGAATGAAGAAATAAGTTAGGAAGTAATCACTCTTACAATTGTGGAGTTGAACACATCATATCTAGGAAAGGGCTGTAGAACAGCATTGTTGATCAGAGTTGAGGTGCGCTGCCCTTGCGGCATCCATGAATTCCTTAGAGCTCGTGATTGAGCATGAAACTGCAAGTCAAAATAATGTTTTCCTCCAACCATATTAGTGCCTGCATGCCTCTCTACTTCAGCGCTTGCAAGCTTACGAATAGCGACATTGAAGCAGTCGGGATGTAGGCTTGCTGACGTTAGAAATAGTGTCTCCTTCAGCATCCTGAGGCTGATTTCGATTCGGTACGGTGTATCGCTTCTTATCCAGATTGAGCTGCACGTAAAAATACATATAAATGGTTAGCACTAATAGTGGTTCTTTAATATATGAATTGTTCATATGGTAACATTTTTTAGATAATCAAATAGCTATGAACAGAACGTAATATTTTGATAAACTATAGAGCCTGCAAATTTTTTCAGCACCTTAAATCAAAAGATATAATCACATAATTATTTCTCTGTAAGAACAATATTAAATTGTTACGAATTAATAGCAGGAAAATTTATGTAGCACCCTTTATATCAAGTTTGATAGCTGTTGAAAAACATTATTAAATTGTTCTACAAAAAAGTAAGGACATTAAGTTTATCAACCTTTGTACAGCAAATAATATTAATATTTTGTTATTCATTAAATACGGTACATGTGCAACGAAAAAACTGCCTAAACATTTAACAAAAATAATTTTGTACTGGTGGCCGCAAAAAGTAAGATTTAATTTAAATAAAAACAAATTAAGATATATCATACTACTATATCAAGCAGAATCTGCTCTGTACGACCGAGTTCTAATGATATCTCGTTAGAGAAAATAAACATACAATAGCATAACTTACTCTAGTGTGTGCTCATCATGAACGCCGTTCATATAGCCGAATATATATTCGAGTGCATCTTCCACGAAATGCCTTGGTGGGGGGAGAAGATGCAGGGGTGCGGGTAAATCTTCTCGGGGATCGGCAACAGCATCGTGGAGCTGGAGGGCATCATCATTGGGGTCGGGGGCAGCGGCATCCTGGGTCGCCGGCGGATTGTTTCCAGTGATAGGATCCATAGCTGATCGATAGGCGTGAGTGATCTTTCGCTGAGGCGTCTTGACAATTAGGATGTCGACGCAGCATATATTTGGCATCTAGATTTATTGCCTACAACTGCTTTTTATTGCCTGCCGAAAAAAATCGGCGATGGGAGTATAATCGGATATATTTTCAAAACTATTTATTGCCTGCCAAATTTATCAAATCCTTATTAATGCTTTTTATTGCCTGACAAATCTATCAAGTTGTTTAAAGACGTAGATGATACTTTATGTTGAAAAAAAAAACTTGACGGGTACGTAGAAGATCTTTTACCTTTTTTATAGTTGAATATTTTGTCTTAAGGATTGCCATATTGATAGTTCAATATCAAAAAAACGAAAAAAATCTAGCTTAGTATAAAACAAAGTATCACGTATTAAGCACACGTACAAGTAATACATACTGCCCCCTGTCATTGAAAAGAAGGCATATAAATGTTGTCTGAAGTCAAATGTTGCATAGTTTGATCATGTTTGTAGGAAAAACCATCAACAGCTACAATAATAAGAAAATATCTTTTTGATGTATATATCTTGCTGGCTCCGGCTTGATTGATTCGGTTGCTCTGTCAGGTGGTAGTTGATGCCGGCACCGGGAGCGGCATCCTCGTTGTGTGGAGTGCTCAGGCCAGCGCCAGGACGATAGTGAGGTATTCTTTACATGCTATTTGTAGGAGCACAATACATGTTTCATATAATGCGGTCTTGCCTTCATATGGAATGGCTATAATTTGAATTTTCATGTTTGTTTATTTTGTTGGTATAAAACTGTAGCGGTGGTTCAGCTCTTATCTGGATATATTAAATATATTAAATGTTACATGCTAAGTAAAATACCATCGTGTTAAAACTCACTCTGTGCTATTTATAATATTTGACATTACTGTTATTATCCTACTGTGTTAAACTTATATTAGTAAAACTTTACATGTATCTACACGCCACTTTGTGTGTTGGAGAGAACTAAGCTATGGAGGCAAGTATGAGAGGGATAAGATGTTCGTGCCTTTCATTGACCCTTTAGGTAACGAGAGAGAATTCCTTCTTAAGTCTGTCCAGACAAGATGTAATTGTTAGGGTAAAATTAGGAACCACGTGCACGGTAATTAATTTTTATTTATGAATACTTTTAGACTATTCCATTGTAGCATTATGTCTCATTCAAGTCCTATTACATGTAACGATTTAATATTATGACTCTGATGATATTTATCAACAGAAGATGATTAAATTTGTTTGTTTTCTTGCATGTTAAAACACTTAAAAGTTAATTATTCGTTTTTCTGGCTCAAACCATGGTCATAACTAAAACAGTTCTAAAACAGTTAGCATATAATATCCGAAATAATTGTTTGTATTCAGTTGCATCCCATCTAATAGGACTGCTTGATTAGCTCACAAATAGGATTCGTTTTCGTCCAATATACTTAGTCAAAGATGCTATATATACCTACCATTTTAGTTTTAGGTTTTTTCTATATGTACTGATCAATAAGAAAACCCATTGCTCTCTCTAATTTTCGTTTTCTATTCAGGAACACATAAAAGATTATCAGCGTTTATTTGCAAGGATGGAATTGAAGGAATCGCCGACAATGGCAGATAAAGGAGAACTTCAAACTTATATATTATATGCAAGGTACGAGCCCTATGACAATCATAATATTATTTACTACTCGCTAGCTGTAATGTGGTTTTTACTACGAAGAAAACCTCGTATAGTATAGCAGTGCGTGTATGGCTGAAGTTATACTATATGAGGTAGTAATAGTATATGTTGCGAGGCACTGAATAACTGAAAACATCACCTGCTGGTGCACCTGGAGCACCAAACCTGGTCCAAACTAATATGGCCTTCTTCTCGTTATATTTAGATGGAAGGAAGGATAGATATATAACCAACAAAGCTAGGGGATGCCAACATCAATCTATAGCTGGTGGATAACAACCAACATAAATATAATCGAAAATGTCAACTGATCATCTGATCAGCACGGGCATTGAAACGGATATTTCCTAGAAAGCAACTAAACATCGTTTTATTATAAGGTATTTTTCGATGCAGAACTCCTCCTTAGCCACCAATAAATCTTAACGCTGCTCTAACTTGCTCTGGAATGTTATCCTTTGCTTGATTATCCCTAGCCATCAACAGCTGGACCATTAGTCGCTTCCTGAGACTTTGTGGATCCTACAAATTATGCATAAACAAAGTAAGAAGATATATTTAGCAAATATATGCAATATGTAACCTCATTACAAAATCACTTACATCAGTCCTAGGCATGTTATGAACCATGTCATTACCGATGGTTTCATACAGATGGGCCATCTCCTGTAGAACTTTGAATCCGGAGTCCATACTGTCACCAAAAAAAAAACATATTGTATTAGCTATATTAGAGCACACACTAATATGCAAGCCAAATTTATAATAGTACCGCCGAGGTGAAACATGAATGTTATCTTGTTCGGGCCATTCCATAAGTTGGCTGTTCCTATCAGGGGCCTCCTGTTGCAATACATAGCTGAGTTCTTGCTTCACTAAAAGGGCTTCCTCTCAAGTTCAAGTGCCATGGGGTCCTCTAAATGAAACACATCCTGGTTAGAATAATCAATAACGATAGTCCTCTCAATTTCCATGTTCACTGCTAATAGACCGTAGGACGAATCCACGAGTGACAGTGGTAGAAGATACTGCATTTGGTACACAAAGGTAAATGTCAAACAAAGTAACCAACTAATTAGTAAGAAAGAGAAAACTTACAATTGTAGGGGTGTGAAACACGCAGTATCTTGGAAAAGGCTCAAGCACGACATTGTTTATAAGTGCATTGGTGCGCTGTTCTTGGCTTAACCAAGTCTGCCTTAGCGCCCGTGCTTGCACATGGAATCCCAAATTGAAAAAATGTGTCTTTCCAACAGAGTTGGTGCCTGCGCTCCTCTCTGCAGCATCGGTAGTAATCTTACGCACGGCTAAATTGAAGCATAACGGATGGACAAGTCCATCACCTAGGATGGTGTCTCGGATGATCCGTAGGCTAATATCGATAGGGAATGGGCGCGGGCTCCTAATCCAGATTGTGCTGTAAAAAATGAAGATCAAGGTTCATACCAATTATATGACTTCAAGTAATCCTAAACTCAAACGATAAAACTGCGTTGCTGTCTATATGATATGGATAATTAAACAGTAGTATATATCACATTAAATGACCTAAAAGATATGGTAATCTCTACCAAGGTAAGTATTTTTTATATTATGTACGGGCAATAAACTAACATATTAGAGTGTTTTCGTAGTAGTACATGGACCTGCATAAAAACTGTTGTAGATTTTGAATGAAAATTTCAACATGTAATTTATAGCTTGTTCAACGTTGTTGTAAAAGGTGTTAGCCCCATAGTTTTGGACCACAGTTTCGTACGTATTTTATTTCTAATTATGTTAGACGCCGCAAAACACGGTATAACATATTGAAAATCTGCTAACAACCATTGAATATGTATCTATATACTTGTATAAGAAAAATAAATACACTTTCAGTCTTTCTAACAGAAATCTGATATTAGACAAAGACCACGTGATCCTAACCAGGGTATAACTTCTAATCTAAACGTAAAGTATATATGTACAGGCCAGGCAAATTTTTTATGGGGGTATAACTACAAAATGCAAAGTATACATGTACATCGGAGTGGACTTAGCAAAAATATTAGATCTATCGGGCCGTGAGAACTTACTCTAGTAGTTCTTCGTCAGTGGAAAGTGCTATGAAATCATACACGTAGTCGACTGCGTGTCGCACTCCCCCAAAATTCGCCATTGCTTCCATTGACGGGGCGAAAAGTCAGTCGTACAACTGGTAAAGCGAGAGAGGAAGGAGCCCGTAGGATTTTATATTGAGTACATATGAGGCCGTGGGGAATTGTGCGACAACAGTTAGGAAGGTGCACCCTGTCCTTCCTTAATGGCATGTTTCCATAAAAAAAATAATGTCAACAAAATCGGCAACATATTTGTATTGATTACACTTTGCATAAAACCAGTAACATATTAGAAGTTGCCTAAATTATGTATCCCTTACCCCATAACTTTCACAAACGAAAAAAATAAAACAAACCGGACTAACTCTGTCGTGAGGGAGTGCAACACTCGAAGCCCACCCGGAAAGCTTCGATGGTCGCGTGTTTTATGGGGCCCAGTGTTTGTCCACCTGTAAATAAATGTCAGACCCCATGATTTGAATGGTGGGGCCATCATTTATTTCCCTATCATATCTGCCCCTCCCCCCTGATTTCCCAACATTTTTTTTGTGATGTGAATCAAGCTTACCATTAACCACAGCTCAGCACAGTCGCTAGCTACAAACGCGTCCACAAACTCAGGTGCTTGATCCTGCCACATTACTGGGGCTAACGCATCCATTACTTTATTACACATCCTGGGGCAAAACGAAAATACCACTTGGGTAAAGTTTAATCTACCCTAGAATATTATTTATTTGAATAGCACTCCATTGGCATCGAGGTCAAGGTCGCTGGTGTTAACATCCTGGACCCAGTTGAGTGAATCTGTCTGAGCTTGCACTCCCGGCATAACCCAGCCGCCTAGGGAAAATTTATCAGGAAAGTGGTACGCGCTAATCATTTATTTGCCCAAGATAAATTTAGATATCTACGTCACAAGTGTTAGGCCTTATTTCTTTAGAGTGAGGAAATATCCCAGATGGTCTGCCCTGGCCCACTTAAACAAAGGGACATATTGTGGTTCCCCTACTAAATATCGGTATCTGCATATTGTACTGATGCCGCCTCTCCCCCTGGTCCTCTATCCTTGATGCATCATGGCGCCTCTCTCCCTAATCATATTTCGATTGCAAAACTGATCGGGAACCAGAATGTGAAGCTAGCTTGAGAAGCTAGACCCCTCGCCGAAATAAGTTGCTTTAGATAGCCTCATCATCAATGGAGTTAGGGCATCGGATCAATGCCTTATCATATCCCACATTTTGGAATTCTTCTCTTCTCTTTTGGGGGCTAAGCAGTAGGGTCGTCTCTCTATCTCTCCCTTCCTATGGGACAATTGTAACATGATCTCAAACAATGAGAATGAGGCCTTATTCATACCTTTGTCTGATGAAGATCTGGGAGGTGATTAACTCCGCCAACCCGAAGGCATCCTCTTGTCCCTGATGGGTATTATATTCCTTACAGAAGTATCTTTGGCCTTAGCTGCATCGGCTGGTGTGTCAAATCATTCAAGGTTTCTGTGTGGGGACAGCTGACAGTCGACAAGTGATTTTCTTTTAGCGCTGATGTTGATAAATAGGCATTGACATGTTAGTTATATATAGTTTGTATTGCCAATTATGTAGTTCATGACATTACTGTTATAATTGACGTTAACGCACAGGAGTTATAGGGTGTGTCGCAAAAAAAACCTTCAGTATCAAAAACAATAAAAGGAATTGCCAAATAGATAATTCTCAGTACGATCCCTAACAAAGATGTAGTAGCCACTTATTTGCAACGTACGAAAATGCAATGGACCATAATCAGTCGTATAAAACTCTCAATGCGGCTTTAATTTCATCCGGTATGTTTCCAGCTGCTTCATTGTTTTTTATCGTCAGCATCTGGACCAGCAGGTTCTTTCTGAGCTGTAATGAATCCTAGAGAAGATGGAAAAATAGAAATTTTTAAATTGCTAGAAAAAAAATCGCACGATAAACCTCGTTATTGTGTACTTACGCGAGTGGTCTTCCTACCAGAATCAGTAGTACCATTCTGGTGAGCCATCTCCTGTAGGACAAGAAAAGCGGAGTCTTTGCTGTTACAAAAAAAAAACTATATTATAACTATAACGGTCTAGTTAAAACGCGTGTGATCGATTTACTATATTACCGCCTGCCGTTTGACACGATGCCGTGCGTTGACCAGTCATCGAGATTGGAATCCCAACCAGGGATCCTCATCTGCAACACATTGTTGAACTCTTCTTTCAACATTGTGATTTCCTTCCTCGTCTCAGTGTTATGAAAGTTGTATGGTCCACCATAGACGTCGATTGATGGATCGATTGGGAGAACCCTCCTATTTTCCATGTCGACTACAAGTAGTCCGTACGAAGAATCCACGGAAACAAATGGTAGTAGATACTGTCGTCGATAGACACATGTTATTACAAAATAGAATAAGCAGATTAAAATTACAGAATAAGTATCTTACAATGTTAGAGTTGAACACATCATATTTAGGAAACGGCCAAACAATGGCATTGTCAATCAGCAACGTGGTGCGTGTTTCTTGCTCCATTGAAGAGTGTCTGAGGGCCCGTGCCAGAGAATGAAACTGCAAGTCGAAAAAATGTTTGTTTCCAAGCATTCTTGTACCTGCAGTGCTCTCTACTTCAGCGCTAGCAAGCTTACGCACTGCTAGATTGAAGCAATCAGGATGAATTATTCCAAAAAGGCTAATTGTTTCCTGGAGCATCCGTAGGCTGACTTCAATATGATAAGGACGCTCGCTTCTAATCCAGATTGTGCTGCCCAAAAAATGCAGAGCAATCTTTACCAAATAACATATATCCTTCACTGTACCACGTTTAGACTAAATATTTTGTATAATATAAAGCAGTCAAAAAAAGATACTTAATTTAAAACCCGCTAGCTCTTTTGCCTGATAGCTATTTTGTCTGTAATAATGTTATACATGAATAAAAAAATCATGGGATACAGAGTCACACATAAAATATTTAAAAACAGTTTAACAGTGCAAATAAATAACTCCTAGCCTGCTGTGTTGCCCGTCTGGTATGTAGCCTGATGTGTACGAGACTAATATGAAGAGCAATACAACTTACTTTAGTGCCTCATCGTCCTGGACAACAGTTATAAATTGAAAAATGTATTCCACGGCATCTTCTACGGCAGTAATGTTGCCAGCAGCCTCATGAGGTGCGGGAAAAGCCCCTGGTGGTGCGAGCTGAACAACAACTGGCTCGTGCACAGCCTCCATTGATGAGAGTCGTGAGTGATCGAAAATTGGTGAACTGGGGTGGGTGTTCAAACAGGAGCTCGTCGGAAGTTATATGAAGGGAACAGTTCCTGTTTGGCAGCTGCATCATATATACTTATAGGATCTCCAAATAGTACGGAAAATTCCATTGTTGAAAGCCAAATATTAAGCAAAGTTTTAATTAAGCTTGATTTTTAGCATCGGATTTTTACATAAGACAGATGGAAAGTGTCCATATCATTCCATCCGTGCATGTCTATATTATTCAATTCCTAGTATAAAATATTTTCAGCTTTTGGACGGATCATGTCTTGCGCGCTGCCAATTAGAATGTCGAAGCAGCATATATATAAAAGGATATATTGGTAATGCTTTTTATTGCCTGCCAAATATGTCCATTCGTACTTAAGACGTAGACGGGGGTGTATCAGATCTTTCTCCTTTTTTTATAGTTGAACATTTTCTTCCAGTTCAGTCTCAACGAATCAGAAAAAAAAATATCTTTTTATAAAAACAGATATCCCGAAGTAAGTACGCGTACAAATAATACATACATCCGTAATGGCTGCACTTATAATTGCTTTGCAAAAAGAAAACACACTTTAAAGATAAGTTTATTCTGTGTGAATACATTATTATTACAAGTGTAGAAAAAAGGACAAAAAGCAAACGAGCTTCTGATTGAGCCGTGTTGGAAAAAAAATTTCATCTACTGTCCATTTTTCCAGGCTACAACTGCAGCTTTGACATATGATACTGTTTCGTCAAGTGTCATTAAGCAGGCTTCGTGGATATCTACGAAAAACAATTCGTTAGTACTAAAAACATCGTATTACTGAAAAGAAAAAAAAACCATAAAATTCGAAATATTTTATAGAACTAACCTTCAAGATGATGAACATCATCATTAATGTCGGGGGAGAACAAGAATGTGCTCTCCCTCATAGTCTCCATGCACTTATCCCTCCGGTTAACCTGTATGTACGTAACTACAATTTTCTCGAATAAATTATCAGTGCGCTGCAACTGGTACAAGTGACGACCAGCATGCTCTTGGCTTAGGCGTATAAAAAGTATCTCCCGTCTGCAATGATAAAGATATGTTGATGGTAGGCAACTATCAAATATTAATAATCATATAGAACCTCAAGTACTGATTGGAGTTTACCGAAAATTCATGATGCCTATCTCAACGAAATGGACCTGCCGTCTGTATACTGAATCCAACCTACGTTGTATCCTACCAGCGTAGACAAGAATACCAACAACATCTGGAAAAAAAAAGTCTGTGTGAGACAAAATATTAAATCGATAAATATGCAAAAACAAAATATAATATATTGTACCGGTAATTTGTTTGTCCCGTAGCAAGGATATGGCACCAAGTTGTGGGAAAAAAGGTGGACAAATTGTCGACGCAATACTGTGCACCGATGTCCTAACCATGGTGATATCAATTAGTTGAACGACAAACTCCTTGCATAGATACCAGAAGTGACCATCTAGCATTTCCGTGGGGTTTATCCCGACGCTACTGAAGTCATAAGTTAGCCCAGTCTGCAGTATGGCGTTGAATCGATAAGCTTGGTTGCTGAAGGCAATTGCTTCCATCTTTGTTCCTGAAATTAATTAAAAAAACGATAACAATAGAATATATACATTTTCAAATTGTTGCTATATTTACTGATCACTAACTTCCTGGTCCAGAAGTATGCAACGAAAGTATGGGTTCCCCATTGCATGCACCCTGATATGGGACTTCCACATAACCCGTGCTCGGATGATCCAACATCTTTGATAGATATGTTCCATACGTACACTTTGAAAATTCAGGAACCTACACAAAATAACCGAAATGATGGGATCAACAAACGATTATGTCATATAAGCGTGCATGAAGATATGTACACTTGCCTGTTCATCGGAGGGATGGTGGGCAGAGGCATGATGGTATCCGGTGGATTCGCCATCACCCTCCTCGAGGGCCTCGAGCTGTAAGATATCACCATGGTCAGGGAGCTATTGGATGAACTGTTAAAGAAAGATAGAGGGGCGCACGGGCACGGGTGTTGGCATTTATATATAGAGTCCAAGGGGCCAACAGGCGGGATAATCAAATTTCTTTCATCATTTGAAAGTGGCCGGTTATGTCAACATAGTATGGTCTGAGAGTTATTTGGCAACAAATAATGTATTGCTAAAACATTATGAAACAATTATTTATTTATAGTAATTTTAGATTCTAAATCTGATCGAAATCATGTCAATTATCTCATCAGTATCATTGTTTCCTTTCGGCCTCTGATTACGCTATATTCAATATAACAAAATGCGGGAATATAACGATGACTTCAGATTTTTTATTTAGGAAAGCAATATTAGGATATATCAAAATAATTAAGGTGATAGTGCGTTAAGGTAAGTGTAGTCATGCAATTTATATATTACCATCGATTCGCCAATCTAACATGATGCAATTTTGAAAATCGATTAATTACTCAGATGTTATTATACTATATATCAGTTATATTTTATAAAAGCCAAACTTATTTTATTTTACTATACATACATGTGATGAGACGTCTTTTGTTAATCTGCAACGACTATGTTACGTGAATTTTAAGTACTAATTAAATCGAAGTTAGTATCAATGGTAATAATTAGTTCAGTAGGTCTTTAAAGGCTTGATTCATTCTGTTTTTTAATTGGCGTGTATTTTTTAATTTGATCCTATATGCACACTGTAACAGCCCCACTTTCAAAACCAGCATGCTTACTTGAGAAGCGTGTGCATTTTATGACGTAAGTTAATTAATATAGCACAAACGAAGTCAACGCCATTTGTAATAAAAAGAAAAATTCGAGGATAGTAGGAACTACAGCATTTGTACCATATTTTCATATAAGAAAAAAAACATAGCATGTAGGCGACAAAGCTCAAAGGGAAGCATTGAACAAAATCAGTTATTGATTAATACAAATTGATTACAAAGCAAACTGCTCTTAAGTAGCGTTCAAACATAAAAAACAAAAAGCTGTAAAGAATAATGTATAACTACTGATGAAGGATCATTTCAACGCATTTCCTTCTTCTTGTCGCATGCTTGCATTGCTTGCATGTGCTTCACAACTGATTCATCGTTTCTAGAACCCGAACCGTCCCCCAAACATTCTTTCCTATCGTCTTTTGTAACTGTCAATGTACTAATAATAGGCATGGTAAAATATTTCATTCAAGTTTGTGCCAGCTATAACGTTTACTTACATCTCCTTGTTCACAGAGGGATGAGAACATCAAAAAATAAACAAGAATTAGGGAAATAAATAAAGAGACCTTCATAGCTATAGCTGTACATGAAAAATGTACACCATTTAAAAAGGGGTTGAACAAAGGCTACATCACATAGTCATGCAAACTCATAAATCTCAATGCAGTAGGCCAACATGTAATTCAATGAATATGTAAATAAAAATTTTCACACACACTGAAATTCAATGTATGAAATATAATCTGCATGCTAAATGATGACATCACATGCATGCTACAGGTGATAATCAAATTGTACAAAGTAAATTTGACAGGTAGCGGCTCTATATGAAGCGAAACATTATTTCGGAATATCAAATTACAAATATCACAGAACGCTGTGTAACATATACATTGCCAGAAAAAATGTGATACTGTAAAGCAAATAACATTGATAAAAGATCATGAGGCCAATCATTATTTCTGATTATAGTTTTACACATAACACAGTACGCAATTACACAGTACACATAACACAGTGATAAAGTTAGGTGAGTGTAAACATAATTAAAAACCATATGACAATCAGATATAATTAAAAACCATATGACAATCAGCCTGTAAGGACTTCCTTGTAAACGATGTTCTTCATGGAAGTAAGCAGTGACACAGTAGGTCTTTTGCGCTTTTTAGAATTCTTAGACTGCTTCTGGCCCTTCTCCTTCGGCTTATCCTTCTCAATGAGGATCTTTATGTTGCTCTTTGCGGTCGCTCGCGACAACGCGACGTATAGTTGACCATGTGAGAACACTGGATTAGGTAGGTACACACCAACAATCGGGATGGTCTGACCTTGAGCCTTGTTAATCGTCATAGCGAAGCTAAGCCTTACAGGAAACTGCTTCCTCTTAAACTTGAATGGGAACATGTCGTTGTCGATGGGCACAAAGGTATCCTAGGAAGGAAAACCCTCCTACTGCGTGTTGTCCAATCACAATTTCTGCGTCAATGGTGTTCCTCTCAAAACCTCGACAACAAGCCTGGTCCGTTACACAAACCATTAGCTGGATCAATGTTCCTAAGCAGATGACAGGCAGTTCATCTTGAGTTTGAGTGCATGCGGAGGAAGACCGTTTGGAGTTAAACCGTTCAGAAACTCAGGAGCATAGTATCCGTATGGATCGTCTTCAGCACTGTCAAAGCTATGGTAAATTACTTCATCTCCGTGAAAACGCTCTATCATGCGTGTGTTTATCTTGTCGACATTGTCATTGGTTGTGGAAAGGATTGCGCGAGATGTCATGTATTTTGAATCAGTCATGTTGTCATCTAGGCTCGGAAACACGTGTTCAATAAGCTTCTCTAGGTCGTCAGCATCGCCTGTAGACGGCAGACAGATGTCATCGGGGAGTAGTATATTGCACTGATCGTCAGCTTCCTCGGTGCCATTTCCGATCCTAAGCAAGTAATCTGCAAACCACGTGTCATTATGAGCCCTCATGTTGGTGATGAGTCGAAGTTTCCGCATACACTTCCATAGATGAGAACTCCGGAGTGTTGCATCAATTATTTGGCCACGCGACCCCCTTCTGACAACCGGAAGCACCTGCCGAAAGTCACCTCCAAAGACAACAGTCTTTCCTCCAAAGGGTATGTCGCGTGTTCCCATGATGTCACGCATGCTATTGTCCAATGCCTCGACCGCCTGTCGTTTAATCATGCTGGCCTCATCCCATAGTATCAACGATGCCATCCTTAGTAGCTTGGCGGTACCACTCTGCTTGGAGAAGCTGCACGAGGCTCCGTCGTCACAACTCAAAGGTATCTTGAACCTAGAGTGCGCAGTCCTCCCGCCAGGCATGATAGAAGCGGCGACACCTGAGGTTGCGGTGGCTATAGCAATCTTGCCCTCGCTCCTCAACTTGGCGAGCAACGCCCTATAGAGGTAGGTCTTCCCTGTACCGCCGGGGCCGTCAACAAAGAATACCCCCCCAAGACCGAGTTCAACAGCCGCTAGTATCTCGTCGTATGCCACCTTCTGCTCATAGTTTAGTGAAGAAGCCAATTTTGTGTCATCTACGTCAAACTCGATGGTTGATTCCTCAATGACCTCTCTCGCCTCTCCATCAGTCGGGTCAAAGGCATCATCGATGCTTGGAAGCGAAAAATCACTTATGTCTTTACCCATGGACTGCAACATACCCCTGATGTCAAGCAACACCATTTGCTCCACCTCTTTCGGGGACGTCCGTGTTCGACGGTAGTCATCAGACATAGGCTCCACGTGTCTATCCCATAAACCTTGCACGTCGCCTAGCTCGCAGTGCACCAAGATGGTTGCGAAGAGCCTCCTAAGAGAACAAGGCATCGCCCACTGCTCTGCTTCAGTAAGACATTCGTCGAGCGTGCTGTCTGCCTCGATGAGTCCCAACCTTTCAGCAGCATCTCTAAAGCTATCACAAACGCGGCCGTCCACGGTGAGCAAGTCCTGAAAGGATGTTTTTCCGGTAACATGGTTGAGCATAACACGCAGGTAATATCGCTCCCCCTCAGCAGGATTGGCAGAGACAATACGACCTATTTGGAAACGCTCCACCCGCGGCCTCCAACTCTTTGTTTTCCTTTGCCACGTAAAGCTTCCCGGAAAATCTTTGTACAATATTGTCCGAGCCCAAGGGTGTTCCTGGTTAGCCTTGAAATACTCCGTTAACATCGATTTCGATGCATTTTCTGACGCGACAACCTTCTTCAAGTCAGCATTCGCATTGAATGCAACCCTGTGCATATTCGGGAGATGAAGAGGCAACTGCAAGACAGGAGGGTAATTGGCGCAAAGTGGAAAGCCAAATATCCTCCACATAGCCTCCGGAGGTGTGATCCACCTTGCGTCAACGTATCTCTTGATCTCATCAATGTTACCATTGCTGTCGGGCTGGTCGATGCTGAAAGAAGCCTTATCATGGCCCTTGTAAATGTACTTGTAAAGATATTTGACGGCCTTTATACTCGAGCAGACCTCAACGTTGATGTGGCAATTGAACATCCGCAAAAGGTATGGGTTATAAGGCACAACCCATCTGTTGTCCAACATCTTCCCTCGGACCTTAGCACTCCTTCCATCGTCTCTACGTCGATATACTGGGTACGAGTCCTTTCCCTGTGCTGTGTTTTCATTGAACGGCCGCGGGTATCTGCACTTGCATCCATTTTCTTGCATGCAAACATTCTTCGGATTGAGAGCACCGCATGGTCCGTGCATCATATGTTTTACCACCATTGCATACAATTCCGGATACTTATGCTTGTCTGGGAGCTCGGCAGAAATGAGACGGTCATACTGCTCGGGCACGAGAAGCTTATACGTTGAGTCCATGATCAACAAAAAATGTGCGTGTGGGAGGCCTCTTTTTTGAAACTCGACAACATACACATATGCGACAACAACACCCAGGATGTGTTTCTTGAACAACATGTCCTTCATAGCCTCTAGTTTGCCGAAGAAGACACGAGCCACAAGATCAGGTCGGTCTTGCGCTGTCTGACCAGGCAGCAACTCCTTCGTTATCTCTTCCCATTTAGGATTGCAAGTCATGGTCAAGAAGATGTCTGGCTTCCCGTATGTATGGACAATTGCCATGGCATCCATATGCCTCTTCTTCATGTCGCGGTCGCCACCAGGGTATGTTCCAGGGAGAACTATTCTTACCCCAACAGCGCTTGCTCGTGTCTCCCCCAATGTGATCGCATCAACAACTCCTTTATACAAGTCGGCACGAATTTGAGTCTGGTTCTCCCTGTACCACCTCAAACGACAACTTTCAATCTTGACGTACATGTCGACGGACCATTGCTGCAAGAGGCGTGCTCCACAAAGTATGGGATTAAAGATCGCAGGCCGTGTCTGCAACATGTAACAGTAGTAGTCTCTGACAGAGACGCACAACCGGCTGTTGCCCTCTGCAAATGATGGAGTACTATCCAAATGAGGATATAATCGACAATTAAATTGTTATACTCAGAAAAATGGGAAGCAGACGTTATACCTGCATCCTCATCATCATCGTGGACCAGTTGAGGATTTTGTACAACCTCCCAAATAACATCACGTTTAGGTAGCTTCGGATGCCAACCTAGTTCCCCCCTTGGATAGAATAGTGGATAAGATAAAGGGTCATACGCTCCGGAGGTCACACGTATACTGTGCCTTTCGTTGTTATTACCACAAAGTGTTATCCTCCGGTCAAACCTTTTTGCTATGTCACTGCCCTCAACCCAAATTGCAGCGACCTCAGATGACAAGGGTCTGTTATATCTTCTTTGGTCAAGCCTTTTATCGGTGTTTAGGTCTATCCTGTAATCATCGAGGTTGTCCTTGTGTGCACCCAAACTCCTAAATTGCTGCGAGTACGGGTTTTCTTTGAGTATGTCTACTAACTTCTTCACGACATCCTGGTCTAATTGCTTGGTGGCCGCCTTACGATGAGTGATGGTTGGGTCATCATCATAGAAGTACAACTGCAGATGCTCGGGACGGGAGCTAGGCCCGAACGAATGCACATTGTGGTAGATGGTGCCGTGTGCCCGGAATGTGTACACCCCAGACCTCATGTTTGTGTAGTTCTCATCAAGGCTGACGCCAAGGGTTGTGAAGGCGAAATGCCCGTTGAAGAAGCGTATGTTTTCCCGAAAATGTCTAGAGTCTGCATCCATGCTTGACCATAGCCTCATCAGCTCGGGGATTGGTTCCGGTTGTTTTAGCTCGATTTGACCATTGCGACAGCAGAATCCGTCAGTCTCAGACACAAATTTTCTGGCACGGCAGTGTTTGCAGTTGGTGTCTAGCTTAAGGATGTGTGTGGTGTCTGGGATGTTTGTGTAGACAAAGTCTAATGGATCAACCTTGCTAGGTATAGCAGACGACGCGTTCGCTCCCTCGTCATCCTCCGAGGTGTCATTATCGCATCCTACGTCAATATTTTGAAACATGAAGATCGAAACATTGTTAATTAAGAACTATAATTATGATAACAATCGACGAAATATTAGTTTATAGCTTACAATACCTTCCCCGCGAAACATGTAGTACTCGTCATCCATAAAATCGGATGGTGTCGTCTCATCGCCCATGATGCAGCCTCGGAACCCATCAATGTCGTCTGCATTATATCACAGACGTTGATGACAGTAGACAACGTCATGTCAGATGAGGGTTGAAGGGAATTATAGCACAACAATGTGACAATAGATTTATCATACCATTGCTACTGCCAATGGAATTCGGCATGTTCATCGTCGGGTCAACATCAGATGTGACATCGTCAGCGCCCCGAGAGAGGGGTTTTGTCTGCGACAAGTTTGCTAGGTCAGGACGTGGGAGTGCGAGGGACTCTTTGCACGGGGTGTTTTTTTTTGAAGCATATGCTGCCTTTCTTTTAGCACTTAATTCCCCCTTCTCTTTGCTGCATGCCCTCCAAACACGCAGCGTGTTATTTTTCTCTAAGAGATCGATCGTACCGTCCTCTAGATGTTTCCGATATTTTGCTCGCCTCCGCGCGTTTGATTGCTCTCCTACATCGGGAGTTAAGCTAGTTCCACGCTGCGTACCACTGTGCTTCAACGGTAGTTGGATATCATAAATGCTATCTGTGCTCATAGTAGGAGTATGAGGAAATACGGCCTCATCTTCTGAAATTGTCGTATAAGTGGTCCTAGTTGGGTCGGCTGGTTATAGAACAACACAAACGCTAATTAGTACTGATACAATAGGTACCAGTAGTTTATGTAGGTGTTATGAACTCGTGTTACACGCTTACATACTAAAAATATGTAGTGCAAAATATTAGAAATATATATAGTATAAAACGGCAGCTGAAATAAAAATCATTCTAACCTGAAACTGTAAGGGCAGGAATGTTGTCATCTCTGTGCTTCAAGGTATTTGACCCTGACGTCTTTTTCTGGCTATTGTTTTCGAGAAGAAGCATAGAGTGAGCTTGCACCCCATTTGTGATATCACCGAGAACGCTCCGTCGTCTACTTTGCATACCTGATAGATGGTTGCAGGTATCATACCGATGGAATCTCAGGTAAGAACTAAGGCTGAATATTGAACACACGCCTGGCACGTAATATAGAAACAGTCGTACCCGAGGTGTCAACGGCAGGCTGACTTCCATGCTGTTCATATTCTGTTTCCTCCTCTTTTTTCCTCCGATACGCAGCGCGCCTCTTGGCGTTTAGCTGCTCCCTTTTTTCCGCAGACAAAATAACTTTCTTAGTTGGTCTGGAGACACTCACAACACATCCTTTACTCATGTGCACTGATGTCGAAGCGGATTGTGGCAGATCTTGAGCCCTTGCACTAATGTTGACGTGCTTTCCTACATTTATATGAGTCAAATATAGAGCTTCTGGAACAAACCGAAAGCAATTTGATAATGTTCTTAGTTATGTTTATCCTCAGCTACAATTCAAACTATATAATATAGATACGTTTCAGAACAAAAGACCTATATTGTAATACCGTTTGGACTCTGTGCTACGTCTGCTCCCAGCTCGTCAGTGAGACAGCTGAGAGACACAATCATTGATGAGGTTGCCGGAGTGCCCGCTTGATGCAAAAATTAGCGAAAGTGATCATAACGGGTCAGTTTGGTGCTATCAGAAGAGTAGAGAATACTCATTAAGTTTTACACTAACCTGCCTGCATTTCGGAAGGCTGCGCTACAATTGTGATATCTCCATTAGTGGGTTGACGAACAACATAATCTGCGGCTTGTTCACTGATGGACTGATACGCTAGCGAAAATCATACAAGTGTGAGTAGTGAGTATGAGTAGTAAAAGCAGGAATACAGATTGCATGAATTAAAAAAAAATATATACCAGGTGTTGAGCAGCAAACTTGATTCAGATGATCAAGTTTCTTTGCTTCATCCTCTTTCTTCCGCCGATAAGTAGCTCGCCTCTTCGCGTTTATCTGATCCCTTTTTTCATCAGTCAAGATACCTTTTTTACTGTGCTTGGTGGCATTCTGGGGCGATCCTGTAGTCATTTGCTCCGACGTTGGAAGCGTTTGTGATAAAACCTGAGCAGGCGGCATAGAGTCCAGGTGCATTCCTCCATGATTAGGAGCCACATTAAAAGAATCTGGAATAGAACAAAAGCAACATTTGGGTTGTTATTAAACTGTTCATGACCATCTTGAAGAACTCGCTCTACAAGCATGCTAACTAACCGGGATTCTCGGGACTCTCAACTAAATATATTTTTTCCTAACCTGAGGTCAGATCGGGAGGTTGATTCTCATCGTGAAGTTTCTTTGCTGACTCCTCTAACTTTCGCCGATAAGTAGCTCGCCTCTTGGCGTTTATCTGCTCCCTTTTTTCATCTGTTAAGCGACCCTTTTTAGATTGTTTGATGACATTGTAGTAAGATCCTGTAGTCATGTGATCGGACGTTGCAAGGGTTTGGGATATAACTTGAGCATCTGACAATGTGGACATGTGTATTCCTCCATCATTAGGTGACATCTCGAAATAATCTGTATCAGAACAACAGCAACCTATATAAGCATGAGGAATAACCCAGAATGCATAGTCTCCTTTTCAATATGATTTTCGCTCACCTGAGTTCAGATCGATTGGCCGCTGAACACGTGTGATATCACCATCAGTGGGTTGGGAAACAACCAGGTCATCGGTCTGTTTAGGTATGGAGTGCCCTGGAGCATGGCTCATGCAAACAACGGTGATGTAAGTGCTGAAATTAATAGAACAAAATGAGGAGTACTATATCTGCACACCATCATACCTAGTCCGAGAGGGCGATTATCAACATCGTTTGTCCCATCCATCTGGTATCCAACAACTTCAGCAGTTGGAAGGGTTTGGGATATAACTTGAGCAGTTGACATAGTGGACATGTGTATTCCTCCATCATTAGTTGACATCTGAAAATAATCTGTAACAGAACAAAACCCGATCTTAGATTGTTCTACAACATCTGATTCAAAACCTCTGTTAGCATGAGGAATAACCTAGATTGCCGGGTCTCCTTTTTAATAGGATCTTTGCTCACCTGAGTTCAGATTGGGAGGCAGCTGAACAGTTGTGATATCACCATCAGTGTGTAGGGAAGCAAGCAGGTTATCATCATGTTTTGGTATGGAGTGTCCTGGAGCATGGCTCATACAAACAACTGTGATTTAAGTGCTGAAATTAATAGAACAAAATGATGAGTACTATATCCACAAAGCATCATACCTGGACCGAGAGGGCGATTATAAACAACGTTTGTCCCATCCATCCGGTAGTCAAGAACTTCAGTACCCATTAGTGTCTCACCATCGTTTGTCGAATCAAATTTATCTGAAAAAAAAATTAAGGAAATCACAATCGGGACATCGCTTGACATGTACGATTTTTTTTCGTCAAAGATTTACCTATTGCTCCACCTGATGATGTTGTACGTTTTGCAGTTTTGCTTTGTGGATTCCCCATACTCACCTGCAAGCAAAGTCTTCTTAATACTAACAAAGGATTATGAACTGTAGTTTGTTCTGTTCCATAATGATGTTGTTCCATAATGCTGGGAGGTTTTAGGTTTCCACCTGATGAAGTCTTCTTAATTGTTTTAGGTTTCAGGCACCTTCGTTTCTGACCTTGGAGAGATCTTGTATGCTGGGAGGTTTTAGGTTTCAGGCACCTTCGTTTCTGACCTTGGAGAGAACTTGTAAGCAGTGTATCCAGATCTATTCTCTGTACATCAGTATGAAACTACATATTACCTGGTAGACTTTGAAACATTCCATACCTTCATATGCTAGTTTTGAAAAGCCAAGCTAAATGCAACAGTTATTGTCTGGACTTGGCTTTTTAGGCCAAATATATGTCTATAAACATGCATTGTTCGAGGAACCGGGAAAAGCTAATTAAGTCTCTGTTGCAAATTACAGATAATGGGCCTGCCATACCATGCTGCACGATTTGAACTTCAAGTAGATGGAAGCCAAAGACAGTCATAAACAAAAATAATCATAGGTAAAGAGCAGAAGTGGCCATACTTGCAGCTAAAGGAGATCGGGTTGAGATCGGGTTCGTGATCGCCCACGAAGGCTAACCGCGGGATCGCGGCCCCGTGTCGTCGCCGGATCCTAGAGATCGCCGGCGCCTCCTGCAAGTGGTACGGCCGATGGATGGATCGCCACCGCTGGGATGGATCCGACGCTGTCTGTGGGTACGTGGTTCTGGCCAGCGCTGGGATGGATCCGACGCTGTCTGTGGGTACAGGTGGTTCTGGCGTACGAGCCGGCGGCGGCTTCGCTAGATCTGGTACAAGGAGGGATCGATCGGAGTTGATTTCGCTAGGATGACGAAAAAAAACCAGAGGGCGATGACGAAAAAAAACCGGTGGTGGGGGTATGACGAAAATAAACCGGCGGTGGCGACTATTCACCAAGTCGTCAATTAGGAGTAGAGATTATGGTCAATACGTGCCACTAGTGCATGTGTTGAACTACGGTAACTACCATGGAGATACCCTGGTAAGATTTTCTACTATTACGACATTCGTGCATCTTTTGCATACTTCTAAAACTAGTACATCATTGTTAACTATGTAGTTATTACTATGTTTTTCAACAGAGAATCCCAGAGGATTGTGTGCCACATTTGATGTATCAGAATGGCAGCCTTCATGTTTTGAACATATATCCAGGTCATCCTATGAATCTCAATTGTCCATACTAGATTTCTAAAAGAACTGGAGACATGAAAATCAAAGAATGGAAAAAATGTATGGACAGTCATAAGCAGGTTCTTGGAAGCAAAAGGAAGCGAAGCGCAAGAATTGGAGACAGGATGATCTCCATTCTTCATAATGGAGAGTCAGGGTCTATATTGTTTTATGCTATTTTACCTTAAATAGGGTATTTAGGTCCTGCCTAATACTGATGATCATGTGCTAAGAACAATTAAGCAGCCAGGGGTTGGTTCGATGACTATCAAGATGATGATCGTATGACTTGTTATTAATAATGAGTAGAAGTTGTATGATGATGATTAGTAGTACTTGTTAGGATTAGTATTACTTTCATCAAACTCGCTACTCGCGGGCTCGAGACTTGTAATGACTATCAAGATGATGATCTTCTATGGTATTCGATGAATCTGCTGTTGCTGTGTGATGCTGTCCATATTCTGTCCAGCAACATATTTTGTAACCTGTGCAAATATAAGAAAAGAAAAAAAATCCCTAATATTTATACTAGTGACGCACCACAAACAAGTGCGCCATTAGTAAGCCAGAGCACACTAATGGCGCATCACCCACTGGTGCGCCATAAGTATGCCAAAGCACATGGGTACATATGGCCCCCTGGGAGGCATTCTAATGGCGCACTCTGGTCTATACTAATGGCGCACTGCGTGGTGCGCCATTAGAACACCAGATACTAATGACGCACCACTGGTGCGCCATTAGAATTTAATTCTAATGGCGTGGTACTAGTGGCGCACCAGTAGTGCACCACTAGCATGCCTTTTCCTAGTAGTACCCACATGTTTAATGCCGGCAGGCGGACAGACAAGCAACCATTATGAATGCGGTCGATAGTCATCTCGTCACGTCCAATCACGTATCTTCGGCATTGAACATGCGCAGAGACCAGGACAACACATAGGCAGCGCTCTCGGCCAGCATGCCGCTACAATGTCTGCTCCAGTGTCAGGTAGCGTCCGCTTTGGATCGGCATGAATGCGGCGGCAGGGAGTGGAGGTGCCTTCCTGCGGGAGAGGCTTTTGGGTGGGGCCGAGGTGTCCGAAGCGTATGTGGGGAGATCCGGACGCCTGCAAAGTTGCCCCTGGTTTGCGTGATTTCGGACAATCGGACGCGTCCGTGAACCAATGAGATACCTTGTTGGATGACAAATTGCGTGCGAACAGATACATCTAGGCATTTAAGTGCATTTTGAGGGTACGCGTTGGAGGTGTCTAATTCTGTTCTTTTAAGCGCCAACTTTCACAATTTCCTCGAACCAGCAAGCCACTGAGTGCTGCTATATGGTGCCTTTAATGCCGAATCTCCATCCTGGTGCTCAAGCGTACGCTCACCTGGGCCTAGCCGAACAAAGGCGGACGGACCTCGTCGCTCAGGTTGTAGGCTCACCTGGTCGCTCACCTGGGCCTAGCCGAACAAAGGCGCCGGACGATAGTTGACGGGTGAACCATTGACCGTTTGACTTTCTATGAAATGAATCAAAAAAATTCGTAAAAGGATGACATTTGGAAAAAGTTAAAATTTCGCAAAAATAGGTTCATGAATATGGGAAATTTTATCTTTTTTTTTGAAAAGTTCATGACTTTGAATTTTTCTTCATGAACTTGTAAAAAATTAATTGATTTTTAAACAAAGTTCACAAATTTGAAAAAAAGTTCACTTATTTGAGCGGAAAAGTTGATGAATTTTGGGGTAAAAGTTCACATTCTTTTAAATTTCACGAATTATAAAAAGGTTTAAGGGTTAAAAAAGTCAAAAAATTTAAATTTTTTGCAGCTTGAATAATTTTCATGAATTTGGAAAACCGAAGAAAAATGAAAAAGGGAAAGGGAAAAAGGAAAGAAAGAGCAAACATGAAAACCATACAAAAACGAATGAAAACAAAGAACCAGAGAAACCCTGTCCAGAAAACCAAAGGGAGCATTCTAAAAGGTTCCTTAAACTGACGGGGCTTTACACTGGGGGTTTTCCCCACTGTGTTTGCTAAAAAAAAACCCGACGGGGGGAGTCAACATGGGCCGACACCCCATTTAGGAAGCTAGTGAGGACATGTTGGGTGCAGTGTATGATTTTGAATATATATGTGGCGCCTTAAGGGCTAGGAAATGGCCAAGCCACTCTTATCCTAGACTGTAGGCGTTTTGTTAGGCAAACATGCATAGCTTTATTGAGTCGTCATAGTATTCACAAGAAGTAAAGATTCCCATATTGATCTAACCAAATATGGCGGCCAACATCTAAAGCTAATGCGCTTTACCAAATTATAAGCCTCGACATATGAGGTCATAAGCTCATGTGTAAATAAACTAGAAGAAAATACAAAAGAACGATGTGTTATTTCATGTATTGCACCAGGGGCAAAGAACTCGGTAGGGCGGGGATGGGCGGCCTCCCTAGCTTGATTTTTGGCAAGGATAGTTATACATATATGGTGCATACGAATAGTCATTGGCTTCGTTCGTAAGAATCCTACCTCGCTCAGGACGAAGGAAGAACGATGGAAGCACAAGAGCTATGTCTCGCTTATAGTGAGCCATAGCTTCCATTGCTGAAGGATTTCTTACCTCATATATAAATTGGGCGGACCCCTTCTTTTTCTTTGATCGCTGGCAAGCAACGCTCGCGAACTGGCGATTGCTTCGCTGGTTCGAATCTGTTTTTTCTCTTCTAGTTTTTTTTTTGTTTCTTATATGGTTTTCTTTGTTTTTTTGTTTTTCTTTTTTTCACCAGTTTTCTCTGTTTTATTCCTTGTTTTATTTGGTTTTTCTATTTTCTTTGATTCTTCATTAGTTTTTTCGTTTCTTTCTTGGTTTCATGGGTTTTTTCATTTTTTTCCTTTGTTTTTCTTTGTTTCTTTCTTGGTTTTCATTAGTTTTTGGTCCTCCATTGTTTCTTTCACGTTTTTCATTGTTTCTGCACTTGTTTCTTCAGTTTTTTCTTTGGTTTCTTTTGTTTCTCATTCATTTTTATTTTTTTGGTTTTCTTTGTTTCTTTTGGTTTTCATTCTACATTTTTTGAATACGTCAAGCAAGTTTTTCTAATTCACATTCAACATTTTATAAATACTAGTTGAATATTTTGTGAATACATGGCCAATATTTTCTCTCTATACATTTGAAACATTTTTCAAATGCTTTATTAACATTTTTAAATACTGTATTAATATTGTTTTAATACGACCAATTTTTTATACAAATTTTAAACATTTTTCAAATGCTTGATAAACATTTTTAAAATACTATATTAGCATTTTTGAATATATGATCAACATTTTTGTATAAACATTTAATATTTTTCATGTTTTTCTTTTTGAGAAAATATTAATATTTTTCATGTGCTTGAATATATTTTTCCAAACATGGTCAACGTTTTTTATATACATTTAACATTTTTTAAATGCTTGACTAGCATTTTCAAATACATGTTTAAATTTTTTAATACCATACAAAATTAATATTTTTCTGAATACATGGTCAACGTTTTTAATATACTAAGTTAAAAATTGCAAATACATGTAAACATTTTTTTGAATATGAATAACATTTTTCTCTACTTATTTTTTTTTCAAATGCTTGATTAATATTTGTGAGATACTTGTTTCTTAAATGCTTGATGAACATTTTTTAAATACATGAACCATTTTTACACAAATTCTATATTTTTTGTGTAAAATTTTCTTATATATGAGATTTAACACTTTTTTCAAATATTTAACATAAAGTGTTTTTCTAATATATTTATTTAGAGTATTTGGTAGTATAGAACAAGTGAAATAAAGAAGAAAAAAAGTAAAAAAGTAAGAAAATAACAAAGAAACGAGGTCGTGGCCTCCGTGCACCTCGGCCGGCATCTGGCATTCCCCTGACACGAGGCTTCGCCGCGTATCACTATAAGCAAGACATAGGGGCGCCCCGACGGAAGTGTTTGTTGCGTGGTGCACATGGGCCACATTATTTAGTCCCAGCCCATGAAATCGTCTACGAACCCATGATTATTTTGTGAAGTATTTGAAGGACGCGCATTTGATGAACATGGTTCCCCGCACACCTATTATGAATAGTAAATTCAAATAAATACTAGAAAAAATATTTAATTTTTTCTAACATACATAGTCAACCGATATACTCGCATATGAAGTTTCACGAAAAATGACATCCATGGAAATCTGGGCAAAAATGATGAAATTAAAGCTATACTAGAAAAACACTATTTGATGAATAGTATGGTCCCAATTGTATTTTATTCACTAAGAATACCCACATGTGTCGATACTTCCCGAAACTTCACACTTGAGTAGAATGACCAAATCAAATTTGATACCCAAAATTTTGGATTTTTAGTATTTGTTTTTCAAATTTACTATTCACGTGGGTGCACGTGAAACCATGTTCACCTTTGTATTTTCGAGTATTTCAAGCAACACACACACGCAACCAATGGGCACCACAGGGGCCACGACGGCGGTAAAAAAATGCATGAGATCCATTGATCCAGGCTAGCATGTTGGATGTAGGCGCGTAGGCACGACGAAAGGCGGCACCACTGCCATTGGTGGGGCAGCATGCCGATGCTGCCTGTGACGGGGA
The DNA here is from genome assembly GCA_021437245.1 of Aegilops speltoides. NCBI lineage: Eukaryota > Viridiplantae > Streptophyta > Magnoliopsida > Poales > Poaceae > Aegilops > Aegilops speltoides. The sequence goes on along the minus strand of CM038143.1, from coordinate 569,023,288 downwards.
ACTGGAAAGGAAATATGTATACGTTTTTAAAATTATGTATATTGACAATTTGTAATGTAGATTTACATAGTTAAAGATGATTATAAAATTATTTCTGTTTTGCATCATACGTTTAGCAAAATATTGATTTCGCCCCTCTGTCAGTGTCAAAACTGGCTGATCTCGGGTAGAGGGTTCCGAACTGTGCGTCTGAGAATCAAAGGTAACAAGGAACAAAAGGGGACACTATGTTTACCCAGATTCGGGCCCTCTTAATGGAGGTAAAACCCTGCTTCCTGCTTGATTGTCTTTGATGAATATAGGGGTTACAAGAGTTGATCTACCTCGAGATCGTAATGGCTAAACCCTAGCAGCCTAGCCTGTGTAAAATCTGATGGCCTCTACGGACCAAACCCTCCGGTTTATATACACACCGGAGGGGCCTAGAGTTGTACATAGTCGGTTTGTAGAGGAAGGAAATTACATATCTGGACATCAATCTTGCCACCCACGCATAGAAGAGTCCTGCCCGGACACGGGGGAAGGTCTTTTGCCTTGTATCTTCACGGTCCATCAGTCCGGCCCATATCACATAGCCTGGACACCCGAGGACCCCCTAATCCAGGACTCCCTCACCCCCACTCCCCTAAAAATTTATCCGCCATCCACCACTGCTACACCATACATAACCACGCTTCCCTCCTTGATGGCATCAACAACCACCTTACAATCTGAAGCCACATAGAACCTACAGACGTATAGATCGTCAGCCAATGCCTTCAGTTTAGTTAGATCATCAATATTCCGGAAATTCGCAGGGGCACGCAGATGCCGAGGCATGCAGGATTCATGAAGTACTTGGATCCCGCGCGAGGGCACAATAAGTTTTAATCGTTGAAACTTACAATTGTACGTATGAAAATTCTGATTTTCTCGGTCGTGAGTATCAAGTTTCATAGTTGAAATTTTAAGTTTTTTTTCGGTCGCAGGTGCTAAAGTCGTGATTTTATCAGTCGCCCGCAGTAAGTTTAAGAGTTGAAACTTTTTTTCTTCTTCCAAATTTCATCAAAAACATATTCAAAATTGATCTTATTTGAAAGCTCTCATCACAAAAATTATGAATATCAAAATAGAAATTAAATTGATTTTTTATTTAAAAGATACAAAAGTTTGAAAATCGAAACTCAAAAGAGAAAACACGCGCGATAGACTCAGTGCCCTCGCACATGCGTGCTCCAAATTCTCAATATTATTCTTGAACACAACCGCGAAGCCACCGACGGCACGCTATAGACAGCAACGCTATGTCAGTCATGGGTTGCATTGGGTATCACTCGGCCGGCTCATGGACTCGCTACTAAAGAGTGAGAGTACAGCGACGGCGGGAACAAAATGCGTGGCGACCAGAGTCCATGGCCTGCTCCACCAGGGACTAATCCGGCGCACCCATCCCCTCCCCTCCCCTCGCCTCCGGTCCGGCTCCGGCATGAGGGACACAAGCCAGCGGGAGCATCCACCCTCTTGCAGCTGGTGCCTCGATATCTCTCTTCCTCTATCCATTAGCTTAGCTCCGTCGGCGTCGTTGAAGAGGACGCGCGCTCCATGGTGGTATGTTACCCCACAGTCCCATACCGCCGCTGCTCGCCCTCTCCTCCAATGTCATCGGAGCAGACAGAGGAGGCCTTTGAAGGATTTGATGCATATCTTCTGAATTGAGTGGCGTCAGAACAATCTCACGAGCACAGAGCGATACCATCGCACTGAGCCAATGCACGACCAGCTCGAGCACTAGAGGGGAAAAGGGAACCGACACAAAGAGGCATCGCTGCCTCGTGAGTGTATGATTCCTAAGTTTAATCTTGATATGGTCAAGGTTTTTCTTAAAAATATCACTCAAATTTTCCAACTAATCACCAATTAGTTGGCTCAAGGAGAGATGTAGAAACACATTTTTTTACTGGGAGTGGCTACTTATCAGTTGACTGAAATTTTTGAAGTGTCAGTCGATTTCATGCGAACTGTCGGATCAAGATCCAACGTCCAGGGCATCATGTTCCACCCCATCTTTCCCCAGCCGCCACCACGGACCCCCCCCCCCCCCGCGCGCCGCCTCGCCGCCCGCCCTCCCCGGAACCACCCCCACCGCCGGTCTCCCACCGCACCGGCCATCCCTCTAGGCCCCCCCATGCACCGAGTCTTTTCTACGATGAATCCCCACACCACCGTCGTCCACTGCCGTCCTCATCCCCTAAACCCTAAGATAGATACTGGGGTAGCCTGCCCAGCGAGCTTCTTCCTCCCCTCCGGCGAGTTTCTTCCTCCCTTCGCTGTTTCTCCCTTCGACCAAACTCGACTGACCCAACTTCGAAAATCCAATCGAGTGAAATCTAGCTATTGCATTTTTTTCATAGCAAGGTAGGTTAGAGAGCTAGTCTATATCATATCAAGAAGATGCAAGATGAGTCGAGCAAGTGGCATACCTTGGATGGTATCATGGCACAAACGACAACTACATATTTCAAGAGTTCACGTCAGATCCATGTTTAAATGTGGAGGTACTGTTGGGTCTGTTTCATATTGTCATGGCTGCTTTCATAGTTGCAGTAAGAAGAAATTTGGGAAGAGTTGGAGAAGAGGTAATGAGTATGAGTGAAGATAGATTAGAAGTATGAAGAGTTAAAGACTCCATCAATGAGTTGCTTAAACAGAAGAAATTGCTATCCAGAGGGAGTTTTTTTTAATTATTTTTTAGAAAAGGAGGTTAGGGCTTTTTCATGGGCTGGACATGTTCGAATAATAGGGTACAGTTGAGTTACGGTTGGCTTCAAGCTGTAATTGGTGTATTGTTAGCGTTCATTTTTATTCCTTTCCATTGGCGACTTTGTATCGCATGATGGGGCGCTTGTAATAATGCAGATATAGGGAACCCTCATGTACGGGCCCATCAAAATATGTACTCCGTTTGTTTCCCCAAAATAATACTATATGAGGAAATAAATTGTAATATTTGTCATTCTTTCAGTTCACTACTGTGAATGGTATACTCGTTCTTTTAACTACGCTTCACTTGAAATTCGAGAGCGCGTATTCGATGTCGTACGTCATCGGCCTTGCGGCACAGCGTCGTCATCGGCACCGTCTCTAGCAGATGGGACTAATTGGATTAGTATCTCCATGTGTCTTGAGTCAAGTTCAAGACAAGTTGTTTGAGGTTGACAACGTACCCATGGCAGTTGCTGTTACTGAAAAGCAACGTGCCGTTCTTCTCTCTCGACATGTGTATGTGTGGCACTCGTCCTGAATCTCGATATGATCACCGTGCCTGCCGGTACGCACACCGCCGGATGTGGGGCTCCACATATATAGCTTCACCTGGGACCGAAAAATCTGAACCCAACCCAAACCTATTCAGTCCATTCTTAGGCACAAACCAAACCCAACCCAACTGGTTTGCTTCTCAATCCAATCAAAAACCAATCGAAAAACTATGTTTCAGTTCAAAATGTTCCCATGTTTATTCTTTGGAGATGAATAGGTGAGACTAGCCACTGGTGCCGCCTCCGGACGTCGCTGAAGTGCCAAATTTATGACACAAATATCGTTGTGTTCATAGCCTTATAGGTTATCCCTCTTTGGCCATGCTACAAAGGATAAACTTATCCACGGTATCAATATTTGCAAGACAAAATACTCCCAAGACTTGGTAAAGAGGTTGCAATTAGACCGGAGAAATGATGTAATCACTCTTTCATCCGCACAAATTTGATTACCAATAAAGATTTCTAAAAGCCCCTTGAGTCGTCCATCCAAAAAGACGAAAAGTTTTGAGCCATGAACGTACTTGAGCCAGCGATGATCCCCTAGAAGTGTAAGCTGTCGAATCATAATATCTTCACTATGGTGTCGATGAAATATTTCAACTCCACAAAGAAGCACACCAACAAAAAAACATAAATATCAAAGTCAGATCAGCAAGGACACAAGTTTGTCTCTTCAAGACACCGCCAAAAAGAATGATAATAACTTATCTTACATTCTTAAGAAGTTGATCCCCACTACTAACAATTCTTTCAACATGCACACTATCCACATCAGCATGGCGCCACATCATCATTCTTCACATTTTCTTTTTGAGAAAAATCATTCTTCACATGGTCACGTATATTTCCTGCCGAAGGCCCACCGACAGCTCGCTGGCCTCTTTATTTATTCTCCACCCGAGCGTTTTCTCCCTAGACGATTACTACCATCGACCGTCCCCTCAATCACTCCACCATATATTTACTAGAAGAACACCCGTGCGTTGCAACGGGGCCACATTAACTTTAAGAGTTCAATATCAATTATGTTAATATTACATTTAATATTCTCATACATATCAAGTGACATTGGCGACCTTTTTACCATCAAATTCTCACACTCACTCTCTCCCTCCCTCCTCCTCCTCTCTCTCCCTCTCTCTCTCTCTCTCTCTCTCTCTCTCTCTAACACACACACATATCCATCTTATTAGTGCGGACCATAATCCATCTATTTCACACGCACGCAGCTAGTGCATAACAATATGGATTATAAAACAGGTTCAAGGTAGTAACAAGGATTCATCTCATGCATTAATAAACAAATGTTCTGCATGAAGACAAGATAAACAATTCCCAAAGTGCATCGAGCATCACGAACATTCTTGGCAAGATAAATGCACGACGATACACCCGACTCATTTAATTAATATAACTAAATTATCAGTAAATTAGTCACCAAACTGCCCGGATGAACCGGAACAGAGCCAACATATATCATCCTAGACAAACGCAACATCAACCATTTACCTTGGTACTTTAGGGACCGACAGGAGGATGCATGTAGAAGCGCTTCTTGCCTGCGAATCCACAGTCAGAGAGAGAAATTGGAACCCATTCCCATCACCAATTGATAAAGAAAGCATGTAAGAAAATTGATATCGGGCCAACTTGGATCTTCGGTGATTGTCCGCCGGTATGGAGAATTTAGGAGGGTGGGTGCAGGGAGTGGCCTTGTGGATGATGGATGGAGGCGCGGAGGGATGTGGTCCCCGGAAGGTCGAAAGCGGAGAGGGTCGGGCACGTTAGGTGGAGCCGGTGGTGCGTGACAACCGGAGGCGGCCCAATCGTGGGCGGCGAACCGACGATAGCCTCGGCCCATCTCTCGATGCAGCGAAGATAGAGAGAGCGGCACTGCCGATGCTCGAGGCCGCCGCTCGGCACCATCTACATCGAGGGGAAAGAGAGGCGAGAAAGCGATAGGGTGATGCGGGGCTAGGGATTGCGGAGGAGGGTGGGGGTGTGCGATTTGAATGGATGGTTCTGCCCACCGTTTTCTTGTACGTGGCGGTGGAGACGGCGGCGTCCAGCCATGCAGGCGAGGCATGGGTCGAGCCGGGCACACGGCGAGGCGCAGTAGCAGAGGCGGGGGCGATTTTTTGCTACTGAGATGCAGGGTGTGGGATTGATCGTTCATGTTCTCTTTTCCTTTTTAACGGGAGATGGATGCGATTCTTTCACGAGGGGAGAGATGCGACCACGTACAGATTCTATAATAAATTAATTAGGTCCATAATGGGATTTCTTTACAATGCGTTAAGATTTACGTGTTGGTTTTCTTAATAAAGAAATGCACTGATGTAGGGATCGATTGATCCGGGTAAGGAAAGATAGATTCGTGATCTTTTGTATGTTAGGAAATTAGTGGTTTGCAAGGAAAGAGTGGAGAGAAAAAGAACCAATGCAACCACGTATAGATTCCATAATAAATTAATTAGGTCCATAACGGGATTTGTTTGCAATGCGTTAAGATTTACGTGTTAGTTTTCTTAATAAAGAAATGCAATGATGTAGGGCGCGATTGGTTCGGGTAAGGAAAGATAGATTTGTGATCTTTTGTATGTTAGGAAATTATTGGTTTGCAAGGAAAGAGTGGAGAGAAAAAGAACCAGTACGAGGGGGTGGTGGGAGGTGGGACGAATAAAAACCGGACGAAATTGGGAGGTGGGAGGGGCGAGTAAAACCGTGAAAAAACCAACGAAATTGGGAGGTGGGAGGAGGATGAAAAAAACAGGGAGGTGGGAGGAGGACAAAAATAAACCGTGACGAGGCTACCAACTGCTCCATTAGGAGTAGAGATTGTTTGTGAAAATAACGTGCATTTACGACTTAGCGAGCGGATCCTTAAAAACACATAGCGAGCAGATTCCCTTAAAACTGGTAGAAATGGATACGATTGATGACGTTGATAAATAGTGGTGAATGTTGGCATAATTTACTATCATCATGCATGGAAACGAATCATCAAGAATAAGAATACTTCCTATTATTACACTCATAGGAAGCTTCCTAATCTCTGCTACCAAACAGTTTCTGCCCAAACAAGGAAGGAAAGTTATGGACGTGATTCGAAAGGAAACAAACGTTATGAAGATTAATTAATTTAGATTTGATCTTTAGAGATTGATTGTGATTGATTCTTTTACATAAAGACATCACTAAATAATTTGCGTCAGTATGGAAAGTTCTGATCCGTTCAGTTTTTTTCGTTGTGTGAGAGGGTGAAGTGAAAATAAACCGATGAAGTGGGGGAGGCGACGAAAAAAATCTACGACGGTTAACCTATGAAAAAAACCGGACGAAAGTGGTGGGACGAAAATTGACCTGCGTAGACTACCAACTGCTCCATTAGGAGTAGAGATTGGTTGGTTCGATTTTTTTTGCGTGGAGGGAACTACCTGGGAGGTGGGAGGGAGTACGAAAATAAACCATCTCGGCTGAGCGGGAGGTGGGAGGAAGTACCAAAGAAGTACCAAAAAAGACCGGGTGAGGTGGGACGAAAATAAAACCCGAAACGCGACCTACCAACTGAGACATTAGGAGTAGAGAGTCCCACCTCACCCGCTCTTTTTTGGTACTTCTTTAGTACTTCCTCCCAGCTCCCCCTCAGCCGTGAAAAACCAAGAAAAACCCCGTGTTCGAGTCCCGCACACGTCCAAACTCCCGTCGTTATCTCTACTCCTAATGGAGCAGTTGGTAGCCTTGTACAGTTTATTTTCGTCCCACCACTTTCAACCGTTTTATTTCGCTGGTTTTTTTCGTCCCTCCCCCACCCCACCGGTTTAGTTTCGCGTCACCCTCTCACACAACGAAAAAAATCTTAACGGATCATAACTTTCCATGCTGGTGCAAGTTATTTTTAGTAATGTCTTTATGTGAAAGAATCAATCACGATCAATCTCTAAATATCAAATCTAAATTAATTAACCTTACCTTAAATTGCTCAATCACATTAATTAGGAAACAAAATAACCAATTTTAAGAAAATATCTACTCTTAATGGAGGGTATTACATACCAAACATAGGTACGTCATTAGCTCGCTTCCTTCCCTTATCTTCCCTTCGTCCCTCAGTCCCATGCTCGTGGCGCTGAAGTGGCATCGACAGGCGATGGCGGCGAGGACAGAACATGGCAGCCCCTGAAGCACGAACACGACTGCACCTCGGGTCTGCCGTCTCCCATGAAATGGGTGAGTTCTCGTGATGCCCACCCTAAACCCTCACGTCCTACAAATTCCTCAACATCTACCATCTCGATTTCGTCCATGCTCTGATCCAAATAACGATGCAGCTCCGGCCGATTGACAATGGAGGTTTGCCATCCTTCCTCTCAGCACCCACTCCTGGAGGAACGACACGCCATGCCGATCGAACCCGGTCGAGATCACTCACCAAGATTGCTATTCGGAAGTTTTTTGTCAAAAAGTGAAGAGTGGGACGGGATCTGCACTTTTGTTACTATAACATATACTTGTGCAGGTGCAGGTTTTGTTTTAAAAATCCAATTTGTTTATCCTTTTGTCGCTGAAATTGTTTACTAATTATGTCATTGGTTTTATTTCTTGTAGATGTTGTATATTCTTGGATTGAAGGGACTGTGTGACAAGGTGAAAGAGCTAACAGTTGTAGTTTTACACCAATGCAAATTTGTTTTGCTTCAGTGTTAAACATGACCTGCGACAGTTGCCGTCACTGTTGATTATTCATACTTAGATTAAGTTTCAGGCTCAGTTGTCTCTGTCGTCACTCGTCAGCGCACAGACGATGGGTTGGTGCCATACTATCATGTGGCATCTCCGTCATTCTGGGCCGGGAAGATAACATATTTTCAGGAAACAAATAATACATTATACTAACTTTCTTAAATTATGCAAATCAATTGATTCCTTTTATTGGTTCAATTTGTCTTAGGAAACAAATAACAGATTTTCAGGAAACAAATAATACATTTTAATCTAACTTTCCTAACTTATGCAAATCAATCGATTCCTTTTATTGGTTCAATTTGTCTTAGAAACAAATAACAGATTTTCAGGAAACAAATAATATATTTTAATCTAACTTCCTTAAATTATGCAAATCAATCGATTTCTTTTATTGGTTCAATTTGTCTTAGGAAACTAATAACAGATTTTCAGGAAACAAATAATACATTTTAATCTAACTTTCCTAACTTATCTAAATCAATCGATTCCTTTTATTGGTTCAATTTGTCTTGGGAAACAAATAAAAGATTTTCAGAAAACAAATAATACATTTTAATCTAACTTCCTTAAATTATGCAAATCAATTGATTCCTTTTATTGGTTCAATTTGTCTTAGGAAACAAATAACAGATTTTTAGGAAACAAATAATACATTTTAATCTAACTTTTCTAACTTATTAGTGAAATTTGTTTTAGGAAACAAATAACAGACACGTCACAACTTTCCTCCCAATAAATAATTTCTTAACATTTGCAAACTTTCCTAATCAGACACGTCACAAACGGGCAGGTACTGATATCAGGTTATCAAACAATAAAACCCCATTTGCATAGAAATCAGTTCAAAAATCCTAACTTTCCTAAAATTTTACCTTTCCTTGATAACGACAAACATTTTCTATGTTTTCCATCGATATTAGCATTTTTTTGAACTGAGATCTCCGGGTTATGATTTTTTTTGTGATTCTTTCCAATTGTGACCTCTCCTTCCACTCCGGCTCCTTGTCGGATAAACACCTCCACCACAGCCAGGTGACACCGCCCCAGACCTCCTGCCTCTCCACACCTTCTCCGCCACCTCCTTCTCGTACTCCATTAACAATCCCTCCGCCACATTTGTCCACGGCGATGTCGAGGGCATGGAGCAGCAGCGTACCAGCGTTAGAGCAGCGCATAGCAGCAGGAAGCAACACGCAGTAGGCGAGGCTGAGGGGGCGGCCGGCAGAAGATGGCCATGACTGGAGGCGGCGCGAGGCAGGGGGGCAGCAGATGGGGCGAGCGCAGCCAGCGAGAGTGTGGCGCGCGACCAGGGTGTGTGTCGCGCGGGGCACAGTGGTGCGGTGGCTGCGGCGAGCGCGACGGCAGCGGCGGGCGCGACCGACGCGGTGTAGCACGGGCGTGGGCATGGAGAGGGAGTGGCCCCGCGGGCGCGGAAGAAGAGCGGCAGGCTCGGGCATGGGCGTGCATAGGAGCGGGCATGTGCCACGGGGTCAATCCAAGGAGCTCGGTGGCTACCCCTGCAATGGCCATGGCGGACGGCGGTTCTCGGCCACGGCGAAATACCTAACGAGAGCAAACGAGAGGGGAGACAAGGGAAAGGCAAGAGGAGATCATGGCGGTGTCAATGGCGCCCTAGGGGAAGACATGGGAGCTCGGGGCGGCGCAGATCGAACGGCAATGTCGCGGTGGCCCAAGGTTGAGGAAGACGGCAGCGACGTCGATGCGGGGGTGCTGGACTTGATCTCGTTGGCGCAGACGAAGTAGCGAAGGCATTCGGAGCTCCTCGACAAGCTCCTAGCCCGCAGGGAGGGCAGTGGCCATGTGGACGGGGTCGGTCATGGTGGCCGTGGCGTCTGACTTCGTCCAGATCGACGGGATCGAGCGAGCGAGGAGGAGAAGTGGATTTGGGAGGGGGCGTCAAGGAGTGAGGCCCCTTATCCATTCCCCTTCGATGCCAGCGAGGTGGTTGGGCGGGTGCCCGTCTCTGTAGCGACGCGGCTCGGGGAACAGGAGAAGACGACCGCGCGGGGACTGGACTGCTGAGCCGGTTTGTTGGCAAGGCCCGGGGGGCAGGGCGAATCCCCTTTTACATCGTCCTTTTGGTTTTTCAATGTATTCTAATCTGTTTCTCCTTTTTAACACCGTTTTCTATTTATTCTTATCAACTAAATGATCTCTACTCCTAATGTCTCAGTTGGTAGTCTCCGTTTCGTGTTCATTTTCGTCCCACCTCTCAAGTGAGGGAGAGGGGGAGAGAGAGTGAGGAAGAGGGAGGGAGAGGGTGTGTGTGTATGTGAGAATTTGATGGTAAAAAAGGTCGTCGATGTCACTTAATATGTATGAGAATATTCAATGTAATATTAACATAATTGATATTGAACTTTTAAAGTTAATGTGGCCCCGTTGCAACGCACGGGCGTTCTTCTAGTATTAACAAAAGTGCAGATCCCGTCTCACTCTTCACTTTTTGACAAAAAACTTCCGAATAGCAATCTTGGTGAGTGATCTCGACCGGGTTCGATCGGCATGGCGTGTCGTTCCTCCAGGAGTGGGTGCTGAGAGGAAGGATGGCAAACCTCCATTGTCAATCGGCCGGAGCTGCATCGTCATTTGGAACAGAGCATGGACGAAATCGAGATGGTAGAGGTTGAGGAATTTGTAGGACGTGAGGGTTTAGGGTGGGCATCACGAGAACTCACCCATATCTTGGGAGACGGCAGACCCGAGGTGCAGTCGTGTTCGTACTTCAGGGGCTGCCACGTGCTGTCCTCGCCGCCATCGCCTGTCGATGCCACTTCAGCGCCACGAGCATGGGACTGAGGGACGAAGGGAAGAGAAGGGAAGGAAGCGAGCTAATGACGTACCTATGTTTGGTATGTAATACCCTCCATTAAGAGTAGATATTTTCTTAAAATCGGTTATTTTGTTTCCTAATTAATGTGATTGAGCAATTTAAGGTAAGGTTAATTAATTTAGATTTGATATTTAGAGATTGATCGTGATTGATTCTTTCACATGAAGGCATTACTAAAAATAACTTGCACCAGCATGGAAAGTTATGATCCGTTAAGATTTTTTTCGTTGTGAGAGGGTGACGCGAAACTAAACCGGTGGGGTGGAGGAGGGATGAAAAAAAAACAAGCGAAATAAAACGGGTGGGAGGTGGGAGGAAGTACCAAAGAAGTACCAAAAAAGACCGGGTGAGGTGGGACGAAAATAAAACCCGGAACGCGACCTACCAACTGAGACATTAGGAGTAGAGATTACCACGGCTTCATTCTTCTTCTCCACCAAATCTTCATCCTCTTCATCTCCTCCACTATTTTTCCCTGTGAAAGAGAGCAACAGATTTCTGATTGTTTCCTCATCTTCTTCCATCGAGAAAACAGGTTGCTTTCCAAGGTGTCAGATTTTGCCTTGAAGCCTCTATTGTCATCTGTCGTCGGTACCGCTCCATGGATTTACCAGCAACTTGTTGAACGAAGAGAATTTGGAGGCGTCAACACCAACCTCCAGAGCATTAGCAAAGCACCGCGGGTGGTGGTGCTCTGGGACCCCAATACCGGCAACTCCGACCTTATCATCATCCGCGCCTTCTCGCCCACACGTCGTGCCCGCAGCGGCCTCAGCGCCGTCGACACCACCACCAGGTCCTGATTCCCAACCACGCCGATCTTGGCGTTCTTCTTTTTGTTTGATTGTGTTTCAACTTTCAAGATAAGAATTTTGTTACAGCTTCGGCGCTTCGCGTTTGAGTTTTGCAGCCCCGGCGGACGTCCGAGCTGCTTACTGAATGCCAGATGGTGGAAAAGATTGTGCTGATGTACGCCCGCGACAGCCCCAAACACTGGAGCAGTTCAATTCCTTGCGGGTCCCCAAGCTCAGGTACTCCCATTAATCCTATCTGATGCTTCCTATGAGTACCAGCCTCGCATGCATGCACAGGTTGGTGCTGCTGGATTGAATCGGTTAACATTAGTGCTTTTTCTTGCCAAAGTTGGATTCTTTGAGCTACATGTCCACGCCTCAATCACTCAGAACAAGTTGATTGCTGGATGGTAACTTTGTTATAGATAAACCATTTTTATTAGATTAACTAAATTGGATTCCATTCATCTTATTTGTATATGTTCCCTTGAGCCTTGACTGCATAATTAGCAGTTCCATTTTAGAATTAAACAACTGGTCCTGTGGTTTGGCAGTGTTTATCTCTTTTGATGATTCTTTTGCACTACTGTTTCTGTTAGATACTAATTGAGTTTCAGCTTTGATTTATTAACATGCCTGGCCATTCTAATAGACACCATTCATTTCAGGTTTGGACCTTTCTTGGTGGATGTGTCTCCTTACTTCATCTCTTTTACTTTCAACTTTGTCACAACCATAGAGGATTCTTAATTTGATTCTTATGGTATGTATGTGGTTGCAGCATCCCGTTTGAGATATAATATATCATGTTCTCTGCACCGTCACCGATTTTCAATAGTAACAATTTCGTACTCCTCCAACACCATATTTCATTATGATAATATTATTGGTTCTTGAGGTTTATTTATAGACATGGAATGTTCTCAAAGTTTAATCTTAATATAGGTTCATATGGACTCGGTCGGACATAGACATTTCATTTGAGCAGATATGATACTAAATCACCTGTCCGTTAGTCCTTTCGTGTAGGAGAAGAACCATGGTACTAATCAGAAGATGCATTCTGGCATCCACTAAGGGTGACCCCTTTTTTAGTTTTGTCACATAATGTTAGTTACTCACCTTAGAGAACCCCCTTTTTTATCTTCATATAAGGTTGCCTGCTACTGCTAGCGTATTCAATTAAAAACAGCTATTTGCACCATCATTCGTTGGTTCAATCTTCTGTTGATCAATTCACACAAAAAAGCTTACTTGACTGGCTACTATCAAATCAAAAATTTATAAAATCGACAATCTAGCACTCTTATTTCATATGAAAATTGAAAATCTCTCACAGTCTATCGAAGGAAAAAAGGTGTACATCTTTTTTAGCTTTTACCTTTATAAATGTATAAATATCATGTACTTATCTAATTGCTTCCTCAACGCCCCTTTATTATCCTCTCTAACCTATTACTATACAGTGCAGTGTCAAATAATATAGTTCACACTATTAGATAATTAAGGAAATCTCGGAGTGACCAAAGCATTGTTAATCCAGTAGGTTGCATAATTACTCTTTTGTCACATTGTTGTTCTCGAATTCTCAATACCAGTTTGGCTTTTCGTTCTTTCATTTATAAGAAAATCCTTAATGTCAACTAAGTGTCCCGCAGCAACGCGCGGGGTATCATCTAGTTATCACAAAATTACGATCGTCACTAGGCACTAGCAAAGATTATTAAACTCTTAACATCCGACGTCCCCTCGCCTCTCAGCGTCGAGATGGCAGTCAAAGACGAGGGGACCGTAATTCTCCGACTGTGATGGTTGCAGTTCTCTGGAAACCTCACGCGTCTCTAAAAAAAGGCCAATGTCCTAGACTGTAGATGTAGATAGGAGGGTTGGATTGGAAAACCCTGTATGACACTCGTTGCATCAAATTGCTGTTGAAATGCACACATCGACGGAGCTAGGCCGGCCCATTTTGACGTTTCTAAGTTGTGCACACTGGTTTCCGTTTTGAGAACCTTCTGGCAAGTTTCGGCTTAGGTTTTTACCGGCATTGGAAACCTTTTAGAAGGTTCTTGAATTGACTTTTTTTCCTGTGTTTTTCGTATCTTTCTGTTTTTTAAGGTTTTTTCTATTTTTTTATTTTTGACTCTTTTGTTTTTTCATAAAATCACTAATTTCAAAAATTGTTCGCTTTATAAAAAATAATTTGAATTCCAAAACTTTGTTCATGTTTTCTAATAAAAATGTTAATATTTTAAAAAATAATATTCACAACTAAAGTGTTGGTTCATGTTTTTAAAAAATATTTGGAAAATTGCAAAAAGTTCAGAGTTTAAAAACGCATGTTAAGAAAATGCAGAAAATCCAAAAATGTCACAAAATAAAATGTTATTCGTGTCTTTTACAATATATATTTTTTCTTCTTTTCAAAATATGTTTGAAATTTCAGAAAGTTTCATGTTTTATTAGACAAATCGAAATTTTAGTTTGTTTCAGGTGTTTCAAAGAATGTTCATCTTCTACAAAAGACTTGCAGTTTTTAAAAATGTCCACGGTTTTCCTAAAGAAATTATCAAGTTTGTTTTTCCTAAAATGTCTGCTACAGTGATTAGGCACTGCAGTATCGGGCTACAGTGTACGCGCTTCAGCAGAACCTCGCTCTAATGGGCCGGCGGCTTCGGTTGGACGCTGCGAGGGACACACAGGAGGTCCCAGCTGCATTATATGGCCTCACTGCGCGGTGACCGCCGTCCATGGCCGGTCAGTCACGGCGTGCGCATCCGTTCGCCCCCGCGTACCCATCCCCTCCCCTCGCCTCCAGTTCGGCTCCGGCGTGAGGAACACAAGTCAGCCGGAGCGCGCGCGCGCACCTTCTTCCAGCATCTCGGTATCTCCCTCCCCCTATCCATTCCATTAGCTCCCTCCATTGTACGTACCTTGGTCCCTGACGCACGATACGCCGGCAGCTTGCCGCCTCCGTCGGCGTCGTCGAAGAGGACCCGCTCGCTCCATGGTGGTATGGTCCCCACAGTGCCTCTGCTCGCCCTCTCGATCCCGCACCTCCAATGTCCTTGCCCTCCTTGGAGCAGACAGAGGAGACCTTTGAAGAAGTGGATGCATGCCTCTGTATCTTCTGAACTGAGCGGCGTACGTCCAAACGATCTGTCTCACGCATCGGATTCTCTGCATTTGCAAGCAATCCACGTACAGCCGCTCATTTCCTGCTACTGTTTTACATGATTCTGCGTGCGTCCATAGTTTATCTCCGGCGGTTAGAATTAATTTTCAGCTTACTCTGCCCTCGGCTGCAGCATGAGCAAACAATTGCTTAGACCGAGGATGGAGTTCAGTTGCCGCATTCTCCCGAATGGCATTTCCATACCGCAGTTCTGCATGCACAACAAGGGCTCGCTGCTGTGGGTATGTATGGTTGGTCTACTCTGCAGACCGCAAGCTTGGCATAAGATTCGTGTCATGCTGGCAATTCTTTTCTCTATGCAGCACGAAGCACAGACCAAACAATGCGATGCGATTCCAAAGATTTGTCAGTGCCCCCTTTGATGGGCTAGACTAGACTAACGTGCACAACTAGGCAGGCATTGACTCCTGTGCGACCGGCAACAAGTAGTGGAGTGTGGCCAAATCAACCACCTGAACGTCCACAAGTAAGTAGTGGAGGTGGAGTGTGGCCAAATTAACCATGTCGGTCAAAGTCTACTGAACGTCCACAAGTAAGCATTGACTCCTGTACGAAGGAACTTTGTGTTCTTGTTATCTGCCATGTCCAAAGAGGATGCTCAAACCTGTCGCAGGCGTCGTCCAAACGTAGGTTGCCATCCAACGCAGTCTCACATCGGTCCGTTGACACGTCATGACGTCTGTTTTCTCTTAAATCCGAGACAAACTAAAGGAGGCTTTGCGGGAGTCGAGACTTCTACAGAGTGAATCAAAGTCCAACACATTTCACCTCAGAGTGAATCAAAGGTAGCTAAGTTGACAAAAGGCTACTAATTTGTGGAATTAAAAAAAATCCTAAAGCTAGTGTGGTATGGCTGCTAATTTGTGAAATAAAAACAAAAAAACTAAGCTAGTGTAGTACGGTGGAATGTTGATAATCAAGTAGAACACGATGGCGGAAGGCTTCATGTACCTAGCTTTATTAATACTCCCTCCGTTCCAAAATTCTTGTCTTTGATTTGTCTACATACGGATGTCGCTAATACTAAAATGTGACTTGATACATCCGTATTTAGAAAAATGTAAGACAATAATTTTGGGACGGAGGGAGTACGAAGATTTCTATCACAAGGTTGCGGAAGGCTGCTAATTTGACGCAAGGATCTGACGGAAGGTTGTTGCTTATGGAGTTGCCACTTATTTTTATGTTAATAAAAATGGATATTGAAGGTATAGGGTTGGATGGATGGCTCCCATTTCCATGTTCCGACACCAGTCCAGACCGATTTTCGGACAAATACCGAGTCCGTTTGCGGGCCGGTGTTGGAGATGTGCTTAGTTGGGTCAATTGTCTCCATATATTTTCACTAACAAGCCACTGAAAAGCTCTTTGGGGCCTCATTAGATAACTTTGTGTCCCTAGATGAAGGAGCGGTGGGGGATATCCCACAACATGGGGCGGATGAGAATGAAACATAATAAAGCACATGGGCCGGATGGATTTTCGATAGAATTCTATCAAAAGGGTTGGAAGATCATTAAGGGAGATCTGATGCCCATGTTTCAGGATCTGTTTAATGGCAAGCTTCAGCTTTTTAAACTTAACTTTGGGACAATCGCTCTGCTGCCCAAGACAGAAGAGGCAGTTCGCAATGAACAATTCAGACCAATTTATTTGCTTAATATTAGTTCTAAGTTTTTTTATTAAAATGGATACTAATTGTCTCACACAGATTGCGCACTCTGTGGTCAAGCCAACCTAGACTGACTTGCGAGGTCAATGTTATGGGAAAAACAACAAGTATTGGAATGTGGCCAAATCAACCACGTAAACTTCCACAAGTAAGTAGTGGAGTGTGGCCAAATCAAGCACGTCAACGTCTTCTGTAGTCCTAGTGCGTACTCCCTCTGTTTTTAAATATACGGCATTTTCAATATTTCAATATAGACTACGTACAAAGCAAAATGAGTGAATCTGCACTCTAAAATGTATCTATATACGTCCGTAGGTAGTGCGTATTGAAATCTCTAAAAGGTCTTATATTTAAAAACGGAGGGAGTACCATTCTTGTTCTCCACCATGTCTTGTTAGTTGGGACAAGTATCACCATATATTTCCACTAGCAAGCCATATAAGAGAAGCCCCCCCTGAGACATTCACTTCACAACACTGTGAAATCCTCAAATACATACACTGATGTCTACACTGAATCTCAAGTGCAATTGGGAGCTGTGAAAGGAGGTGTCGGGCATGAGCATTTTGCCAATGATCTATGCACTACTTCCTTTGTTGGTACTCGGGTCACGAGGAAAGCTAGATGCGCTAGCATCTGCAGGCGTAACAAGTTACAACCCTGCAGGAGACTGGGTGCAACCCTCACATGGCATGCTTCACGGTTGCCCAAAGAGTTGTGGCAATGTGAGCATCGGCTACCCCTTCGGCATCGGATCCAGGTGTTCCCGAGGGCCCGACTTCAACCTCACCTGCAACGAAACCGTGCATCCCCCTAGACTGTATCTGCGTGATGGCATCACCCAGGTGATTGGCTTTGAAGAATCTTTTTCAGGTAGTAACTCCATCGCGGCCTTCTTCTCGCATACCATCCCCATGCAACCTGGTGTCAGTGTCTACAACTTGTCTTTGAAACTGCCTGGGAAATCCTTCTCGCATGAGACAATTATTCTAAACATTACTGGCTGTGACCTGGGGATATACTCTGTCGAAGGCGATGCCACCAGGTTGATATGCAGCACTGTGTGCCTGGATCCAGGAATTCCAGAGATGGTGGCTATGCACAACTGTGAAAGTACTTCCGGATGCTGTCATCTTTATATGGAGGGTAACACTAGTTTTCACCTCAAACTTGTCAACAACCATAGTAAAAGCAACATTGGTGCACTCTCTAACCACACCTCTAAGCTGTGGGATAAAATCAGCATAGCTAGTGATGGGCCGAGTGGCCTTCTGCTATGGTGGCAGATAGTCGACCAATCCAACTGTGTTGCTGCCAAGAAAAACATGGCAGACTATGCCTGTATCAGCGAGCATTCCGAGTGCTTTGACGGAAGCCATGGCTACATCTGCATGTGCAGCTATGGCTATACAGGCAACCCCTACTTTCCAAATGGTTGCTCCAAGCTCGACGACAAGGGTAAATCATCTTTTCCTAATCTGGCGACCAAACATATATTAAGAATTTTGTGCATTGATTGTACATGCTAACTTTTGACTGATCAAACTAGGGTATAATCCAATTCCGAGCAGGGCTGATTGCACCCGTTGGTGTGTTAGACTGTATACGTATATGTATAGGAGTCCATATGATGTAACGTTGTATCCCTTTGTTATATATATATGTGATAGGCCACCCCTAGAGGGTTGTGCCGGTTCCCCCCCCAAAATCTATTGTCTTACATGGTATCAGAGCTGGCCTTCGGAGATCATTTGGGTACAGTCCTTACTTCGGGAGTTGAGTATACCTCAATCACAGCCTCCTGTTCTTTGGTGTGATAACATCGGTGCTACATACCTTTCTGCAAATCCGGTATTCCATGCCCGAACGAAACACATTGAAGTTGACTATCACTTTGTGCGTGAACGTGTCTCTCAGAAGCAACTACAGATCAAGTTTATTTCCTCCAAGGATCAACTTGCTGACATCTTCACCAAGCCATTGCCCTTGCCACAGTTTGAGACTTGCAGGCGCAATCTTACCCTTCTAGATTCTTTAGAAAGTGGCTAAGATTGAGGGAGGGTGTTAGACTGTATACGTATATGTATAGGAGTCCATATGATGTAACGTTGTATCCCTTTGTTATATATATATGTGATAGGCCACCCCTAGAGGGTTGTGCCGGTTCCCCCCCCCCCCCCCCCCAAAAATCTATTGTCTTACATGGTGTGGTAACGCTAGTGTGCAATTCCCATTTGGCTTAGAAGAGGGTTGCTTTGCAAGTGAAGATTTCCACCTCAACTGCACAAATACGACGTCATCAGGTGCCCTGATCTTGTTGGAGGCGAAACAGGTCATCGGCATAAATATCGATGAAGGGACCGTCAATGTCACCAGTCTTGACCAACAGGGGATGTACAGCATGACTGAAAATTTTGTGTTTCCTATTCCTGGGTCATTCTCCTCTGCGCAATGGGTTGCTGCTAATCTAAGTTGTTTTGAGGCCCAGCAGAATAGCTCTAGATATGCTTGCATGAGTATCAAAAGCAAGTGCGTGGAAGTAAGTGTTAAAGACCTCGATTCTGTTCATAGAGTATATGTTGGTTACCGTTGCAAATGCTCAGATGGCTTACAAGGAAATCCATACATCCAAACCGGTTGTCAAGGTATTGCCCCCTCTGTAGGCTTAAAAGTGTACTACTAGCTATCTGTTAACTGCCTAAAAGATAGTTTTACAGATGTATAAAAACATGTGCTATTTCAAAAAGATGCTTATTATTATTAGACAGTGTTATTTTTTCCTTCTAGTTTGTTTTGTCATTCATGTAGGCTTAATTTAATTGACTGACTTACCTTTGAAATTAACTAAATGTTAAATGTTGTACAGTCTTCCGGTTTCCATGTCATAGATTTATCGACGTGACTTATTAGAATTTTGTTAATTCCAGATATCGATGAATGCCTTCTACCGAACAAATGTAAAGGGATCTGCCATAATATGGAAGGAAGTTTTAGTTGTACTGAATGTCCTCGCAAGACTGAGTATGATCCATTAAAAATGCAGTGTACTAAGAGGCAACAACCTCTGCTCTTAGGTAAGACTATTATTGTTCCATTTTTTATAAACAAGTTAGAACGGAAACTTAAAAGGGCATACTGCCTACAGGTATAATTATTGGGTTGTCTTGTGGTTTCGGCATTCTACTTCTGAGCTTCAGCGCAGCACTTCTCATTCGTAGATGGAAAAGAAATGTTCAAAAGCAACTACGGAAGAATTATTTCCAGAAGAACCAAGGTCTTCTACTAGAAACGTTGATATCATCGGATGAAACTGCAAATGAGAATACTAAGATTTTCCCGCTAGAAGAGCTGGAGAAGGCAACAAACAACTTTGATCCTACATGTATCATCGGACATGGGGGCCATGGCATGGTTTACAAAGGCATATTGTCTGATCAGCGTGTCGTTGCAATAAAAAAGTCTAAGATCATTGAGCAGTGTGAGATCAGTCAATTCATTAATGAGGTCGCAGTCCTCTCACAGATAAATCACAGAAATATTGTGAAGCTCTTTGGATGTTGCCTTGAAACCGAGGTTCCACTACTGGTGTATGATTATGTATCCAACGGCTCACTGTCTGGAGTTCTTCATGCAGATGCAAGTGATGGTTTTTCTTTGTCCTGGGGCGATTGCTTAAGGATTGCAATCGAAACAGCAGGAGCTCTATCTTATCTCCACTCTTCAGCTTCGATATCAATCTTCCATCGTGATGTGAAGTCCTCAAATATACTCTTAGATGTGAACTACACAGCCAAAGTTTCAGATTTTGGCGCGTCCAGATTGGTTCCGATTGATCAGACACACATTGTCACGAATGTGCAAGGTACATTTGGGTACTTAGATCCAGAGTATTTTCATACCAGGCAGCTGAACGGGAAGAGCGACGTCTACAGTTTTGGTGTGGTACTAGTGGAGTTGCTTCTCAGAAAGAAGTCTGTTTTTACAAGTGAATCAGGCACCATAAAGGGCTTGTCAAGCTATTTTCTCCAGGAGTTTAGTGAGGGGAGAATCACGGGTATTGTTAGTTCCCAGGTCCTGGAGGAGGCAACTGAGGAAGAGATAAACGGTGTCGCCTCTCTTGCAGAGCGGTGCTTAAGTCTGCGTGGTGAAGAGAGACCCACCATGAAACAAGTGGAGACGGAACTGCAGACTCTGCGGACAAAACGGATGAACTCATCTCAGCCTGATCTGAGAAATGGAGAACAAATGCAACCAAGGTCATTAACTCGACGGACTAGATCTGCTCGGCAATCGTTTGCACAGCCAGGAGGTAGTCAACGACGCTATAGTTTGGAGGCAGAGTTCTTGTCATCTGCTAGCCTACCGCGTTAGATGAGGCTATTGAGCTTATAATAATGGACAATTTGCTTCCCTCTTTTATGAACTGTTGCTAGGACTTGTATTACCGGCTAGTTAGGTTGGTACTGTAATAAGCCATGATTTCAGGCATCATGATTGCATCAGTTTCTCGGTTGGAGTTATGCTTGGTGATATATGTAGACTGAAATTTTGTTACCTTGAGATGATTAGAAGAGATGTAATGGATTATATTAGAAATGATTTTGGCACTCATGCTGTCTTGTCGTTGCCACCGTTAGTACATTGCTGTGTTTTCTCGGCGCTTCTTTTAATACAAATATTTGGTTTAGTTTTTCTCTCGGTGCAAATATGACAGGCATTCGGATACATGTTCGGGAAGCGGAAGGAGATTGCACTATATGTCCAGCTCTAAAATTCGTTGGGGTCCATGACACCGCTGCTGTCCTTCTCCAACTTGTACCTCCGGTGTCAGGCAGCAAAGGCGTCTGAAGAATTGAATGCTTATTTTGTTTGCTGAAATGCAGGATGTCGAAACAATCTCAGGGCTCAGGCATTGGGTTCTCTCTAGTTCTTGAGATGAATCCGTTTGTTCCAGAAAAATGTACAGATGCTCATTTCTGTTATTCTTTTAGTTGATTCTCTAACACTATCTACTTCATCTCCCGCAGTGAGGTTTTTTACTTTGATGTCTCTATAACTATCTACTTTATCTCCTGCAGTGAGGTTATTTACTTGATCTTGAGCTAATAGTTAGCCTTACAGGATGGATTCAGTTGCTGTTGGCGATCTCAGTCAGTTAGCTTATCTTCCACTGGATGGGAGTATGGGACTGAACATGGCAAGATGTTTGTCGCTGTTGATGAGTAGGATGGCATCCACAACCGATTGCACGATACGGTTATGCATTCTCCTGATGCCCCCTGCTAGTGAGCTCCTGTGCAGGTTGGCATTTTTCATGCGGTAATTCTGTGTGCCCAAGCTCGTATGTTTCCGTTGGATCAATTTAATTTGCTGAGGTTAAGCTCGTATGGTGGACTTCCTGTCTGTGTTTGGCATGAATTTTTACTAGGTGCTGGTAAATGGTAATCCCTTTCTTGTACAGATCAAACCTTTGGAAATCCAGAAACGAGGCATGTAATCTGATTTTTTTTAGGGACAGAGATAGGCTGGTGCCCCTTTTGATGGGCTAGAATTAGAGATAGTATCGACTGACTTGCGAATTGCGAGGCCTCCGTGAGTCATGACAACAAACCATTCAAGAAGCAGCAAAAATTCCTACAAATCAAAGAGATAAACCCGGTCTGAGAAATGTAAGCTTGCAGAGAACATTCATGGTTACTTTTCATGTGGTGGAGCAGCCACCTCTTAAGTCAGTCAATGCTTGGTGTCATGTGCAGGATATTCTAGCCCATCAAAGGGGGCATCGACAAGTCTCTGGCAGCCGGCTGATTTCTACCCAGACGAATCACGTCATAGTGTTTGGCTTGTGGTCTATGCATGGGGAAAAGGATTGCTATCATGACAGGAAATTCATGCCAAGCTTAGATGGAGAACTGCACAACTGAAAGCCCTTGCCATGCAAATTGGTGGTAACATTTGAGCAGAGAAGCCAAAGCTACCGCATAAAAAACAATGTCAGTCTGCACAGAAACTCACCGGCAGGTGGGCATCGTTCCAGCACAGAAGCGCAATCGATTGTGGATGCCGCCCCCATCAACCCCGGCAGCCCTCTGGCAATCTTCAGTCCAGCATTGTGGAAGATAAGCTAACTGACAACAGCTACTAACAGTAACTGAACTCATCCCCAATTTTAGCAACCGAGGGCATACCGAAGCAAAAAAATTCAGACCGCTGGAGACTGATTCGAGATACAGGTTGAAATAGGAAATTAACAAGAAACGCACCTGTAAACGGATTGATTTTGATTTTGAGGGCAACAAGTGGATTTTGAGAGCACCAACAAGTGTTAGGGACTTAGGGAAGTTGCGCCCATTTATTCCGCAGCCTTCTCCATCATCGAAGAAGGTGGCGCTCTCACTCTCGCTCGCTCGCTTCTCTCTATCACGCCGGCGGAAGCGTGGGGAGGCGGCTTTTTCTATCGGCGGCGGTGTGTGGTGTGTATGTGGGGAGAGACGGCGGTGTGTGGTGTGTATGTGGGGAGAGACGGGGGGCGACTGGCTCTCTGGTCGGCGGTGCATATGGCGAGACTGGCGCCGGCGGCGGTGGAGCAAGACGGCGGACGGAGGCGCCGGCCGATTAGATCGCCGTGGTGGAGGAGGAAGACTGAGGGGCTGTTTGGATAGCTTCCTGACAGATTATTGCCTGGCCTGGCATGTGCCTGGATGTTGCCTGGAAAGTGTTTGGTTGATGTTCAGAAGATGCCTGAGCTAGCCTGGCCTGGGAGTTCCCACTGTATGTTTGGCCTGGCTAAATACCTCTGTGATGTGATTAGCCTGGCCCAGGCATTGGAAAAGGGACGCCTGGAGGATGCCTGGAGAGTACGGCAGCAGCCTGGAAATACTAATAAAGTATTAGCACATGCGTTGACTTGATGTTGTACCAGGCCAGGCTACGAACAAAACACTCCCATTAGACTCAAGCCTGGCCAGGCAAAAAACGTATGTTGTTTCAGGCTCGGTCCAGGCGCCGGTTTGTCCCAGGCACCTGAATGAGGACACCAACCAAACTGACCCTGAGAGAAGAATGTGGTCGCCCCACGCATTGGGTTGGGCCCTCATTTTCTTTGCTCGAACGTTCTTCTCCTGCTCGGTCCAGTGTAAGTAAATTCCACTTGCCGTCCAAAAAAAAAGTGTAGCTCCACTTGCCCAAACAACACATATTTTTACCCTCTTATTGGGCCACTGGCGCGTCCGTGACTCCGCGTGAGTCGAGCGTCAATATGTGCCCTCTTTTCCTAGGGTTTCGTCTCCTCTCGCTGCCTTTGGTTCAGAGCCACCCGTTTAGATACCGGTAAAGCGCAAGCAATCCCTCGAAGCCTTCCATTCACGGAGAAAGTAATTTAGATGATCTCACTAAGACGTAAAATGAAATTAGGTGAAGGTATTTACTCGGGGATCTTTCGTGTCACCACCTGACTTTACTTATCCGTTGAGGATCATTGGGGATGTTGCACGAAGATTTAATGCGAAATTCTCTATACTCCGTTTTATACAATATGTAAAGTGGTTTAATAATTATGCAGCTGGTACGTTCCCTATAGTTGGTATTATATTTCTTTCTGTTATGTTGTTTTTGAGTGATATACTATTGTCATTCGATGGTCTAAAACTGGACTTCATAGTGTGCGAGAGCGGAAACGTCTTACCTCGATGTGAGGCGACGTGTTGCATGTTATAGGCAGGGGCGCAGGTTCCCTGGATAGCGCATACATTGCGGTTTGAAGAGAATCAGGAGTACAACTTGGAGAGGAAGAATAGAGGAGATAAGGCTAGATAGTTACAACAGAAAAGAGATAACAAGTCCGGCTCTAACAACCTCTATACGTATCTACGTTGATCTCCTCATGAAGTACGCCGCACATATACGCCTTGTTTGACATCCTCCCTTAATCACAACTTCATTAAGTTGAGATTATGCTTGAAGTCTTCAAAACTCCTTATGGGCAAGGCTTTTGTAAACCCATCTGCCACTTGATCCCGTGAGTGAATAAAACGAATGTCCAAGAGTTTACCAGCAACTCTTTCTCTGACAAAATGAAAATCTATCTCAATGTGTTTTGTTCTGGCATGAAACACGGATTCATGAGACAGATAGGTGGCACCAAGGTTATCACACCATAAGCATGGAGCCTGAGAGCTTTTCACACCCAACTCCTTTAAGATAGACTGTACCCATATGATTTCTGCTGTTGCATTAGCCAAGGCCTTGTATTCGCTTCAAGACTAGACACGAAACTGTAGCTTGCTTTCGGCACACCATGATATGAGATTTGGTCCAAAAATACTGCAAAACCACCAGTTGAGCGTCATCATCCAAGCATCCTGCCCAATCTGAGTCGAAACGACCGACAAGAGTAGATGATGACTTGCTGAAATTCAGTCCAATGTTTGAGTGTATTTAACATATCGACAATGCGCTTGGCAGCAGTCATGTGAACTGTAGTGGGTGCATGCAGAACCGACATACTTTGTTAACAAGCAAAGGAAATGTCCGCCTGGTCAATGTTAAGTCTTGAAGTGCACCTACAAGACTTCGTATTTTGTCTTGTCTTCGAACTCGAAGTGTTCCCTCTGCAAGAGATAATTTTTCTGTACTAGAGAGAGGTGGGTGTGGGTTTACAACCTTGCAAGCCTGCCTTCCTTACCAAATCTGTTGCATATTTTTCCGAGAGAGGTGTAGCCCATCCTTATCTGCTTCACCTCAATTCCTAGGAAGTAATGTAATTCTCCTAGATCCTTAAGAGCAAATTCTGCACCTAAGTCCTTCAGAGTCCCGATATTGCTTCATCGATGAACTTGTGACAATAATATCATCAACATATATAAGGACAAAAATGGAGGTGTTGAACTTGTTATAAATGAACAAGGAGGTGTCAGATTTGGAAGGAACAAAGCCAAGTGTCTGCATCTTTTTACTGAGACGAGAATACCATGCCCTTGGAGCTTGTTTCAGTCCATATAATGCTTTATCCAACTTGCACACATGAGAAGGTGTACGTTTGTTTTCAAACCCAGGAGGTTGTCTCATGTACACTTCCTCTTCTAGAACACCATGGAGGAACGCGTTCTGTACATCTAGCTGGCGAAGGCTCCATCCCCTGGAAACAACAATAGACAACACAAGACGAATGGTAGCAGCTTTTACAACTGGACTAAAGGTGTCTTCATAGTCTATGCCATACCGTTGTTTGAAACCCTTCGCAACAAGTCTGGCCTTATAACGATCAATGGTTCCGTCAGACTTCCTCTTAATTCTGAATACCCACTTGCAATCAATGAGGTTTTTACCTTGCTGTGGAGGAACCAAATGCCATGTTTTGTTTTTCTCAAGAGCCTTATATTCTTCACACATTGCCTTTTTCCACTTTTCATCGGTGAGAGCTTCTTCAATCTGTGTTGGGCTCACTGGTTCGCTGTGGAACAAACTAGGCCATATTTGATTAGATTTTTATAATTTTTGGTTGAAGTAAACCTTTCGTAGTCTTGTGCGTCGTGGCGGTGATGCAGCAGGATCGGCGCCGCAGAGGATCCCGCAGAGCCAAGTCGACATCGGGACCGAGGAAGATCCACCGCGCTGCCGGTTCGAGGCGGCAGGATCTTCGTGGCGGCGGTGATGGCGATGATGAAGGAGCCACGAAGATCCGGGCGGCTGTCGGTTCATCATGAGCCAATGATGGCGTGGGCCCGTCAGAATCAGCGGCTGGCCCCGCGTCCGCCTGACGCGTGATGGCGCGCCGCCTGTAGCAGACCGGTTGGTCCGTGAAGCGCGGGCGGTCCGGGCCATCATCGCGCCGCCAGCGTGGCAGCAGGAGATCGGCTCGGGCTGGGGCGCGTCTCGCCTGTCGAGGAAGGCGCGCGTCACGCCCGCGGTTTCTTGGCGCCCATCGCCCGGCAGCGCTGGCGCGTCTCGCCCGTCCCGCGCAGGCGTGCGGTTAGCGGCTGGAACGGATCCGGCGATCGCTGGCGTCTGCAGCTCCGATCCCGAGGGGATATGCTCCCAAGCCGCGGCACATGCGATAAGGCTCATTTGAGTTGATTTCTTCGCCATTTTCATCTCTATTTCCACTGTTTTGTGCTCTGTAACATCACCGGACAACTCATGCGCAGTGTTAAGAGGGTTAGCCAACATATGATCATCACAATTATGCGCGCCCTTGATCATATCCGGAAAGACTAGGAGGAAGCAAAAGAATTTCTTTTGGAGGAGAGCACCGCATTAGGATGAAGATCTGAAAAGGGAATTTGGTCTCATCGAAGACAACATCTCGTGAGATGTAGACGCGACCAGTGGTGATGTCAAGACATTTTACACCTTTGTGTTGGGCACTGTACCCAAGAAAGGCGCATTGCATGGACCTAAACATGAGCTTGCGCTTGTTGTAGGGGCGTAGGTTAGGCCAGCACGCACACCCAAACACACGAAGGGTAGAGTAATCTGGTTTTTCATGAAGAAGTCGTTCTAATGGAGTTTCATTATTGATGACTCGACTTGGAAGCATGTTAATAATGTGAACAGCAGCAAGAAATGCCTCATCCCAAAACTTGAGTGGCATGGACGCATGAGCTAGAAGTGCAAGGCCAACTTCAACAATGTGACGGTGTTTGCGTTCGGCCGAGCCATTTTGTTGGTGAGCGTGGGGGCATGACACATGATGGGAGATGCCAAGGGTTTGGAAGAAGGAATTTAACTTCTCGTACTCCCCACCCCAGTCAGATTGGACAGCAATGATTTTTGAGTCAAATTTACGCTCAACAAGTGCTTGGAAGTTTTTGAACACTTGAAAAACGTCGGATCTTTTCTTAAGGAGATAGATCCAAGAAAATTTGCTATAGTCATCAATAAAGCTTACGTAATATGTGTGTCTACCAACAGAGCTAGGGGCAGGCCCCCAAACATCAGAAAAAATTAATTGCAATGGCTGAGTAGAAACACTAATAGAAATTGGATACGGCAATTGATGACTTTTAGCTCGCTGACAAGAATCACAAATTGTTTCAACATTGCGCTCACCAACATACGGGAGCTTATTTCTCCTAAGGAGTTTTTCAACTAAAGCAAAAGAAGCATGTCCTAAACGATCGTGCCATCGTGTTGACGAGAGTTTGA
Organism: Aegilops speltoides; assembly: GCA_021437245.1. Taxonomy (NCBI): domain Eukaryota; kingdom Viridiplantae; phylum Streptophyta; class Magnoliopsida; order Poales; family Poaceae; genus Aegilops; species Aegilops speltoides. The sequence goes on along the minus strand of CM038143.1, from coordinate 568,995,582 downwards.
CAACACCAAAAGCTTGTTTATTGAGTCTTGTGTGCTCCGGAATCAATGGGTAAAGCCCTCGAACGCATCTACCGCGATAGAGAATTCTCCTCGTGGCCTGATCCTTGATCAAAAAGAAATATGGATGAAATTCAAGAAAAACATGATTATCAAGGGCAATCCTATGAACAGAAAGGAGACTTTTATTGGCCCTAGGAACATGCAAGATTTTCTTAAGATGAATTTTTTTTCGGGGAGTGTTAAAAATTGAGTGACCAATGTGGTTTATCCTCATACCTTCACCACTAGCTGTGTGGATTTGGTCCTTGCCGCGGTATTTCTCCTTCATAGTCACTTTTTCAAGTTCATTGGTGATGTGGTTGGTGGCACCACTGTCGACGTACCAGTTGGTGTTGATCCCATAGGAGCCATCTGCAGCAGCCGCAACTTTATCTTCATCTTGAGAGGAGTCGCCGTCGTCGTCGTAGCGGTACCAGCAGCCTTTGGCCGTATGCCCTAGCTTACCACAGATTTGGCAGCGAGGAGCATCCGGGCGTGATCTGGTGGAACCACCACGGCGGCCCCTGTTGTTGCCAGATGAGGAGCGTCCGCCGCCGCCGCGAGTGTTGCTGTTGCCGTTGCCGCCGCCAGAGTGATTGCCCTTGTTGCGCGGTGGCCTGCGCTGATGAGAGGAGCCGCCGCCACGGCCGCGGAAGGCGGCGTTGGCAGATGACTTGAAGCCGCCCGAGGACTGGAACAGCGCCACGCGCTGATCAAAATTGCTCATCATGGAGAAGAGCTCATCGATGGAGACCGGCGTGATGCGGGCGTCGAGGGCAGACACCAGGGGCTGGTAGTCCATGTCCAGCCCATGGAGAATATAGGAGACAAGTTCATCATCCGGCAGCGGCTTGCCGGCCGCGGCGAGTTCGTCCGCGAGGCCGCGCATGTGGGCGAAGTAGGTGGAGACGGACTGCGTCCCCTTCTGCGCGTTGATGAGAGCCGTGCGGATGTTGTTCACCCGGCTGAGCGACTGAGACGAGAACATGCCCGCCAGAGCAGCCCAGAGCGCGGGCGACGTGGTGATCGCGGTCACCTGCACGAGGACCTCCTTGGACAGATTGTTGAGCAGGTAACCAAGGACCTGCTGGTCCTCCCTCACCCAGATTGGGTGGAGAGGGTTGGGCGTCGATGACTCCTTCCCGTCTTTGTCCTTGGTGACGAGGAGTCGGGCCGGCTCCGGCGTGGTGCCGCCGGCATAGCCGAAGACACCGGTGCCCGCAGCTGTGGCACGATCTGGCGCGCACGTAAGCGTGGTTCGTGCGGGTAAGTTTCTCCGTGACCTGCTGGTTGAGGTTTGGGTGGGAGGAGCCGGAGGAAGACATGGCTAGGGCACTAATGGAGATGAGCTAGGCTAGATGAGATTGGAAGAGGAGGCTCTGTATACCATGTGCGAGAGCGGAAACGTCTTACCTCGATGTGAGGCGACGTGTTGCATGTTATAGGCAGGGGCGCAGGTTCCCTGGATAGCGCATACATTGCGGTTTGAAGAGAATCAGGAGTACAACTTGGAGAGGAAGAATAGAGGAGATAAGGCTAGATAGTTACAACAGAAAAGAGATAACAAGTCCGGCTCTAAGAACCTCTATACGTATCTACGTTGATCTCCTCATGAAGTACGCCGCACATATACGCCTTGTTTGACACATAGTTAATTAATTCATCACAATTCATTACACTAAGTCAATGAGCGAACCCAATGGCTAAATTTTCTGGCTCTGCCCGTGTCCCTGAAGGATTGGTGGTAACACTTCCCTCCTAACCATCCAATCACATGTTGGTTTATTTTTTATCACAAACCAAGCGAAACAAAGATTCAAAAAGGAAACACCAATCAACAACATACAAACCCTTGCAAAAACACTCTTACATACGTCAAAAATATGGGGTTGTTGAAGTCTTCATCACTAGTATAAATACGGCTTTACTGAGCCACATTAGTCCCGGTTTGTAAACGGACCGGTACTAATGTGACCATTAGTGTCGGTTCAAACGGCTAGTGGGGCAGGAATCATTAGTCCCGGTTCGTGTTGAACCTCTAGTATCGATTCGTGACACGGACCGGGACTAAAGTGTGGTGGCAAGCTTGTGTCAGGCTGGGGGCTCACTGGCACATTTAGTCCCGGGTCGTGTAACAAACCGGGACTAGAGATGCACCTTTAGTCCCAGTTTGTATAACCAACCGGGACTAAAGATGCTCCTATATAAACCCTTCGTCGAGCTTGAGCTCTGTGTTATTCCCCTTTTCTCTGTTCTTCCCCTCTTCCTCGAGCTCATTCACCATTTTTGCAAAATATTGTCAAGGTTTGAAGGCATCCGATCCATCCAAATGGTCACAAAGATTAGCAACTTTGTCCTTTCATCTTTCATTGCTAGATTAGCTCTTGCAATGCTCTATAAGTATAGTGATTTGTGGGTTTTAGTTTGGGAGTATTTATATGTGATAGTTTATATGATTTATATGCAATTTGAGCTCAAATTAACTTCTTAGTTTGCATGTGTAGGTGTGATTTACTTAGTGCCTTCCCATCCCCGTCCTAACCACCGTCTACCGCCCGCACCGTCCATTCGTCGGCACCACCTTGGTGAGCCTCTTGTTCTTATCCTTTTTATAAAAAACATGTTTATGTGATTTAGATAGTTACTTCTATAATTTTCTTTACGTTGTTTGTTTTCACCTGGCCTGAAAGAACTCCCAGCGACAAATATTTCAGAATGGAGGGAGTTTTTTTTAGAAAACGAGGGTGTACCCCGGCCACTGCATCTGGACGATGCATACGACCATATTATTATTCTTTCCAAAGACCTTACAAGGTAATACATCAAAAAGTTTGAAGCCACCATCTTGTCAACGCCTGTTGCTACTCCTATCCCTTGATGAAGGGGTGCCGAATGTCTGAGCCTAATATCAAACAGACATCACACCAAAACCTAACATCTAAAGCCAGATGTCTCATCCAAGCCACTACCTAGACTGGGTCACGTACCGGTCCGACACACTTCCAGTGAGCACCGCACGCTGTAAGGGCCGTCACCTCCATCTTCCATCGATCCATCCTCAGAGCAAACGTGATGAATCGACCTTACTAGGCCTCTCTGTCATCGACGCCACCATGACGCCAGACATCATCATCCTCCTGCGCGAGTCCATCTCCGGGCATCGGACGCCGAGTCTCCACTGCGCCACACTGCCGAGATCCGCCACCATCATTGCGTAAGATGAAGCACCGCTCCACTAAAGACGCCTTCCACTGGTCCCTCGAGCTGAAATGCAACCTCCAAGAATGACGCCCCTAAGAGGGGAACGACGTAAGAGCGCCACCATCATCCGATCGAACTGATCTAGGGTTTTCCCTGGAGGTAGCGGATTGAGGTCTTGAGGTTCTCCACGACGATGCCTTCAGGAAGGATATGACATAAAAAAGCGCCGCCATCGCCGGCCTTGGCACCTAGCCGAGAGCATGGCTTTCACCCGGATCTGCTCGATGAACCTTCATCCAGCATCTTGTGCATCTGAACTCGACTACCCCCAGCACCTCAGCGTCGCCGGTGCTCCAGTCACCACCGCTTCACCGCGCGCCTCCACGCCCTGGCCATATGCTCATGGCGCCCCTGCCACACCGCACCGGTGGAGCCTGTCCACCAGTTGCATCATCACCTCTGTCCCGCAGGGCCGCCGGCCACTCCCCAGTCAGTAGCCTCCATCCCCAATCATATCTGAGCGCTCCCACATCCGCCGCCAGAAGACGGCACCCATGGCAGGAACCACGCGGAGCAACCGGCGAAGGAGACCGCGCAGTCGAAGATTTGGACGTCGGGGGAATGCGTCCGGCATGGGGCAACCTGCTCCCCTACGGCGCTGACAAGGGGATGGAGTCCCGCTCCCCAACCCACTCACCAGACCACGAGTAGCCCCTCCGCCACCAACGCCACAAGGGCTTTGCCCAATGGCGCCCGTCGGCAGCGGCGAGAGGAAGGGCGGCGAGGGAGGAACGGCGGCGGCGGCCCCCTCCCGAGTCGCCCGCGGGGTGGGGCAACCCGAGCCTAATGTCTTCCCTCTCAGAACGGAGGGAGCAGTTTGGAAGAATCGGAAACAACCACCAGTTGAATCTCATCAACGTTTTGACCCGCTACATCTTCATCAAACATGTCTTCATTAATATCCTTAGTTGTAAAAGCTCCATTCACTTTATTGCTCCTCGTGATCATTAATATCCTTATGTACGTATCCCGAGATTGAGCGGTGGCCAAGCAATCTCTTCTGGTCACTAATTGGGTTCTCTTCAGTGTTTCTTCGTTTGACGAATCGGCTTGTCTCCAAGTACAGGTGCCCATTTCCTATTATTCTTTTACTTGATCAATGTGTCATCTGTATGTAGTTTATCTGCATGTGTTCAGAATTTTTTAATTGATCAATGTGTCTGTATGTGATTGCAGCTTAAGCAAACGCCGACGGTGGGAAACCGAATGTTGGCACCCGTGACATGCTCGTACGCGGTGCATGGTGATGTGACATAGCGCATCAGCTTTGCGTGCAAGTCATTTTTGCACTCAAGCTGTCACACACCGCATCAGATTTGCGCTCAAGATTCTTTCTTACATACTTCAGATGTGGAACACTGCCCGCACAAGGTTCCAGACCCACCACTCTTGGAAGATTTCCAAAACAATCTTTGCAAACATCAATCATGTACATGATTCTTTGTCTGTAGTTTATCTCCAGGCTCCAGCAATCACAGTGTTTATCGGGTGATCTTGGTTGCAGCTTGAGCAAGCAACAACTAAATTGAAGATGGACTTCAGTTAATGTCCTCTAAAAAAATGAGTTACTGGTTTGCTTCTCCAGTGGTTAGAGTTTTTTACCTTGTGATTCCCTCGGTCGCAGGTTAAGCGACCACTAGCTAATTAGTGTTGGTGATGGATTCAATTACTATCACCTAGCTCGGTTGGAAGATATCAGTTAGATTGCCTCCACCAGATGGGGACTGAAGAAGATTTCTTGCTGGCTTCCGGTATTGATGAGCACGATGGCATTCGCAACAGGTTGCATGGTATGATTCCGCGTCGTCCTGATTGCGTACCTACTGCTTGTGAGTTTCTTGTGTGGTTCCCCATTTTCATTCTGTAATTTCGTCTGTATGTTTGGCATGAACTTTGGTCTCATCTCCATGTTGGTAATGCCTTTCTTGTGTAGAGCAAACCATTGGAAATCCACGAGCGAAATGTGTAACGTGGTTTATCAGCAACAGACTTGGACTAGCCCCTTTAGTGACGAACTTGCTGGGGTCTTCCTGCGGCACGACGTAGGAAGTCATGGTCATGGTCATCACCTTCACATTGTATCAAGTACAGCACTGCAACGTCCAGGTACATATCCACATGGCATGTACTAGAGTCATCATCATCATCGTCAGGAACAGACTTACACCAGCACATTTTGTTTCTGCAGTTTATCTCCGGCAATCATAATTTTTACTCTCTGCTCACGGTTGCAGCTTAAGCAAACACCAGCTAAAAATGGGGATGAAGTTCAGTTACTGTTACTTAGCTGAGGTAGCTTATCAGGTAAATTGGAGTTACTGGTTTGCTTGCTTCCGAATCTATCAATTCATTTAAGTGGTTAGTGGTTTTTATGTCGTGATTCCCTTGGTTGTGATGTACTCCCTCTGTAAACAAATGTAAGACGTTTTAGTAGTAGAGCTCAAAACAGGGTAGCAGATTGTATGGCAAACTATATAGCCGTACCGAGTCATGTACTGTGGTGTGGATGAGCACATGTCCTCCATCTTGTGAGGGCTTATTGCCTCACGATTGTAATCCTGTAATTTTGAAATAAAACTCCCATTTGATTTCGCAAAAAAAAAAGTTTATTTCCAGCAGTCCCACTTTTTTATTTCGTGCTCTCCAGTAGTTAAATGGGCACATCACTAACTATCAGAATTTTTACCATGGCTGTGCTCCTTGGTTGCAGCTTAAGCAAACGACAATGGTGGGAAACCCCTAGCTCCTACACGGTGCACGGTGATGGAGTAAATTGCTCAAAGCCACCACATTTGTGACACGAATACTGCAAAACCACCACTTTTGTCGAAAATTTCAAAAAACCACCACTTCCTCGGCAAGTGAGTAACAAAAAGCACTAAACGTGCAGTGAGCCGCGACTAAGTGAAAAACTGACATGCCTGGCCCACATGTCAGGCTGACTTGGCAAAGAATAAACACGTAGAGAGGTGACTTGGCTCTGGCATTTCGTCGAGTACTTCGTGTGCACGCACAACACCTACTCCGTCGGTCCAGCTCTTCTCCGGCGATGCTGCCCCTCCGTCTGCACCCCGACGAGCTCCGCCCCTCCTCTGCGCGCGGCGAGCCGGTCCCCTCTCACCAGGCCGCCCCACTCACTAGCACGTCCTCCGCGGAGAAGAGTCGACGTGTGTCGTCGGTGTCGCGCGCCACCAGCACGCCGCCGGCGTCGGAGCCTGCGAAGAAATCCGCTTAGCCGCGCCTTGGGGTTCCCGGTGCGCCGTCGCCACCAGCTTCCTCGCCTCTGGCTCCGGCGCTCGCGAGGAAGACAGGGAGAGAGTCGACGCGCATCGTCGGTGTCGCGCGCCACCAGCACGCCGCCGGCGCCGGAGCCTGCGAAGAAGTCCGCTAGCCGCGCCTTGGGGTTCCCGGTGCGCCGTCGCCACCAGCGTTGCCACGGCGAGCAGCACACCTTCCCCGCTTCTGGCTCCCGTGGCTCTCGTGCCGACGCTCGCGAGGAAGACAGGGATGGGGGAGGTTGCCTGTGGCGTGAGGTGAAGGAGCTCGCCTGTGGCCGTGGCCAGCAGCAATGGCTGCCGTAGCGGGGCAGGGCATCGAGGCCAGGAGGAGCTCGCCCGACCTCAGCTTGCCGGCGTTGCGATCCCACCGGATCTAGGAGAAATGGGGGAGGCAGGGCGTGGCGCCACCGGCGGCGTGGAGCTCCGGCACCGGTGGGCGGCTTCTGCCGGATCAGGAGAAGGAGGGGAGCTAGGCGGGCGCGGCCTGCTTCTCTCTGCCCCGGCCATGGCGGGGCGGCTGTGATTCCGCTTTAGCGAGAAGAAGGAGAGGATAGAGGAGACAAGATGTGTGGCTGACAGGTGGGACCCCGTCCACCTCAGCAAGTCAAACCTTGACTAGGATTAGTCTTTGCCACATCAGCCCGGATAGACAGGTCCCACTCGTCAGTTTTGCTATTAGATGCGTTCAATTCCAAATCAGTGTGATTTGTTACTCACTTGCCGCGGAAGTGGTGGTTTTTTGTGATTTCTGGCAAAAGTGGTTGTTTTGGAGTACCCTAGCCACAAATGTGGTGGCTTTGAGCAATTTACTCACGGTGATGCGACATGCCACATCAGCTTTGCGCTCAAGTCTTCTTTGCACTCAAGATTCTTACATACTATAGCTATGTAGCCCTTTTCCACACTGGAACTGCAACACTGCCCTCACAAGGCACCAGACCCACCAGATTCTAAGAATATATTCAGAATAATCATTGCAGTCATGTACATGATTCTTTGTCTATAGTTTATCTCCAGAAATCACAATTTTTACCCTGTGCTCTTGGTTGCATCTTGAGCAAGCAACATCTAATTGTAATGGACTTTAGTTATTGGTGCTTACCTTTGTTAGCTTATCTAAATATTTTGTTACCCCTCAAAAAAATGTGTTACTTCTGAATGTTGGTGATGGTTTCAGTTATTGTCACCTAGCACGGTTGACGAGCAAGAGATGGCATTCACAACAGTTTGCATGGAACGGCCTACCAACTGTTGGTGAGTTTCTTGTGCGGTGCCCTTTTTCATGTTTGTGGCATGCTCATATTTTTCCTTTCTATATGTTGGTAATTTCTTTCTTGTCTAGAGCAAACATTTGGAAACCCAGAAAATCCACAAGCGAATTTTGTAACATGGTTTAACAGGAACAGGCATAGATTAGCCCCTTTAATATGGAAACCGACTTGCTCAGGTCTTCGTGCAGCACGAGTTACGAGGTCACGGGCTGACAGTCATAGTCTTCTACTTTAGTACATCTCATCAAATATACCACCACTGCCACATCCACATGGGCATGTACGAAGCATCTCCTTTCACATGCCAACAGAGCACACCACATCCACGCCAGCTGTAACCATTGATATATATGCATTAGGGAGGCAGTCATGAAAGTGGTACCTAAAAGAGAAGACACTGCGGCCTGACCTGAATTTCTCTAGTGCAGGGTGTAGATCGATCATGGGCATCTTTCCGATGATGGTCTATCTGTTGGTACTTGGGTTACTAGGACAGCCAACGGCTCTAGCATCTGGAGTTGTCACAAGCCAGCAGAGCCCTGAAGGGAACTGGGCGCAACCATCACGTACCGGTGGCACAATCGCAGGTTGCCCGACGAGCTGCGGCAACCTGAGCTTCGCCTATCCCTTCGGCATCGGATCCAGGTGCTCCCGTGGGCCTGACTTCAACCTCACTTGCATCGACACCACGCAGCCCCCCAGGCTCTTCTTGCACGACGGCATCACCAAGGTGATCGACAATCTTCTTTCTGATTATAACACTATCCATGCCTCCTTCTTGCATACCATCCACATGAAATCTGGTGTCAGTGTCTACAACTATTCTTTGAAACCACCTGGGGGGTCCTTCTTTCTTTCATCCTTTGTTCTAAACATTACCAGCTGTGACCTGGATGTATACTCTGTGGTAGACAATGCCGCCACCACACTGAAATGCCGCACTACTTGTCTGGATCCAAGAACCCCAGAGATGGTGGCTATGCACAACTGTAAAAACACATTCGGATGCTGTCGTATTAAAGGCTCTGGTAACGTCAGTCTTCAGCTCAAATTTGGCTCAAACCACGGCCAAAGCAACATTGATGCACGCTCTAACCAGACCTCTCAACTGTGGGATAGAATCAGCATAACTAGTGATGGGCTGAGTGGCTTTCGGCTATCGTGGCAGATAGTTGACAAATCCAACTGTGTTGCTGCCAAGCAAAACAGGACAGACTATGCCTGTATCAGCGAGTATGCCGAGTGCACTGATAGCACAGCCTATTTCTGCATCAAAGATGCCGTGTGCATTGACCCAAGCAATGGCTACACCTGCAAGTGCAGATCTGGCTATGCAGGCAACCCCTATGCTGTAGATGGTTGCTCCAACGATAGAGGTGAATCCCCTTTTCCTAATCGAGACCAAACGTACAGCTGTTTTCGTATTTTGGGCATTCATACATGCTAACCTTTTACTGATCAAACCAGGGTATAATCCAACTCCGACCAAGGCAGATTGTACACGTCGGTGTGGTAACGCTAGTGTGCAATTCCCCTTCGGCTTAGAGGAGGGTTGCTTTGCCAGGAAAGAGTTTCACCTCAACTGCACAAACACGACATCGTCAGCTGCTCTGGTCATGTTGGACTTGGGGGAGAAACATGTCATTGACATAAATGTTGACGAAGGGACCATTAATGTCACCATTCCTGGCCAACAACAATGGAGCCCCCTGTTTTTATTAAATCCTAACGATCTTTTTTCTTCATACGGGTTATTTTTCTCTATGAAATGGGTTGCTGCTAATCTAAGTTGCACAGAGGCCCAACGGAATAAATCTGGATATGCTTGTGTGAGTACGAATAGCAAGTGTATGGGAGTAAGTGTTGAAGGGGTCTATGCTGGTTACCGTTGCAAATGCTCAGATGGCTTCCAAGGAAATCCATACATCCAAACCGGTTGTCAAGGTACCCCCCTCTCTCACAAATGTAATCCCCCTCCCTTTACACTTGAAATGTTCAAAGCTTCGTACTGTACCATCTATCTTAACTGCCTATGCCGCTGGAAAAATGTATGATATACATAGTTTTAAATAGCGCGCTAAGCCTCTTAGCGGCGAACCTCTTCTAAAAGCTATAGCGTGCTATAGCGGAGCTATAGCACGCTATTTAAAATGTTTATTCATTTGTTTGGACCAACGTCTCTTAGCGCAAGACCTTTTGTAAATGCTATAGCGTGCTATAGCGGAGCTATAGCGGGCTATTTAAAACAATGATGATATATAAAAACATGTATAAAATTTGCCAGCTACTATAAAGACGGCGACTACTTTTGCTACTTCTAGTTTGTTTTATCATTCATTTGGGCTTCACTTAATTGATATTGTTTCATGTTAGCTGAATGAAGTACAATCTTCCGATTTGTGTGTCATAGATTTTGTCAACACATCTTATCAAGATTTTGTTAATTTCAGATATTAATGAATGCCTTCAACCGAGCAATTGTAACGGGACATGCCATAATACCAAAGGAAGCTTTAGTTGTACTGAATGTCCTCCCAAGACAAAGTATGATCCATTAAAAATGCAGTGTACTAAGAGGCAACAAATTCTGCTCTTAGGTAAGACTAGTATTGTTGCATTTTTTTATAGACAAGATAGAACGGAAACTTAAAAGAGCTTAATTCCTGCAGGTATAATAATTGGGTTGTCATGTGGTTTGGGTGTCCTACTTCTGAGCTTCATTGTAGTGCTTCTCACTCGTAGATGGAAAATAAATGTTCAAAAGCAACTACGGAAGAACTATTTCCGAAAGAATCAAGGTCTTCTGCTGGAAACATTGATATCATCTGATGAAACTGCAAATGAGAATGCAAAGATTTTCTCGTTAGAAGAGCTAGAGAAGGCAACAAACAACTTTGATCCTGCACGTATCATCGGACATGGGGGCCACGGTATGGTTTACAAAGGCATATTGTCTGATCAGCGTGTGGTTGCAGTAAAAAAGTCTAAGGTCATTGAGCAGTCTGAGATCAGTCAATTCATCAATGAGGTTGCAGTGCTCACTCAGATAAACCACAGAAATATTGTGAAGCTCTTTGGATGTTGTCTCGAAAGCGAGGTTCCACTGCTGGTATATGACTATGTATCCAATGGCTCGCTATTTCAGCATTTTCATGCAGATACAAGTGATGGCTTTTCTTTGTCTTGGGGTGATTATCTAAGGATTGCCCTGGAAACAGCAGGAGCTCTATCTTATCTCCACTCTTCAGCTTCGATATCAATCTTCCATCGTGATGTGAAGTCCTCAAATATACTCTTAGATGTGAACTACACAGCCAAAGTTTCAGATTTTGGCGCGTCCAGATTGGTTCCGATTGATCAGACGCACATCGTCACGAATGTGCAAGGTACATTTGGGTACTTAGATCCAGAGTATTTCCATACCAGGCAACTGAACGGGAAGAGCGACGTCTACAGTTTTGGTGTGGTACTAGTGGAGTTGCTTCTCAGAATGAAGCCTGTATTTACAAGTGAATCAGGCACGGTCAAAAGTTTGTCAAACTATTTCCTCCAGGAGTTCAATGAGGGAAGAATCACAGATATTGTTAATTCTCAGGTCCTTGAGGAGGCAACTGAGGAAGAGATCGACAGTGTCGCATCTTTGGCAGAGCGGTGCTTGAGGTTACACGGCGAAGAAAGACCAACCATGAAACAGGTTGAGACAGAACTGCAGACTCTACGGACAAAACGGATGAACTCATCTCAGCCTGATCTGAGAAATGGAGAACAGATGCAACCAAGGTCGTTAACTCAAAGGAGTAGATCTGCTCGGCAATTGTCCGCACAGCCAGGAGGTAGCCAACGACGCTATAGCTTGGAGGCAGAGTTCTTGTCATCTGCTAGCCTACCACGTTAGATGAGGCTATTGAGCTCATAATAATGGATAATTTGCTTCCTTCTTTTATGAACGGTTGCTAGGACTTGTATTACGGGCTAGTTAGGTTGGTACTGTAATAAGCCATGATTTCAGGCATCATGATTGGTATGCTTGCTGATATATGTAGACTGAATTTTGTTACTCTGAGATGTGTAGGGAATTGCTAACACGTTTATAAGAGATGTAGTGGATTATATTAGGAATGATTTTGAACACTCATGATGTCTTGTCGTTGCCACCGTTAGTACATTGTTGTGTTTTCTCGGCACTTCTTTTAATACAAATATGTGGTTCAAGTTTTTTTTCTTGGTGCAAATTTGACAGGCATTCGGATACTTGTTAATGGTGAAATCGAGGATGTCGAAACAGTCTCGGGCATTGGGTTCTCTCCGGTTCTTGAGATGAATCCATTTGTTCCAGAAAAATGTACAGATGCTCATTTCTGTTATCGTTTTAGTTGATTCTCTATAAGTATCTACTTTATCTCCAGCAGTGAGTTTTTTCACTTTGATGTCTCCACTTGATCTTGAGCTAATAGTTAGCCTTTCAGGATGGATTCAGTTGCTGTTGGCGATCTCAGTCAGCTAGCTTATTTTCCACCGGATGGGACTAAGATCGCCAGCCGTTTGTCGCTGTTAATGAGTAGGATGGCATCCACAACCGTACCAATTGCACCATACAGTTATGCATTCTCCTGATGCCCCTCTGCTAGTGAGCTCCTGATGGGCTAGAATTTGAGATAGTATCGACTGACTTGCGAGGCCTCAGTGAGTGACGACAACAAACCACTCAAGAAGCAGCGAAAATTCCTACAGTACAAATCAAAGAGATAAACCAGGTCCGAGAAATGTGAACATGGCACCTCGCAGGTCAGTCAATGCCTGCTGTCTTGTGCAGGATACTCTAGCCCATCAAAGGGGCATCGACAAGTCTTTGGCAGCCGTCTGGCAATCTTCAGTCCCGCATATGCATGGTGGAAGATAAGCTAACTGACAGCTACTAACAGTAACTGAAGTCGTCCCCAATTTTAGCCGTTGTCTACTCAAGCTGCAACCGAGGGCAGAAGGAAGTAAAAATTCAGACCGCTGGTGAGTGATTCGAGATACAGGTTGAAATAAAAAAATTACAACAAACGCACCTGTAGATGGATTGATTAGGATTTTGATTTTTGAGTGCAAACAAGTGGATTCATCATCTGTAGACGGATTGATTACAAGTTGCGCCCATTTTTCCGCAGCCTTCTCCACCATCGCACAAACTCGAAGAAGTTGGCGCTCTCGCTTGCTCGCTTCTCTCGCTTGCGGCACTGTGACTCAGGTCGGCGGTTCATATGGCCAAACTGGCGGCGGCGGCGGGGGAGCAAGACGGCGGACGGAGGCGCCGGCCGATTGGACCGCCGTGGTGGAGGAAGACAGAGAGAAAAATGTGGTCGCCGCCCGCATTGGGTTGAGCCCTCTTCTTTTTATGCTCGAACGTTCTTCTCCTGCTCTGTCCAGTGTAACTCCACTTCCCGTAAAAAAAAAGTGTAGCTCCACTTACCAAACAACACTTTTTTTGACTTTATACTAGTACAAGGCAACAGCCTCACAGCTTTTTTTGACCCTCTTAGCTGGCGAACGTTTTTTATGGCAATTTAGTCATAGGCGACGGCAATTTCTTCGGACAAGCATGACAATTTCACGGTAGAGAAGTCATTTAAAAAAGAAAACTATCATCATTTGATCTCGATTAAATGTCACGAGCGTGTTCGCTAGGAGTCACTTTCAAGCGAACGTTCGCCAGTTAGCATTACCTTTTTTTAGCTGCCATGCCCTTGCGAAGCTGTAATCATCAATGAAATAGCAAACACAAACAAAAGGTGACTACTTGAAGCATTTTTTTTTGACAAACATAGTACAATCACAGACTCTCACAAAACACGTACATATACTCATCCCTATAAACACATGCACGCCATCCGTATCCACCTCGCTACAGTCTCCCATTTGAATAATATTTCATCTTTATGAGACACCAAAGTGTCAAACCTAGGTGTTGATCCCTAGAGGATTGGTGGTAACACTGTCCTCGTAACCATCCAATTACATGTTGGTTCATTTTTTTACCACAAACCAAACGAAACAAAAGATTAAAAAAACATCAATCAACAACATATTTCACGAGGTGTAACTCCAGCCTCAACACCCAAAATTTCCAAAAATAAAAAACATCACCCTGCTAGAATGGTAGATAAGACCTGGGAGGGGGGGGGGGGGGGTTGCAGAAAGGCCAAAGGCCATATACTCCCTCCGTCCCAAAATTCTTGTCTTAGATTTGTCTAAATACTGACTTGATACATCCGTATTTAGACAAATCTAAGACAAGAATTTTGGGACTGTGGAAACCAAACGTTGGCACCCGTGACATGCTTGTACGCGGTCATGGCACCCCGACCCGGTGCACGTTGATGTGACATGCCGCATCAGCTTTGCGCTCAAGTCTTTTTTGCACTCAAGATGTCACACACCGCATCAGTTTTGAGCATCAGTTTTGGCAATATCAAGACTAGCCAAATGCTGGTAACTTTATGTGAGATAGGCAAGACAACTTGGTACCCAACCACTGAGTAGCCAATATTTGGCACAATGCCAAACATTGGCATGCCAATTTTTGGCACCAAACCAATTATGCTCAAGATTCTTTCTTACATACTTCAGATGTGTGGCCCTTTTCCACACTAGAACACTGCCCGCACAAGGTACCAGACCCACCAGATTCTTGGAAATTCTCCAAAATTATCATCGCAAGCATCAGCCATGTACATGATCCTTTGTCTCTAGTTTATCTCCAGCAATCACAATGTTTACCCTCTGCTTTGGTTGCAGCTTGAGCAAGCAACCGCTAAATTGGAGACGGACAGTTACTGTTACTTACTTCAGTTAGCTTACCTAAGATTTGTGTTACTCCTCTAAAGAATGTGTTACTGACTTGCTAGCTTTTGAATCTACAAATTCATCTCCAGTGGGTAGAGGTTTTTACGTCATGATTTCCTTGGTTGTGTTGTGCATGATTCTGTTTCTATAGTTTATTCCGAGCAGTTACACTTTTTACGCTGTGCTCTTCACTGGTTAACTGTCACCTTGCTCGGCTGGAAGCTACTTCAGTTAGGCTGTCTCCACCAGGTGGGGACTGAAGTTTGCTAACCGGCTTCCATTGTTGACGAGCAAGGTGGCACTCCCAACAGGTTGAATGGTACGACTCCGCATTCTTAGTTTCTTACTGCTGCTGGTCGCTTTCTTGTGTGGTTCCCCATTTTCATGCTGTAAATTGTGTGCCCATCTGTTCCCTCTCTATGTTTTCCATGAGCTTTGATTCATCTCTATGTTGGTAATGCCTTTCTTGCATAGAGCAAACCTTTGGAAACCGAGAAAATCCACAAGCCAAATGTGTAACGTGGTTTATCAGGAGCAGACTTTAGACAAGCCCCTTTAATGGACCGACTTGCTGAGGTCTTCCTGCGGCACCGCGTACTAGGTCACAGTCAGGGTTATCTCCTTCATATTGTATGAAGCACACTACTGCCACATCCAGGTACACATCTGTATCATCATGTGGAACAGACGTGCACTATCGCATTCAGTTTCTGTATAGTTTATCTCCAGCAACCAGAATGTTTACTCTGTGCGCACGGTTGGAGCTTAAGCAAACACAAACTAAAACTGGGGAAGGAGTTCAGTTACTGTTACGTAGCTAAGTTAGCTATCTATAAATTGGTGCTACTGGTTTGCTTTCTTCTGTACCTATAAATTCGTCGCCAACGGTTAGATTTTTTAAAAGAATTGTGGTTCCCTTGGCCGCAGGTTAAGCGACACTAGCTAATGTTGGTGATGGATTCAGTTACTGTCACCTAGCTCAGTTGTAAGCATGGTTTTCAATTTCAGTTTCAACAAAATTTCAGCACCAGATGAAATCACTGAAATTCAATTATTTCAGTTTGCATTTCAGCCAAAAGGCCAAAATATTCATTTGAATTCAATTAAATATTTGAAATTTTCAAAAAATATTTTGAAAAATATTTCATTTTCTGTGTACTACTGAATTTGCTGAAATATTTTGACTGAAACGCTACTGAAATTAATGAAATCCAGTGAATTACAGTGAAATTTCACTGAAAGTGAAAACCATGGTTGTAAGCCATATGAGTTAGGCTGCCTCCACTAGGTGGGGACTGAAGATTGCGAGCCAGCCTCCATTGTTGACGAGCAGGATGACAATCACAACAGGTTGAATGGTACGGTCCCACGTTATCCTGATGCCCTACTTACTGCTGGTGAGTTTCCTGTGTGGTTCTCCATTTTTATGCTGTAAATTTTGCGTGCTCATCTATTTCCTCTCAACTTCATTTTTACCAAACAATTTTTCTTTTTAGTTTCCTTGCCCTAGCAAAGCCACGTCAAACAAACACAAACAAAAAGACGACTGTTTGAGATTCTCACAAACACGTATATACAGTGCCACTATAAACGTATGCACGAGTACACTATCTACCTCGCTATTGCCTCCCACTGAAAGAGTAGAATATTTCCTCTTTATGGGAGACTAAAGTGTTAAATCTGACGGTTGATACCTAAAGATTTTGGGGTTTGGGATATCACTATACTCCTAGCCATCCAACCATATATTGGTTCAATGTTTACACAAACTAAACAAGAAAAAAAACTAAAAATAAAACAGTGGTCTTTAACTCCAGCCTCAACACCCAAAATTTTCAAAAATACAAACCATTGCCCCCACAACTTTGACACTCCACTAGGACCCTAGATAAGAGGCTTTTTTTGCAAAAATGCCATAGGATATATACTAAGTAGTACAAACCCTTAAAAACATTTACATACATTAGAAAAATACATCCAAATTCTTGGGGTGTCGAAATCTTCTTTCTACTGCATCCACCGATGGAGCATCTTGAGAAAAGCTCGTTGCCGCCTCTGGCCTCCGTCTATGCGGAGATATATTTTACTCAGAAGCTTGTAGAAGCAGCACCCCAAAAATCGTCAATGTAGACTAGAAGACACCGCTACAGAAAAGAAAACGCTTGAGAGAGCTTGTAGAACGCCCAGATCCGACTAGGTGGACTTGGTGACACAAATCTCACAAGCTCCCCGGTGAGGCCGAGATTGGGAGACTTTCATTGGTAGGAATTCGAGCTGGTGTGCTGAAACGCAGAACCACGTTGTATGCTCCGTTGGACAACACCATTTGAGAATCCTGCTAAAGAAAAAGCCAGATCTGAAAACATACCACACACCTCCGGTGATACGAAGAGGCATCATCCGAATGGGCGCTTGACATGAAAACATCGATGAAGATACCATCATCTCGCCACCGTCGTCCGAAGATCAAACCCTAAATATTCCTACCCATACCTCCATCAAGCCAAAGCACTAGGATCCCCCTCCCTCCCAGTGCTGGAAAGACGGATGGAGGGAGAGGGGCGCCTTCATCTTGCTAGAAAGTTGTAGAGCAGTCGTTGTCGCCTTGCCTAGGTCGCATGTGTTGGGGAACGTTGCAGAAAATTAAAATTTTTCCTACGGTTTCACCAAGATCCATCTATGAGTTCATCTAAGCAACGAGTAATGGGAGAGAGTTTGCATCTACATACCACTTGTAGATCGCGTGCGGAAGCTTGCAAGGTGATGATGGAGTCGTACTCGATGTGATTCAGATCACCGATGTCCAAGTGCTGAATGGACAGCACCTCCGCGTTCAACACACGTACGGGACGGGAGACGTCTCCTCCTTCTTGATCCAGCAAGGGGGAAGGAGAGGTTGATGATGATCCAGCAACACGACGGCGTGGTGGTGGATGCAGCAGAACTCCGGCAGGGCTTCGCCAAACGACTACGGGAGGAGGACGAGGTGTAGCAGGGGGAGGGAGGCGCCAAGCACAAGGGTGCGGCTGCCACCCTCCCTCCCCCCTTTATATAGGCCTCCAGTGGGGGGCGCCGGCCCCTGGAGATCCAATCTCTAATGGGGGGCGGCGGCCAAGGGGGTGGAGTGCCCCCCAAGCCAAGTGGGGCGCCCCCCCCCCCACACGCCTAGGGTTTCAACCCTAGGCGCAGGAGGTGGGCCTAGGGGGGCGCACCAGCCCACTATGGGCTGGTTCCCCTCCCACTTCAGCCCATGGGGCCCTCCGGATGGGTGGCCCCACCGGTGGACCCCGGGACCCTTCCGTGGTCCGGTACATTACCGGAGACCCCAAACTTTCCCGATGGCGAAATACCACTTCCTATATATTATTATTTACCTCCGGACCATTTGAAACTCCTCGTGGCGTCCGGGATCTCATCCGGACTCAACAACATCCGGTATGCTGCATACTCATATTCATACAACCCTAAGCGCCACGAAACTTAGTGTGTAGACCCTACGGGTTCGGGAGACACGCAGACATGACCGAGACGACTCTCGGGCAATAACCACAGCGGGATCTGGATACCCATGTTGGCTCCCACATGCTCCTCGATGATTTCATCGGTTGAACCACGATGTCGAGGATTCGATCAAAACCCTCATATACAATTCCTTTGTCAATCGATGCGTTACTTGCCCGAGACTCGACCGTCGGTATCCCAATACCTTGTTCAGTCTCGTTACCGGCAAGTCACTTTACTCGTACCGTAATGCATGATCCCGTGGCCAACACCTTGGTCACCTTGAGCTCATTATGATGATGCATTACCGAGTGGGCCCAGAGATACCTCTCCGTCATACGGAGTGACAAATCCCAGTCTCGATCTGTGTCAACCCAACAGATACTTTCGGAGATACCTGTAATGCATCTTTATAGTCACCCAGTTAAGTTGTGACGTTTGATACACCCAAGGCACTCCTACGGTATCCGGGAGTTACACGATCTCATGGTCGAAGGAAGAGATATTTGACATTGGAAAAGCTCTAGCAAACGAACTACACGATCTTCGTGCTATGCTTAGGATTGGGTCTTGTCCATCACATCATTCTCCTAATGATGCGATCCCGTTATCAACGACATCCAATGTCCATAGCCAGGAAACCATGACTATCTGTTGATCACAACGAGCTAGTCAACTAGAGGCTCACTAGGGACATATTGTGGTCTATGTGTTCACACGTGTATTACGATTTCCGGATAATACAGTTATAGCATGAACAAAAGACAATTATCATGAACAATGAAATATAATAATACTTTTATTATTGCCTCTAGGGCATATTTCCAACAGTCTCCCACTTGCACTAGAGTCACTAATCTAGTTACATTGTGATGAATCGAACACCCATAGAGTTCTGGTGTTGATCATGTTTTGCACGCAAGAGAGGTTTAGTCAACGGATCTGCGACATTCAGATCCGTGTGCACTTTGCAAATCTCTATGTCTCCATCTTGAACATTTTCACGGATGGAGTTGAAACGACGCTTGATGTGCCTGGTCTTCTTGTGAAACCTGGGCTCCTTGGCAAGGGCAATAGCTCTAGTGTTGTCACAGAAGAGTTTGATCGGCCCCGACGCATTGGGTATGACTCCTAGGTCGGTGATGAACTCCTTCACCCAAATCGCTTCATGCGCTGCCTCCGAGGCTGCCATGTACTCCGCTTCACATGTAGATCCCGCCACGACGCTCTGCTTGCAGCTGCACCAGCTTACTGCTCCACCATTCAACATATACACGTATCCGGTTTGTGACTTAGAGTCATCCAGATCTGAGTCAAAACTAGCATCGACGTAACCCTTTACGACGAGCTCTTCGTCTCCTCCATAAACGAGAAACATGTCCTTTGTCCTTTTCAGGTAATTCAGGATATTCTTGACCGCTGTCCAGTGTTCCTTGCTGGGATTACTTTGGTATCTTGCTACCAAACTTACGGCAAGGTTTACATCGGGTCTGGTACACAGCATGGCATACATAATAGATCCTATGGCTGAAGCATAGGGGATGACACTCATCTCTTCTTTATCTTTTGCCGTGGTCGGTGACTGAGCTGAGCTCAATCTCACACCTTGTAACATAGGCAAGAACCCTTTCTTGGACTGATCCATTTTGAACCTCTTCGAAATCTTATCAAGGTATGTGCTTTGTGAAAGACCTATGAGGCGTCTCGATCTATCTATATAGATTTTGATGCCTAATATATAAGCAGCTTCTCCAAGGTCCTTCATTGAAAAACACTTATTCAAGTAGGCCTTAATGCTGTCTAGAAGTTTTATATCATTTCCCATCAAGAGTATGTCATCTACATATAATATGAGAAATGCTACAGAGCTCCCACTCACTTTCTTGTAAACGCAGGCTTCTCCATAAGTCTGCATAAACCCAAACGCTTTGATCATCTCATCAAAACGAATGTTCCAACTCTGAGATGCTTGCACCAGCCCATAAATGGAACGCTGGAGCTTGCATACTTTGTTAGCGTTCTTAGGATCGACAAAACCTTCCGGCTGCATCATATACATCTCTTCCTTAAGATGTCTATTAAGGAATGCCGTTTTGACGTCCATCTGCCATATCTCATAATCATAGTATGCGGCAATTGCTAACATGATTCGGACGGACTTCAGCTTCGCTACGGGAGAGAAAGTCTCGTCGTAGTCAATCCCTTGAACTTGTCGATAACCTTTAGCGACAAGTCGAGCTTTATAGATGGTAACATTACCATCCGCGTCCGTCTTCTTCTTAAAAATCCATTTGTTTTCTATCGCTCGCCGATCATCGGGCAAGTCTGTCAAAGTCCATACTTTGTTTTCATACATGGATTCTATCTCGGATTTCATGGCTTCAAGCCATTTGTTGGAATCTGGGCCCGCCATCGCTTCTTCATAGTTTGAAGGTTCACCGTTGTCTAACAACATGATTTCCAAGACAGGGTTGACGTACCACTCTGGTGTGGAACGTGTCCTTGTGTACCTACGAAGTTCAGTAGCAACTTGATCCGAAGTACCTTGATCATCATCATTGTTTTCCTCTTCAGTTGGTGTGGGCATCACAGGAACGGTCTCCTGCGCTGCACCACTTTCCCGTTCGAAAGGTAGTACTTCATCGAGTTCTACTTTCCTCCCACTTACTTCTTTCGAGAGAAACTCTTTTTCCAGAAAGCATCCGTTCTTGGCAACAAAGATCTTGCCCTCGGATCTTAAGTAGAAGGTATACCCGACAGTTTCCTTAGGGTATCCTATGAATACGCATTTTTCCGACTTGGGTTCGAGCTTTTCAGGTTGAAGTTTCTTGACATAAGCATCGCATCCCCAAACTTTTAGAAACGACAGCTTAGGTTTCTTCCCAAACCATAATTCATATGGTGTCGTCTCAACGGATTTAGACGGTGCCCTATTTAAAGTGAATGTAGCTGTCTCTAGAGCATATCCCCAAAATGATAGCGGTAAATCGGTAAGAGACATCATAGACCGCACCATATCCAATAGAGTGCGATTACGACGTTCGGACACACCGTTTCGCTGAGGTGTTCCAGGCGGCGTGAGTTGTGAAACGATTCCACATTTCCTTAAGTGTGTACCAAATTCGTGACTTAAGTATTCTCCTCCACGATCTGATCGTAGGAACTTTATCTTTCGGTCACGTTGATTCTCCACCTCATTCTGAAATTCCTTGAACTTTTCAAAGGTCTCGGACTTGTGTTTCATTAAGTAGACATAACCATATCTACTCAAGTCATCGGTGAGAGTGAGAACATAACGATATCCTCCATGAGCCTCAACGCTCATTGGACCGCACACATCGGTATGTATGATTTCCAACAAGTTGGTTGCTCGCTCCATTGTTCCGAGAACGGAGTCTTGGTCATTTTGCCCATGAGGCATGGTTCGCATGTGTCAAACGATTCATAATCAAGAGACTCTAAAGTCCATCAGCATGGAGCTTCTTCACGCGCTTGACTCCAATGTGACCAAGGCGGCGAGTGCCACAAGTATGTGGGACTATCGTTATCAACTTTACATCTTTTGGCATCCACACTATGAACATGTGTAATATTACGCCGAGATTCATTAAGAATAAACCATTGACCATCGGAGCATGACCATAAAACATATCTCTCATATAAATCGAACAACCATTATTCTCGGACTTAAATGAGTAGCCATCTCGTATTAAACGAGATCCAGATACAATGTTCATGCTCAAACTTGGCACTAAATAACAATTATTAAGGTTCAAAACTAATCCCGTGGGTAAATGTAGAGGCAGCGTGCCGACGGCGATCACATCGACTCTGGAACCATTCCCGACGCGCATCATCACCTCGTCCTTCGCCAGTCTCCGTTTATTTCGCAGCTCCTGCTGTGAGTTACAAATATGAGCAACGGCACCGGTATCAAATACCCGGGAGTTACTACGAGTAATTGGTAAGGTACACATCAATTACATGTATATCAAATATACCTTTGGTGTTGCGGCCTTCTTATCCGCTAAGTATTTGGGGCAGTTCCGCTTCAAAGGACCCTTCCCTTGCAATAAAAGCACTCGGTCTCGGGCTTGGGTCCATTCTTTGACTTCTTCCCGCAACAGCTTACGGGCACGGCAACATCTTTGCTGTCCTTCTTGAAGTTCTTCTTACCCTTGCCCTTCTTGAACTTAGTGGTCTTATTGACCATCAACACTTGATGTTCTTTCTTGATTTCAGCCTCTGCTGACTTCACATCGAGAACACTTCAGAATGGTCTTCACCATCCCTGCATGTTGTAGTTCATCACAAAGCTCTTGTAGCTTGGTGGGAGCGGCGGAGGATTCTGTCAATGACCGCCTCATCCGGGAGGTTAATGTTCATTTGGGTCATACGGTTGTGCAACCCAGACATCTTGAGGATGTGCTCACCTTGTAACTGTTTTCCTCCATCTTACAACTATAGAACTTGTCGGAGACATCATATCTCTCGACCTGGGCATGAGCTAGGAAAACTAGTTTTAGCTCTTGAACATCTCATATGCTCCGTGATGCTCAAAACGCTTTTGGAGCCCGGTTCTAAGTTGTAAAGCATGCCGCCTTGAACGAGGGAGTAATCATCAAGACGAGTTTGCCAAGCATTCATAATGTCTTGGTTCTCGACGGAGCGTCACCTAGCGGTCCTTCTAGGACATATTGCTTCCGGCAGCTATGAGGATGATCTCGGGTTCCGGACCCAGTCCGTATAGTTGCTGCCATCATCTTTCAGCTTGGTTTTCTCTAGGAATGCGTTGAAGTTCATGTTGACATTAGCGTTGGCCATTTGATCTACAAGACATATTTGCAAAGGTTTTAGACTAAGTTCATGATAATAAAGTTCTAATCAAATTACGAACTCCCACTCAGATTAGACATCCCTCTAGTCATCTAAGTGTTACACGATCCGAGTCGACTAGCCCGTGTCCGATCATCACGTGAGATGGACTAGTCATCGTCGGTGAACATCTTCATGTTGATCGTATCTTCCATACGACTCGTGTTCGACCTTTCGGTCTCCGTGTTCCGAGGCCATGTCTGTACATGCTAGGCTCGTCAAGTTAACCCTAAGTGTTTTCGCTGTGTAAAACTGTCTTACACCCGTTGTATGTGAACGTAAGAATCCATCACACCCGATCATTACGTGGTGCTTAGAAGCGACGAACTGTAGCAACGGTGCACAGTTAGGGGAGAACACTTCTTGAAATTTTGTAAGGGATCATCTTATTTACTACCGTCGTCCTAAGTAAACAAGATGCATAAACATAATAAACATCACATGCAATTATATAGTTGTGACATGATATGGCCAATATCATATAGCTCCATTGATCTCCATCTTCGGGGCTCCATGATCATCTTGTCACCGGCTTGACACCATGATCTCCATCATCATGATCTCCATCATCGTGTCTTCATGAAGTTGTCACGCCAACGACTACTTCTACTTCTATGGCTAACGTGTTTAGCAATAAAGTAAAGTACTTTACATGGCGTTCTTCAATGACACGCAGGTCATACAAAAAAATAAAGACAACTCCTATGGCTCCTTCCGGTTGTCATACTCATCGACATGCAAGTCGTGAATCCTATTACAAGAACATGATCTCATACATCACAATTCATCATTCATCACAACTTCTGGCCATATCACATCACATGATCAATCGCTGCAAAAACAAGTTAGACGTCCTCTAATTGTTGTTGCATCTTTTACGTGGCTGCGATTGGGTTCTAGCAAGAACGTTTTCTTACCTACGAATTGTTGGGGAACGTAGTAATTTCAAAAAATTTCCTACGCACACGCAAGATCATGGTGATGTATAGCAACGAGAGGGGAGAGTGTTGTCTACGTACCCTCGTAGACCGAGGCGGAAGCGTTCACAACGTAGAGGAAGTAGTCGTACGTTCTCCTCGCGATCCAACCGATCCCAGCGCCGTTACTCCGGCGCCTCCGAGTTCTTGACACGCGTACAGCTCGATGACGCTCCTCGGGCTCCGATCCAGCAGAGCTTTAGGGAGGGAGAGTTCCGTTAGCACGACGGCGTGGTGACGATCTTGATGTTCTACCGACGCAGGGCTTCGCCTAAGCACCGCTACGATATGACCGAGGTGGATTATGGTGGAGGGGGGCACCACACACGGCTAAGGAACGATCTCAAGGATCAACTTGTGTGTCCTAGGGTGCCCCCCTGCCCCCGTATATAAAGGAGCAAGGGGTGCGGCCGGCCATAGGAGGAGGAGGCGGAGGAGTCCTACTCCCACGGGAGTAGGACTCCCCTTTTCCTAGTTGGATTAGGACTTGGGGGGAGGGAAAGAGGGAAGGGGGCGCCGCCTCTCCTTGTCCTATTCGGACTAGGGGGGGCGCGGCCTGCCCTGGCCGGCCCTTCCTCTTCTCCCTCATGGCCCACTAAGGCCCATTAGCCCCCGGGAGGGTTCCGGTAACCCCCCGGTGTTCCGGTAAAATCCCGATTTCATCCGGAACCATTCCGAACTCCAAACATAGGCTTCCAATATACCAATCTTTATGTCTCGACCATTTCGAGACTCCTCGTCATGTCCGTGATCACATCCGGGACTCTAAACTTCTTCGGTACATCAAAATACACAAACTCATAATATAACCGTCATCGAAACCTTAAGCGTGCGGACCCTACGGTTCGAGAACAATGTAGACATGACCGAGACACGTCTCCGGTCAATAACCAATAGCGGGACCTGGATGCCCATATTGGCTCCTACATATTCTACGAAGATCTTTATCGGTCAGACCGCATAACAACATACGTTGTTCCCTTTGTCATCGGTATGTTACTTGCCCGAGATTCGATCGTCGGTATCCAATACCTAGTTCAATCTCGTTATCTGCAAGTCTCTTTACTCGTTCCGTAATACATCATCTCGCAACTAACTTATTAGTTGCAATGCTTGCAAGGCTTAAGTGATGTGTATTACCGAGAGGGCCCAGAGATACCTCTCCGACATTCGGAGTGACAAATCCTAATCTCGAAATCGCCAACCCAACATCCGCCTTTGGAGACACTGTAGTACTCCTTTATAATCACCCGATTACGTTGTGACGTTTGGTAGTACCAAAGTGTTCCTCCGTAAACGGAGTTGCATAATCTCATAGTTATATGAACATGTATAAGTCATGGATAAAAGCAGTAGCAACATACTAAACGATCGTGTGCTAAGCTAATGGAATGGGTCATGTCAATCAGATCATTCAACTAATGATGTGACCTTGTTAATCAAATAACAACTCCTTGTTCATGGTTAGGAAACATAACCATCTTTGATTAACAAGCTAGTCTAGTAGAGGCATACTAGTGACACTCTTGTTTGTCTATGTATTCACACATGTATTATGTTTCGGTTAATACAATTCTAGCATGAATAATAAACATTTATCATGAAATAAGGAAATAAATAATAACTTTATTATTGCCTCTAGGGCATATTTCCTTGATCTCCCACTTGCACTAGAGTCAATAATCTAGATTACATAGTAATGATTCTAACACCCATGGAGTCTTGGTGTTGATCATGTTTTGCTCGTGGAAGAGGCTTAGTCAACAGGTCTGCTACATTCAGATCCGTATGTATCTTGCAAATCTCTATGTCTCCCACTGGACTAAATCCGGATGGAATTGAAGCGTCTTTTGATGTGCTTGGTCCTCTTGTGAAATCTGGATTCCTTTGCTAAGGCAATTGCTCGAAGATTGTCACGAAGATTTTCATTGGACCCGATGCACTAGGTATGACACCTAGATCGGATATGAACTCCTTCATCCAGACTCCTTCATTAGCTGCTTCCGAAGCTGCTATGTATTCCGCTTCACATGTAGATCCCGCTACGACGCTATGTTTAGAACTGCACCAACTGACAGCTCCCCCGTTTAGTGTAAATACGTATCCGGTCTGCGATTTAGAATCGTCCGGATCAGTGTCAAAGCTTGCATCAACGTAACCGTTTACGATGAGCTCTTTGTCACCTCCATATCGAGAAACATATCCTTAGTCCTTTTCGTATTTGGGATGTTCTTGACCGCTGTCCAGTGATCCACTCCTGGATTACTTTGGTACCTTCCTGCTAAGCTTATAGCAAGGCATACATAAGGTCTGGTACACAGCATTGCATACATGATAGAGCCTATGGCTGAAGCATAGGGAACATCTTTCATTTTCTCTCTATCTTCTGCAGTGGTCGGGCATTGAGTCTTACTCAACTTCACACCTTGTAACACAGGCAAGAACCCCTTCTTTGCTTGATCCATTTTGAACTTCTTCAAAATTTTGTCAAGGTATGTGCTTTGTGAAAGTCCAATTAAGTGTCTTGATCTATCTCTATAGATTTTGATGCCTAATATGTAAGCAGCTTCACCGAGGTCTTTCATCGAAAAACTCTTATTCAAGTATCCCTTTATGCTATCCAGAAATTCTATATCATTTCCGGTTAGTAATATGTCATCTACATATAATATCAGAAATGCTACAGAGCTCCCACTCACTTTCTTGTAAATACAGGCTTCTCCAAAAGTCTGTATAAACCCAAATGCTTTGATCACACTATCAAAGCGTTTATTCCAACTCCGAGATGCTTGCACCAGTCCATAAATGGATCGCTGGAGCTTGCATACTTTGTTAGCTCCCTTTGGATCGATAAAACCTTCTGGTTGCATCATATACAACTCTTCTTCCGTAAATCCATTCAGAATGCAGTCTTTACATCCATTTGCCAAATTTCATAATCATAAAATCGGCAATTGATAACATGATTCGACAGACTTAAGCATCGCTACGGGTGAGAAGGTCTCATCGTAGTCAATCCCTTGAACTTGTCGAAAACCCTTTGCGACAAGTCGAGCTTTGTAGACAGTAACATTACCGTCGGCGCCAGTCTTCTTCTTGAAGATCCACTTGTTTTCTATTGCTTGCCGACCCTCGGGCAAGTCAACCAAAGTCCATACTTTGTTTCATACATGGATCCCATCTCAGATTTCATGGCCTCAAGCCATTTTGCGGAATCTGGGCTCACCATTGCTTCTTCATAGTTCGTAGGTTCATCATGATCTAGTAGCATGACTTCCAGAACAGGATTGCCGTACCACTCTGGTGCGGATCTTACTCTGGTTGATCTACGAGGTTCTGCAGTAACTTGATCTGAAGTTTCATGATCAACATCATCAACTTCCTCACTATTTGGTGTAGATGTCTCGTAAACCGTTTCTGCGACAAACTACTTTCAAGTAAGGGAGAAGGCGATTACCTCATCAAGTTCTACTTTCGTCCCACTCACTTCTTTCGAGAGAAACTCCTTCTCTAGAAAGGATCCATTCTTGGCAACAAATGTCTTGCCTTCGGATCTGTGATAGAAGGTGTACCCAACAGTTTCCTTTCGGTATCCTATGAAGACACATTTCTCCGATTTGGGTTCGAGCTTATCAGGTTGAAGCTTTTTCACATAAGCATCGCATCCCCAAACTTTAAGAAACGACAACTTTGGTTTCTTGCTAAACCATAGTTCATAAGGTGTCGTCTTAACGGATTTTGACGGTGTTCTATTCAGTGTGAATGCGGCCGTCTCAAGAGCATAACCCCAAAACGATAGCGGTAAATCTGTAAGAGACATCATAAATCGTACCATATCTAGTAAAGTGCGATTACAACGTTCGGACACACCATTACGTTGTGGTGTTCCAGGTGGCGTGAGTTGCGAAACTATTCCGTATTGTTTTAAATGTAGACCAAACTCGTAACTCAAATATTCACCTCCACGATCAGATCGTAGAAACTTAATTTTCTTATTACGATGATTTTCAACTTCACTCTGAAATTCTTTGAACTTTTCAAATGTTTCAGACTTATGTTTCATTAAGTAGATATACCCATATCTGCTTAAATCATCTGTGAAGGTGAGAAAATAACGATATCCGCCACGAGCCGCAACATTCATCGGACCACATACATCTGTATGTATGATTTCCAACAAATCTGTTGCTCTCTCCATAGTACCGAGAACGGGTTTTAGTCATCTTGCCCATGAGGCACGGTTCATAAGTGCCAAGTGATTCATAATCAAGTGGCTCCAAAAGTCCATCAAGATGGAGTTTCTTCATGCGCTTTATACCGATATGACCTAAACGCGATTGCCACAAATAGGTTGCACTATCATTATCAACTCTGCATCTTTTGGTTTCAACATTATGAATATGTGTATCACTACTATCGAGATTCATCAAAATAGACCACTCTTCAAGGGTGCATGACCATAAAAGATATTACTCATATAAATAGAACAACCATTATTCTCGATTTAAATGAATAACCGTCTCGCATCAAACAAGATCCAGATATAATGTTCATGCTCAACGCAGGCACCAAATAACAATTATTTAGGTCTAAAACTAATCCGAAGGTAGATGTAGAGGTAGCGTGCCAACCGCGATCACATCGACTTTGGAACCATTTCCCACGCGCATCGTCACCTCGTCCTTTGCGGTGTTAAGCAATCAGTAGTCCCTGCTTTGAGTTGCAAATATTAGCAGAACCAGTATCAAATACCCAGTGCTCTGCGAGCTCTAGTAAGGTACACATCAATAACATGTATATCACATATACCTTTGTTCACCTTGCCATCCTTCTTATCCGCCAAATACTTGGGGCAGTTCCGCTTCCAAAGTGACCGATCGCTTGCGGTAGAAGCACTCGGTTTCAGGTTTAGGTCCAGACTTGGGTTTCTTCTCTCCGAGACAACTTGCTTGCTGTTCTTCTTGAAGTTCCCCTTCTTCCCTTTGCCTTTCTTCTTGAAACTAGTGGTCTTATTGACCATCAACACTTGATGCTCCTTCTTGATTTCTACCTCCGCAGCCTTTAGCATTGCGAAGAGCTCAGGTATAGTCTTTACTAACCCTTGCATATTATAGTTCATCACGAAGCCTTTGTAGCTTGGTGGCAGTGATTGAAGAATTCTGTCAATGACACAATCATCCGGAAGATTAACTCCCAGTTGTGTCAAGTGATTGTAATACCGGACATTTTGAGTATGTGCTCACCGATGAACTATTCTCCTCCATCCTGCAGCTATAGAACTTATTGGAGACTTCATATCTCTCAATCCGGGCATTCTGTTGGAATATCAACTTCAACTCTGGAACATCTCATATGCTCCATGACGTTCAAAACGTCGTTGAAGTCCCGGTTCGAGCCGTAAAGCATGGCACACTAAACTATAGAGTAGTCATCAGCTTTGCTCGCCAGACGTTCTTAACGTCGTCGGTTGCATCAGCAGCGAGGCTGGCACCCAGCGGTGCATCGGGACGTAACTCTTACGTGCAGCAATGAGGATAATCCTCGAGTTACGGACCCGATCCGTGTAATTGCTACCATCATCTTTCAACTTTGCTTTCTCAAGGAACGCATTAAAATTCAACGGAACAACAGCACGAGCCATCTATCTACAATCAAACATAGACATACAAGACACTATCAGGTACTAAGTTCATGATAAATTTAAGTTCAATTAATCATATTACTTAAGAACTCCCACTTAGACAGACATCTCTCTAGTCATCTAAGTGATCACGTGATCCAAATCAACTAAACCATAACCGGTCATCACGTGAGATGGAGTAGTTTTCAATGGTGAACATCTTATGTTGATCATATCTACTATATGATTCACGCTCGACCTTTCAGTCTCCGTGTTCCGAGGCCATATCTGCATATGCTAGGCTCGTCAAGTATAACCTGAGTATTCTGCGTGTGCAAAACTGGCTTGCACCCGTTGTAGATGGACGTAGAGCTTATCACACCCGATCATCACGTGGTGTCTCGACACGACGAACTTTGGCAGCGGTGCATACTCGTGGAGAACACTACTTGATAATTTTTAGTGAGAGATCATCTTAAAATGCTACCGTCAATCAAAGCAAGATAAGATGCATAAAGGATAAACATCACATGCAATCAATATAAGTGATATGATATGGCCATCATCATCCTGTGCTTGTGATCTCCATCTCTGAAGCACCGTCGAGATCACCATCGTCACCGGCGCGACACCTTGATCTCCATCGTAGCATCGTTGTCGTCTACGCCATCTATTGCTTCTACGACTATCGCTACCGCTTAGTGATAAAGTAAAGCAATTACAGGGCGTTTGCATTTCATACAATAAAGCGACAACCATATGGCTCCAGCCGTTGCCGATAACCGGTTACAAAACATGATCATCTCATACAATAAAATATAGCATCACATCTTGACCATATCACATCACATCATGCCCTGCAAAAACAAGTTAGGCGTCTTCTACTTTGTTGTTGCAAGTTTTACGTGGCTGCTACGGTCCGAGCAAAACCGTCTTACCACGCATCAAAACCACAACGATAGTTTGTCAAGTTGGTGCTGTTTTAACCTTCGCAAGGACGGGCGTAGCTACACTCGGTTCAACTAAAGTGAGAGAGACAGACACCGCCGGTCACCTTTAAGCAACGAGTGCTCGCAGCGGTGAAACCAGTCTCGCGAAGCGTCACGCGTAATGTCGGTCCGGGCCGCTTCATCTCACAATGCCGCTGAACCAAAGTATGACATGCTGGTAAGCAGTATGACTTATATCGCCCACAACTCACTTGTGTTCTACTCGTGCATATAACATCAACGCATAAAAAACCTGGCTCGGATGCCACTGTTGGGGAACGTAGTAATTTCAAAAAATTTCCTACGCACACGCAAGATCATGGTGATGTATAGCAACGAGAGGGGAGAGTGTTGTCTACGTACCCTCGTAGACCGAAGCGGAAGCGTTCACAATGTAGAGGAAGTAGTCGTACGTTCTCCTCGCGATCCAACCGATCCCAGCGCCGTTACTCCGGCGCCTCCGAGTTCTTGACACGCGTACAGCTCGATGACGCTCCTCGGGCTCCGATCTAGCAGAGCTTCGGGGAGGGAGAGTTCTGTCAGCACGACGACGTGGTGACGGTCTTGATGTTCTACCGACGCAGGGCTTCGCCTAAGCACCGCTACGATATGACCGAGGTGGATTATGGTGGAGGGGGGCACCACACACGGCTAAGGAACGATCTCAAGGATCAACTTGTGTGTCCTAGGGTGCCCCCCTGCCCCCGTATATAAAGGAGCAAGGGGGGGTGCGGCCGGCCATAGGAGGAAGCGCGCCGGAGGAGTCCTACTCCCACCGGGAGTAGGACTCCCCTTCCTAGTTGGATTAGGACTTGGGGGGAGGGAAAGAGGGAAGGGGGGGCGCCGCCCCCCTCTCCTTGTCCTATTCGGACTAGGGGGGGAGGGGCGCGCGGCCTGCCCTGGCCGGCCCTTCCTCTTCTCCCTCATGGCCCACTAAGGCCCATTAGCCCCCGGGAGGGTTCCGGTAACCCCCCGGTGTTCCGGTAAAATCCCGATTTCATCCGGAACCATTCCGAACTCCAAACATAGGCTTCCAATATACCAATCTTTATGTCTCGACCATTTCGAGACTCCTCGTCATGTCCGTGATCACATCCGGGACTCCGAACTTCTTCGGTACATCAAAATACACAAACTCATAATATAACCGTCATCGAAACCTTAAGCGTGCGGACCCTACGGTTCGAGAACAATGTAGACATGACCGAGACACGTCTCCGGTCAATAACCAATAGCGGGACCTGGATGCCCATATTGGCTCCTACATATTCTACGAAGATCTTTATCGGTCAGACCGCATAACAACATACGTTGTTCCCTTTGTCATCGGTATGTTACTTGCCCGAGATTCGATCGTCGGTATCCAATACCTAGTTCAATCTCGTTACCGGCAAGTCTCTTTACTCGTTCCGTAATACATCATCTCGCAACTAACTTATTAGTTGCAATGCTTGCAAGGCTTAAGTGATGTGTATTACCGAGAGGGCCCAGAGATACCTCTCCGACATTCGGAGTGACA
The DNA here is from genome assembly GCA_021437245.1 of Aegilops speltoides. Lineage (NCBI taxonomy): Eukaryota > Viridiplantae > Streptophyta > Magnoliopsida > Poales > Poaceae > Aegilops > Aegilops speltoides. Next base: position 568,963,424 of record CM038143.1, on the reverse strand, counting down.
AATCCTAATCTCGAAATACGCCAACCCAACATCTGCCTTTGGAGACACCTGTAGTACTCCTTTATAATCACCCAGTTACGTTGTGACGTTTGGTAGTACCAAAGTGTTCCTCCGTAAACGGAGTTACATAATCTCATAGTTATAGGAACATGTATAAGTCATGGATAAAAGCAGTAGCAACATACTAAACGATCGTGTGCTAAGCTAATGGAATGGGTCATGTCAATCAGATCATTCAACTAATGATGTGACCTTGTTAATCAAATAACAACTCCTTGTTCATGGTTAGGAAACATAACCATCTTTGATTAACAAGCTAGTCTAGTAGAGGCATACTAGTGACACTCTTGTTTGTCTATGTATTCACACATGTATTATGTTTCCGATTAATACAATTCTAGCATGAATAATAAACATTTATCATGAAATAAGGAAATAAATAATAACTTTATTATTGCCTCTAGGGCATATTTCCTTCACGAATAACCACAACGTGATTTTGTCAACTTCTATTTACCCTTCATAAGGGCCCTGTTCATCGAATCCGCTCCAACTAAAGTGGGAGAGACAAACACCCGCCAGCCACCTTATGCAACTAGTGCATGTCAATTGGTGGAACCGGTCTCACGTAAGCGTACGTGTAAGGTTGGTCCGGGCCGCTTCATCCCACAATACCGTTGAGCAAGAAAAGACTAGTAGAGGCAAGTAAGTTGACAAGATCCACGCCCACAACAAAATTGTGTTCTACTCGTGCATTAGAGAACTACGCATAGACCTAGCTCATGATGCACTGTTGGGGAACGTTGCAGAAAATTAAAATTTTTCCTACGGTTTCAACAAGATCCATCTATGAGTTCATCTAAGCAACGAGTAATGGGAGAGAGTTTGCATCTACATACCACTTGTAGATCGCGTGCGGAAGCTTGCAAGGTGATGATGGAGTCGTACTCGATGTGATTCAGATCACCGATGTCCAAGTGCTGAACGGACAGCACCTCCGCGTTCAACACACGTACGGGACGGGAGACGTCTCCTCCTTCTTGATCCAGCAAGGGGGAAGGAGAGGTTGATGATGATCCAGCAGCACGACGGCGTGGTGGTGGATGCAGCAGAACTCCGGCAGGGCTTCGCCAAGCGACTACGGGAGGAGGACGAGGTGTAGCAGGGGGAGGGAGGCACCAAGCACAGGGTGCGGCTGCCCCCCTCCCTCCCCCCTTTATATAGGCCTCCGGGGGGCGCCGGCCCCTGGAGATCCAATCTCCAAGGGGGCGGCGGCGGCCAAGGGGGTGGAGTGCCCCCCAAGCCAAGTGGGCGCCCCCACCCCTAGGGTTTCAACCCTAGGCGCAGGGGGTGGGCCTGAGGCGCACCAGCCCACTATGGGCTGGTTCCTCCCACTTCAGCCCATGGGGCCCTCCGGATGGGTGGCCCCACCGGTGGACACCGGGACCCTTCCGTGGTCCGGTACATTACCGGAGACCCCGAAACTTTCCCGATGGCCGAAATACCACTTCCTATATATTATTCTTTACCTCCGGACCATTTCGAAACTCCTCGTGACATCCGGGATCTCATCTAGGACTCCGAACAACATTCGGTATGCTGCATACTCATATTCATACAACCCTAGCGTCACCGAAGCTTAAGTGTGTAGACCCTACGGGTTCGGGAGACACGCAAACATGACCGAGATGACTCTCGGGCAATAACCAACAGCGGGATCTGGATACCCATGTTGGCTCCCACATGCTCCTTGATGATTTCATCGGTTGAACCACGATGTCGAGGATTCGATCAAAACCCTGTATACAATTCCCTTTGTCAATCGGTACGTTACTTGCCCGAGACTCGATCGTCAGTATCCCAATACCTTGTTATGTCTCGTTACCGGCAAGTCACTTTACTCGTACCGTAATGCATGATCCCGTGGCCAACACCTTGGTCACCTTGAGCTCATTATGATGATGCATTACCGAGTGGGCCTAGAGATACCTCTCCGTCATACGGAGTGACAAATCCCAGTCTCGATCCGTGTCAACCCAACAGATACTTTCGGAGATACCTGTAATGCACCTTTATAGTCACCCAGTTACGTTGTGACGTTTGATACACCCAAGGCACTTCTACGGTATCCGGGAGTTACACGATCTCATGGTCGAAGGAAGAGATACTTGACATTGGAAAAGCTCTAGCAAACGAACTACACGATCTTTGTGCTATGCTTAGGATTGGGTCTTGTCCATCACATCATTCTCCTAATGATGTGATCCCGTTATCAATGACATCCAATCACTACTAGGGAAAAGCCTATACACAGAATCTTATCGCGGCAGCGCCTCAAAATAACTCGCTGCTGCTAACTAGCGATGAGTGCGGTCCATGAAACTCGCTGCTGATACAAATATAGCGAAGAGCGCGTCCACCCAAAGACGCGCTGCTGCTATAATTCTACGAGGCCGCCGCGAGGCTAGTTATAGCAACAGCGCGTTAACACGACGCGCCATCTGCTACTTAGCATAGTAGCAGTGCCTTTCCTGCATAAGCGCCATTGCTAAGTTTCCGACAAAAATTTAGTCCCACCTCGCTCCATGAAGAGAGTTTATACCACCTTAAATATGTTACTTCTCACACTTTGACAAGCACTTGATCTTCATTGAACTCTATGTGTAGAATTTGTGGCTGCAATATGAGTCTTCACCTGTTCCTAAACCGTGAGGACTCATATTGTCGAATCAGATTGTACACAAAAGATCGTTGATGATCAATGTGTATTTTGCATCTTGACATATAGAAGTAGCGCTTTATCTTGAAAAGTGCTGCTGCTAGATAGCTTAGCGAGAGCAGCGTTGTCAAGAGCGCTCTTGCTAAGCCATCCATCTCCTGATCTCCTCCTTCGGATCCACTCACACACAGCCACAAATTCTATCTCTGCGCCGGCGCCCGGCTGTCGCCCTCTCCTCCGCGGCGTCTGCGCCTTGCCCCATCGCCGCTCCTCCGTCAAGCGCCAGGCCGTCACCTCCTCCTCCTTGCTGGACTCGGTACCGGCCTCCTTCTCCGTCCTCCCTCTCCACTCGCCGCTGGCCGGCCCCTCCTCGCTCCGCCTTCCTCCTCCGTCCTCCTTCAACTGGCCGCGCCGGCCAGCCCCTCCGCGCTCCGCCTTCCTCCTCCATCCTACTCTCTTCTCCCTCCTCGAGTCGCCCTCCTTCTCCCTCCTGCTCATATGCAACATTTTGATTTAGTTGATATAATTTAGTTGACTTAGTAGAACATTTTGATTTAGTTGATTTAGTAGGCTAGTTGATTTAGTTGCCTTAGAATATTTTGATTTAGTTGACTTAGCAGGTTAGTTTATTTAGTTGACTTAGAACATTTTGATTTAGTTGATTTAGTAGGCTAATTCATTTAGTTAATTTAGTTGACTTAGAACATTTTGATTTAGTTGATTTATTTGACTTAGAACATATTGCTTTAGTTGACTTAGTAGGCTAGTTGATTTAGTTGACTTAGAACATTTTGATTTAGTTGATTTAGTAGGCTAGTTGATTTAGTTGACTTAGAACATTTTGATTTAGTTGATTTAGTAATCCTTTGCTCATATTGGTTTAGGAAGAATGGCGCCACCACCACCACTATGTCAACTGTGCAAGTCAAGATCGCCACAGAGCCTTGCAACCGGCAAGCTGTTCGCATCTACTTCCGCCGAGTTTTCGTCATCGGTGTAAGAAATTAGATGAAATGTAATAACTATTTTATTTTTAGTGTTGGCATTACTGCATTGTGTCATTTTGCTTAGTTTACAGATCGTCCCATGCAATGTGAGGTTGAAATTCAACAAGGTGACAGGAGACACTGTGTGACATTTGAGGCTCTGGGGGCCGTACACTATGGAGGTCGAGAAAGGACGCAATATGTCGCAGATTGGAGGAGATGGATGGGCCCGTTTGTCGCTCGCATGCATCTTCTGGTGGTGAGTTGATCAGCTTCAACTTCCGAGTAGAAAGACCCAAGCTAGCTGTCATTTATCTCAGCACTGGTGGAAGATGATGAAGATGACGAAGATGATGAAGATGATGAAGATGATGAAGATGATGAGGACCCACTTCATGAAGCCATCGTAGCTCAAAGAACAAGGCTGAGTGAGGAGGAGGTGTCCAACCTGTGGGACATAATTCCGCCACGTGCTGACTTTGTCAGGGTGCCATTCGTGACCCGCTTGACAAATACCATGGTTGATCGACATGATATGGTATGTTATACTTACAAATGCAAATAATTGTGTGAATTACTTAGTGTACAGTCCAATGATATGGTATATGTTGTGTGGAATCTAGTCGATGATATATATGTTTTAGTGTAGAGTTCGATCACATGCTTATTAATTGATATGTTTTTCTTATTCAGAAATTGGCAAAGAGCATATCTGTGAGTTATGGTATCGAGCCTGATGAAGAAGGCTCAGCTGGACTACGCCTTCATCGCAAGGGGCTCCGTCACAACCTGTACTTACCGCGTGGACACGGACGGTCGCACACACTTAAGCTCGGTTGGGTGGAAGAAATTCCTCGATGGCAAGAATCTTCGTGTTGGACAGGCCATCCTAATTACTATCAGGAACACCAACCGCCCAGGCTTGAGGATGATGATTGTCTTCGATATCATCTAGAACTACATGTGTGTGTGGCTATATCATCTAGAACTACATATGTGTGTGTGGCTATATCATCTAGAACTACATATGTGTGTGTGGCTATATCATCTAGAACTACATATGATGATCATCGTCGATATCATCTAAAACTACATATGATGATGGCTGTTGATATGACCATGCATGTACTGCTTGAGGATGCATGTTGGCTATGCATGAAATTGTTATCTTAGTACTCCCTTCGTTCCAAATTACTCGTCGTGGTTTGAACTAAAACCACGACGAGTAATTTGGAACGAAGGGAGTACTACCGTACCTAGTAATGGTTTATGAATTTGATGAAAGATAGTACCTAGTTTCTAGCATCTGAAGGGAGAGTTGAAATGAAAAATGATGAAAGAGATAGCAGTAGCGTGGGACGAAGAAATCGCTACAGCTAGTTAATAGTAGCGCGTTCCTAAAAAGCGCTGCTGATATCGTTCAACAGTAGTAGCGCTGGTTGGGGCCACGCTACTACTATGAGTTAGCTGTAGCGCCTTATTAGTAGCGCGGCCACCCGCGCTGCTGCTAGCCTGAAAACCCGCGCTGCTGCTAGCCTTTTCCCTAGTAGTGAATGTCCATAGCCAGGAAACCATGACTATCTGTTGATCACAACGAGCTAGTCAACTAGAGGCTCACTAGGGACATATTGTGGTCTATGTGTTCACACGTGTATTACGATTTCCGGATAATACAGTTATAGCATGAACAAAAGACAATTATCATGAACAATGAAATATAATAATACTTTTATTATTGCCTCTAGGGCATATTTCCAACAGCATGAGCAGAGAAAAATAACGCCAGACTCAGACCTATAAGTGAGTGCAAAGGATGAAGTAGCGGATCCCCCAAATCCACAAAATAGGATGAGTTACTTCGAAATGTATTGCAAGCATATCAAACAATCCAATGACTAGACACAACCGCAATTTTTTGTTGTTGCAAATAGACTGAACCGCAGCTTGATCATGAAGTGGGTTTACTTGCATCCCTAGGTGAGTGCCCTTTTCGGCCTGCCCTAGGACCCGACCTTGCAATGGTGAAAATGTCGATCAATACACGTGCTTCATTCATTTTTCAGATGGCACCTCTAGTTAAATACCATGTAAACACTTAGGATGCAAGTAAGAACTAGATTTATTTGATACTACGATATGGTTTATATAGCTTTTCGTACCTGCACACGTGTATTCAACTTGTTTTACAGATGTTTCATCTTCTTCTATCATTTTCAAAGTTGAACGTTTTCTGTCTTCTTGAGTTGGACTAGTAAACGTCATATGTGTAAGACAGATTGAAGAGAGCAAAAATACAAAGGTGAATATGGTTCTGCGCACACCCATGTGATAGTAAATTTGAAAAATATACGATGTTTAAAAAAAAACTAAAATTTTGGGGTACGAAACTTGGCCGACCATTCTACTCACGTGTGAAAGTTTGCGAAGTATTGACACCAGTGGCACTCTTAGTGAAGAACATATAATTAAAACCTTATTATTCATCGAAACAGTGTCTTTTAATATAACATTGAATTTTTTTTTCATTTTTTCCAAGAATAACATGGATGTCAATTCTTCATGAAACTTCATACGCGAGTGTATGTATGTTATAAAAAAAGTTTTTTTTCTAGTATTTTCTCTGAATCAATAATTTATATGGGAAGGGTGTGGAACCATATTCATCATATCCGCGTGCACGAGGAGTCTTTTTTCTTTCTTTCTGTGGAGCGAAGAAGATGATGAAGGGAGATCCCGGAGAGTATGGGCCCAGACGAATTCTTGTGCTGCTCGGCCCACACATGGACAGGAATGACTGTGTGACAAGGGCCCAATACGCGGCGACCACCTTCTTCTCTCTTCTCCATCCACTCCACAATATACGGGCGGTCCACGGCCTTCTTCTTCCCCTCCGGCGCATCCGCCGGCGGCGCCCGACTCGCCAGCACCGCGGCCGTACAACCCTACCCTATCTACCAAGAGTTCATTTACTGCCCACCCTGTCCCCCACGTGTGGCCTCGGTTTGTCTTCCTAACCCTACACTAAGATCCCGCATTGTACCACATGGCCCCTGACCACAACCGCGCGCAGCAGCTCGCCGCCCCCCCGCCCCCCGGCATCGCCCACCCCGTAGCCGCATTCCCTCCCCACCCCCACCTCCGATTCATGTCCAAGTTGGAGCTGCCACCGGGAATTTAGCGGTGGCCAAGAAACCTCAGGCATCGGGTTCTCTTCAGTTCTTTTTAACTCTGATGGATCCATTTGTTCATGTACAGTTGCTCATTTCCTGTTACCCTTTTACTTATCCTGTGTCTATGCAGTTCATCTGCAGTCTTCAGAGATTTTGCTTTTTGCTCCTTGGATTTGGTTGCTGCTTAATCAAACGACGACGGTGGGACGAAACGTTGGCACCCACGACATGCTACCTGTGACTCGTACACGGACACGGTGACTTGACATACCACATCAGCTTTGTGCTCTGGTCTTTTTTGCACTCAAGATGTCACACACTGCATCAGCTTTGCGCTCAAGATTCTTTCTTACATACTTCAGATGTGTAGCCCACCAGATTCTTGGAAAATTTCCAAAATAATCATTGCAAACACCAGTCATGTACATGATTCTTTGTCAGTAGTTTATCTCCAGCAATCACAATGTTTACCCTCTGCTCTTGCTTGCAGCTTGAGCAAGCAGCAGCTAAGTTGGAGATGAACTTCAGTTACTGTTTAAATTTGTGTTACTCTCTCTCTCTCTCTCTCTCTCTCTCTCTCTCTCTCTCTCTCTCTCTCTCTCTCTCTCTCTCTCTCTCTCTCTCTCTCTCTCTCTCTTGCTCGAGCAGTTATGAGTTTTTCACCTTGTGATTCCCTCGGTCGCAGGTTAAGCGACCACCAGCTAATGTTGGTTATGGATTCAGTTACTGTCATCTAGCTCGGTTGGAAGATATCAGTTTTAGGTTGTCTCTACCAGTTGGGGACTGAAGACTACTAGCTGGCTTCCGCTGTTGATGAGCACTCCTAATGGCCTACCTACTGCTTGTGAGTTTCTTGTGTGGTCTGCCATTTTCATGCTGTAATTTCCACTCCATGTTGGGCATGAACTTTGGTTTCCACTGTATGTTGGCATGAACTTTCTTGTGTCGAGTAAACAATTGGGAATCCGCAAGCGAAATGTGTGACGTGATTTATCAGGAACAGACCATGACTGGCCCACCTATAATTGACCGACTTGCTGAGGTCTTCTTGCGGCATGGCGTATGAGATCACGGCCATGGTCATCTCCTTCACGTTGTATCAAGTACGCCACTGCCACGTCCAGGTATACATCCACATGGGCATGTACTAGAGTCATCATCATCATTGGGAGCAAATTAACACTAGCACATTATATTTCTGCAGTTTATCTCCAGCAATCAGAACTCTTACTCTGCTCATGGTTGAACTTTAAGCAAACGACAGCTGAAATTGGGGATACAGTTCAGTTACGGTTACTTAGCTCAGTTAGCTTAGAATCTATCAATTGGAGTTACTGGTTTGCTTGCTTCTGAATCTATCAATTCAGGTCCACTGGTTAGAGGTCTTTACGTCTCGATTCCCTCAGTTGAGATGTACATGGTTCAGTGTCTACACTTTGTTTTTAGCAGTGACACTTTTTACTCTGTGCTCTCTAGTATAGTTACATGGGTACATCACTATCAGAATTTTTACCCTGGCTGTGCTCCTTGGTTGCAGCTTAAACAAACAATGATGGTGGGAACTGAAGTTGGCACCCGTGACATGCTATCCTTGGTACACGGTGCACGGTGATGTGACATACCGCACCAGCTTCGGTGCTGAAGTCTTTTTTGCACTCAAGATGTGACGTGACACACTGCATCAGCTTTGTGCTCAATATTCCTTACGTACTTTAGCTGCAATAACCCTTTTCCACACTGGAATACCAGGCGCACCAGGTATCACGTACTAACCCTTTCACATCACATGCACTACATTGTACCAGACCCACCAGATTCTTCAATATTTTCCGAAGTAATCATTGAAAACATCACTCATGTAAATTATTATGTGTCTGTATATGTTGTTTATGTGTCCGGTTGTGGCATCTTGATGTGGCTAGTTGATGTTTCTAGCCTCTTTTGGCTCTATGTGAGCTTTTTCTGCTTTTTTATGACTTATGAGGACCTTTGGAACCATGTTGGCACTACTTTATTTTGTTAATAAGAGGGCCGTATGCATCGTACTGATGCAGAGGCCGGGGTTTTCCCCCTTTTCGAAAAATATGTAGTTTATTTCTAGCAGTCGCTGTTACTGTTACCCCGAAGCTGCTACTTTGTGACCTGATTCTCTGTCTGTATGTAGTTTATCTGCAGCAGTCAGAGTTCTTACCCTGGTTGTGCTCCTTGGTTGCAGCTTAAGCAAATGATGACGCTGGGGAACCGAATGTTGGGGCATACCGCATCAGCTTTGCGCTCAAGTCCTTTTTGCACTCAATGTGTGATTGATATCAGCTTTGTGCTCAAGATTCTTACATACTTTAGCGAGAGACAAGCTGAGAAAACAGTTTGATGGGGTCATATCCATGGCAGTGTGGTCATCTTCTATCAATCAGTAGTGATTGGTGCAAGTTAGTGAAGGATTTCCTAAATTCATTGGTCAATTGAATCCAGTAACTACAAGGCAGCTTCGTCCCTTACTTTAGCTGTGTAGCCCCAGGTACTACCGCGCACTGACCGTTTCACACCTTTTTACAATTGGGTTCTCTTCGCTTCTTCCAATGAATCCACTTGGCCACCAAAACGAACCCTATGGAATCCATCTGCAGGTGCTACTGAAAAAGGCTTTCGCCCCGCTTTATATATAAAGCACCAAACCACAAGCATCCAGTACAACCACACGCCACGCCACCGCAACACATGCACACACCCAAGACAGGATACATAGGCGCTGAGCGCAGCAACACCACTCCTAGCACTACCGCCCTGAAGATATGAAGCTACATATGACGAACCATGTGCTCCAAGGCGGCGCCTTCAGGAAGGATACGACGCCAGAACGCCGCTATCGCTCGATCCAAGGATCAGAGTTTCCCCCCGGAGCCGCATGACGGGCAATGAGAGCCGCGACGACACCTTCAAGAAGGGAACGATCTTCGCCGCCGCTGGTCCGTCCGAAGATAGAGCAGGTTTTCACCTCGGCCACCAATCACCGCCACCGAACGCCACACCCCGGCAACCACGCCGCCCACACGACCATGAAGACCGGGCAGCACCAAGGCACGGGTTTTGTCCAAGAGCACCGCGCAACCACCACCACCAGGCCCGCCGCGCCAGCATCCAAGACCTCGACACCACCTCACCCGTGACCCGCCGCACCCCAACGAAAGAGACGAGCGGAAAGGTCCCACCTTTCGCGCCCCTGGGCGACCCCCAGCGTCGAGACCCAATAGGTCGGCCAGAACTGGCATCCACCGACTCATCCTGCTGCCCCAAGCGCGAGATGAGCTTGGTCTTGCAGCAACGAGAGGGGGGCGAGGTCAGTCCTGCTGCATCGTGCGCGAGACGATCTCGGTCCTACTGCATCATGCGCGAGACGAGCTCTGTCCTGCGGCATCGGGTGCGAGACGAGCGATGGACCGCAGCTGGGAGAGGACCAGCCCTTTGATGGGGGTAGTGTCCGGGCGACGAGGAGATGGGGTGAAGGTCGAGACGGCCCGAACGCAGACAAACCGACGCCGGAGAAGCCGGCCGTTGCCGCGGACAGATCCATCGAGCCACCGTGAAGCCGCCACGACACCGGAAGGCCACCGAGACCTGCCCATGCCGCCACCCATGGCCGGAGCAGCAGCCACGCCCGGCCGCTGCCCATCTGCGCCGGAGCCGCCGGGCACGCACCACCGGAGCCACCGCCATCGCGCCGCCACCCGACCAGCCGAGGGTCTCGGTCGAGCCGCCGCCCGCGCCGCCGAGAGGCCAGATCCGGACAAGCCGCCGCGGCCGCCGACTCCGACCTCCAGCCCGCACCACCACCACCATCTGCCGCAGTGCCGCCACCACCTGCCGCGGCCACGACAGAGGAGGCCACCGGCAACCCGCGCCGCCATGAACCAGATCTGGCAGCAGAGCCGCCGCCGTCCGGGCATAGGCGTGCCACCGCCTAGCCGCCACCGCGGGGAGGGACGTCAGGAGCCGCCCAGCCCGCCCGCGCCGCCATGGAGCCCGCCGCAGCTCCACGACCTGCCCGGGCGCCGCCCGCCAAAGATCGCCCGAGCGGGGAGATAAAGGGCCCACCGCCGCCGGCAGCAGCAGGGCTTCGCCCGGCCGCACCCCTGGGCGGCGGCGAGGGAGGAGGAGGGGGGGGGGGAGGGAGCGGCGGCGAGGGATGGGGTTGGCCTCCGGCCGCCTCGCGGGAGACGACGCGGAGGGAGCTTTTTTCCCCTCGGTTGCTATTTCTGTTTTCCCATTATTTGTTACACGTGGACGAACTTAGTCCATCTGCAGGTGCTCATTACCTGTTAACTCTGTTGCTCGATTTTGTGTCTGTAGTTTACCTCCCGTTGTTCAGAATTTTTATTCTGTTAATGATTGCAGCTTTAAGAAAACAACAACTTTACTCGGATATGTTTGGACTGGTTCTTTAGGGTGAAAATTTAGATTCTAACCTTGCTGGTTGTATTCGGTGACAGCGGCGATTGAGCATCGCTCCCTTCCTGAAGGCGTTGCTGTTGAAGAACCTCGACGTTTATGTGATGTCATAAGACGATGGTTGGTGCGGATATGGTCATTGTTTTAGTTTGCGGATCGTGGATCTCAGCTAGGTTTTTTTTTCTGGTCTACATATAGCTTTGCTCTTGCATGACTTTGCTATTTGTGAGCGTGTTTTTTGTGTGCGTGTGTTTGTGTTGGCTGTGTGCATCCTAACTATGCAGAGGCGGGCGTGTGCTCATTGTATTTGTATCCTCTTGATATTTTATCTTAAGATAATAAAATTCACCTTTTGTCAAAAAAAGGAAAATAACAACTTGGAGTTCAGTTACTCTTCGCCCGTGACCAGCGACAGAGCTTCCTTAGGGCCAACCTGGGCCATGCCCCCCTGCTTGTGTAGTTTCTTATATTATTAGCACATAATTAGAGAGAAATGATGGTGTTTAACCTTTGGTTGAATTGCCCCTCCTATAATCACTGCCCGTGACGGTTTAAAAATAAAGCTTATGTATAAATTGGAGCTACTGGTTTGCTAACTTCTGTGTATATAATAGATTCATTTCCAGCAGTCCAGTTAACCAACCACTAGCTAATGTTGGTGATGGATTCAGTTACTGTCACCTACTCCTTCCGTCCTTAAAAGAGTGTACTTTTAACTTTGTTGGAAAGTCAAAAAAAATTATGTTTGACTATAATCATGCAATAGTACACCAACATTTATGCCATCAAATTAGTGGTATTAGATTCATGACAAAATATATTTCCATCATACTCCTATTTGGTTTCACAAACATTGATATATTTCTGCACAAACTCGGTCAAACTTTAAAATAGTTTGACCCTCCAACAAAATTGGAAGTATACTCTTTAAAGAACGGAGGGAGTAGCTCGGTTGGAAGCTAGTATATATCAGGTAGGTTGCCTCCACCAGGTCTAGGTGGGGGCTGAAGCTTGCTAGCCGACCGCCATTGTTGACTTGCAGGATGGCATTCACAACAGGTTGCATGATATGATTCCGCGTTCTCCTGATGCGCTACCGCTGTTGAGTTTCTTGTGTGCTTCCCCATTTTTCATGCTGTAATTCTGCGTGCTCATTTGTTTCCTCTCAACTTTGGCCGCCCCCTTTAATAGACCAACTTTCCGAGGTCTTCCTGCAGCACCGCGTAGGAGGTAAGTCAACATTCATGGTCATCTCCTTCACATTATATCAAGTACAGCACTGCACATCCACATGGGCATGTCTGTTCAAAATTTTACTACTGTCTGGGCTCTTGGTGATGGATTCACTTAGGTCGGTTGCAAGCTATCATTGGAGACTGACGATGGCATTCCCAACCAGTCGCACGGCACAGTTCTGCATTCTCCTAATGGTGAGTTTTTCGTGAGGTTCGCCACTTTGGTGCTTTAATTCTGCATGTTCATTTGTTTCCACTCTATGTTTGGCACGAATTTGGTTTTCCTCTCTTTGTGTAGAGCAAACCTTTGGGATCCCACAAAATCCACAAGCGAAATGTGTAACGTGGTCTTGTTAGGAATAGACATAGATTGGCCCCTGGACTGACTTGCGGAGGTCTTCCTGGGGCACGGCCTACGAGGTCATGGTCATCTTCTTCACATTGTATTGAATACATCACTGCCACATCCACATGAGGATGATCATCTGCTTTCACATGCAAGCAGAGCATACCACATCCCCATCCACACGAAGCCTCTTCCAGTCTTCCTTAAGTCAACTGTAAGTTTGTTACCATTGGTATATATATTGGAAGGCACTCATTAAAGTGGTACCTAAAAGAGAGGGCACTGCCTAGCCAGAATTTCTCTAGTGCAAGGTGGAGGGTAGAACTATACATTGATCATGGGCATCTTCCTGCTGATTTTCTCTCTATTGGTACGCGGGCCACTAGGAATGCCAACAGCTCTGGCATCCAGAGTTGTAACAAGCCAGCAGGGTCCCAAAGGGAGCTGGGCGCAACCATCCGATGTCGGTGCCACACTCGATGGTTGCCCGATGAGCTGCGGCAGTGTGAGCTTTGAATATCCCTTTGGCATTGGATCTACGTGCTCCCGTGGACCTGACTTCAACCTCATTTGCAACCACACCACTCAGCCCCCCCAGGCTCTTCTTGCGCGACGGCATCACCGAGGTGATCCAATTTGGCAATCCTTTTGTTGATTCAATTTCTATCTGGGCCTCCTTCTCGCATACCATCCCCATGAAATCTGGTGTCAATGCCTACAAATTTTCTTTGAAACCACCTGGGAGGTCCTTCTCCCTTTTGTCTAGTGTTCTAAACATTACCGGCTGTGGCCTGGATGTATACTCTGTCGGAGACGTTGCCACCACGTGGAAATGCAGCACTGTGTGTCTGGATCCAAGGACCCCGGAGATGGTGGCTATGCACAACTGTAAAAATACATCCGGATGCTGTCGTGTTGATGTGGAGCGTAACGGCAGTTTTCAGTTCAAATTTATCTACAACCACAGCAAAAGCAACATTGATGCACATTCTTACCAGACCTCTCAACTGTGGGATAGAATCAGCATAACTAGTGATGGGCCGAGTGGCCTTCTGCTATCGTGCAATATAGTTGACTCATCCAACTGTGTTGCTGCTGAGAAAAACATGACAAGCTATGCATGCATCGCCGAATATGCCGAGTGCATAGACCGTACAACTAGTCACTGTGATGTCAAAGATGCTGAGTGCATTGACGGGAGCAATGGCTACAGCTGCATCTGCAGCACTGGCTATTCAGGCAACCCCTATATTCCACATGGCTGCTCGAATGATGGCGAAGGTAACCTTTTTTCCGTAATCAGCCAACCAAACGTACAGCTGCTGTTAGGTACTCCCTCTGTAAATTAATATAAGAGCGTTTAGAATACTAAAGTAGTTATCTAAACGCTCTTATATTAGTTTACAGAGGGAGTATATTACATTGGTACACGCTAACTACTTAATGATCAAACTAGGGTATGATCCAATTCCGACCAGGGCTGATTGTACCCGTTGGTGTGGTAACACTAGTGTGCAATTCCCGTTCGGCGTAGAACAGGGTTGCTTTGCAAGGAAACAGTTCCACCTCAACTGCACAAATATGACATCATCTGCCCTCATGTTGGGGAATGGCCAGGTCATCAACATAGATATTGATGAAGGGACCTTTAACATCACCAATCCGTACCAACAAGGGAGCGATGTCATATCTTTTTGACGGTGCTACGGCGGGCTTACGCCGGCCTGAACCATTTTCATTATAAATAGGATTGAGATACAACACATTGGGTACAAAAGATAGTACCCAACACAACACACGCAAGAAGTTACAGAAGATACAGGGAGCAACAGAGGCAGCAAGATACAGAGAGCAACAGAGACAACAGAAGAAGAACTAGGAGTGAAACGCGACAACAGCCAACACCGAGAACTTAGCACCCATCACTAGGTAGACCGAGAAGAGCGAAGCCAGCTTTGTTGGACTAGTCGAAAGGAGATCCGCCACCGAGAAGACGAAGAGAAGAAGTCACCAGCTGCTTTGCGATCACTCTGCACCTTGAAGAGCTAGGAGAGTCGCAGACACCGTCGAAGGGCATCCCACTACCTAGGCACGTCACGACAGAGAGAGCCATAGACCGTGCCGAAGGGCAATGATCCGCCGAGACAGCCTTGCACCTCCTCTAGGCCACATCCGGCCACCATCACAAATAGAGGGAACCAAAGCACAATGCAAAGCAACAAAACCTCGGGCGTCGTCGAAGGGTACCGAAACCCAAGACCTCCCAGCCGCCGCTGGCCCCCAAGAGATAGGTCGACCCTCAGAATCAGGATGACCAAGGCACTAGTCGCCGCCACGGATCACATCCACCGCCACCACCTAACAGCCCGACCACCCAACACCCGCTCCAACCCAGACATCAGACAACTAACCGCGGATCCATGACTCCAAAACAAACGCCCCCAAGAGGGAAAACGCCATCGAAGATGCCGTCGTTGTCCGATCCAAAGGAGGATCTTAGGCTTTCGCCCGGAGCACACGGAAGAGCAAGCATGGAAGTTCCTCAACGATGCCTTCATGAAGGGAAGCGGCACCCGAAGGCGTCGCCATCATTGTTGCCGACCACGTCGACACTAGGCTTTCGCCTGGAACCTCCCATCCCAGTCTTCTTCGCATAGCCGGCCGCTGAGTCCGACAGCTCAGACCTCCCTGCCCTCCAATCTGTCCATGGCGAGCGTCCCCGCAAGGCCAGAAGGAGGCATCCGAAGCCACAGTCGCTCACCTCGAGCCCCTGTACATACCGGAGTCAGGAAAGATCCTGCTGCCCACTGCATCTAATCCCACGCCGTCAACCACCACATCCAACCTCCACCAGAGCAGACCCCGCCAACAGCACCACCGTCGACCCCCTAGCCGCAGCCCCGATGACCGACGGCCGAGCGAGCCGCAGCCTTGGACAGCCAGATCTGGGAGCAGAGGAAACCCCCAGACCGAGCAAGGCAGCAGACCCGAGCCTCCAGAGCGCTGCACTGACCATCACCTCCGCGACGACCCGCCGTCTCCCGTACGCAGCCATGGACCGCTGGCCCAGGAAGCCGCCACCCCAAGGGAGCCAGATCTGGCGCTGGAGCTCCCCTGCCGGCGAATCCCCGGGCGACCAGCCACCCACGCCACCGCGTCGCCCGCGTCACCGGACAGCGCCACCCGCGGCAGCGCGCCTCAGATGCACGCGAGTCCCGCCGCCAGACCGTGCCAGCGCCGCCACGCCCGCCGGGAGGAGGAACAACCGTCCCGCCGCCGCCAGCGCCGCACGGGCTTTGCCCGGCGTCGCCCTCCGGCGGCGGCAGGAGGAGAAGGAGGATGAGGGTGGGAGTGGCCGGCGGCGGCTAGGGTTTCTCCCGGGCCGCCCGCGCGGGAGCGACACGGGAGCGGTCACGGCCTTCTTTCCTTTCGGTTGGTCTCATGTCCAGGCGATGTCATATCTGATAATCTTCTTTTTAATATTCCTTCTGAGTCATTCTCCTCTGTGCAATGGGTTGCTGCTGATTTAAGTTGTGCAGAGGCCCAACAGAATAGGTCTGGATATGCTTGCATTAGTATCAACAGCAAATGTGTGGATGTACGTATGAAAGGTTTTTTTGCTGTTGATAGAGTCTATGCTGGTTATCGTTGCAAATGCTTAGATGGCTTTACAGGAAATCCATACATCAAAGGTGGTTGTACGGGTACTCTCTCTCTCTCTCTCTCTCTCTCTCTCTCTCTCTGTGTGTGTGTGTGTGTGCACGCGCGTGCACGTGAGAAATTTACTGCTAGCTATATCTAAACTCTCTACAAAAAGTTGTACATACATAACCAAAGGTTTGTGTTATTAAAAGGAGCATGTAAGTATTAGACACACATTGCATTTTTTTGCTACTTGTAATTTGTCTTATCCTTCGTTTAGGTTTCATTTTATTGGCTCATGCACTATTTCACATTTATTGAATGATGCACAGTGCTCCATGCTATATATTACATTTATTGAATGATGTACTGTTTTCCATGCTTTATATTTTGTCGATGCATCTTATCAAAATTTTGTTAATTTGGATATTTCAGAAATCAATAGGAAAAAACCACAGACTATATTGTTAGGTAAGAACTAGCAAAAATGCCCGTGTGTTGCAACGGGAGAAAAGAAATATCGCCAGTCCTGCTTCTGTGATGTGTCAAGACCCCTCTTCTCTCACACACACATACATGCACATGCATGTGCCTTCTATTTTGACATGACACCCGAACTCATGTCGGCCATTCACCACCTGAGAAAAATATATCCGGACATGGTCGATACCAAGGCGACGAGCTCATCCACGACACTGCCCGAACCACACCCACGCAAGGGGATGTTCATATAAAACATAAAAAAAATATCATCGAGCTAGATGTGAGGACCGCCCTCGGCAATCTACTCCCTGATTCCCGTGGGTTACTATGCCATAAAAATTCTCTCACAATCAATATTTCGACAATTTATTAAAGAAAATTACTACATGAACCTTAAAATTTGGAAAACGACAGGAACCAGAGAACGCCACCGCCATTGGCGACCATGAAGCCGAGTGCCCCGCCTTCCTCCAACTCGCCTGTGCCCACACCTTCGTGACCTTCCCTCCAGGTCCAGGGTCTGCTATAGCATTTTTTCGATTTGTGATGCCCATATCTCATCCTCTTTTGCTGGCTTGTTGGTTCTCGCACCTCTCCTTCAATTCCCTTTTTCTTGCTCCCAATAAACAGTGCATGCATGAACTCATAGCCAGCTTCTGGGTACGTGCAAGTTTTCCACGTATATAAACTGGTGTTGTTGAATATAAAAGGTAGAGGTGGGACTATTCATAAACGACCGAACCCCACTATAATACACAAACGTTGCTTTAGTTCAATTGGTCGCTGCCTTATATTCTTGTTGGGAGGCGGTGAGCTCGATCCCATGTACTCATATTTTTTTTAGCTTTCTTTCCCAGAGTAGATGGGCCAAGCGCCAATTTTTTTGCTTCCCCAGCGTAGATGGGCCAAGCGCAGGCTGGCGCTGAAAATTCCTGACGAACGGAAGTCTGTATTGCTTTTGATGTAGGAGTATGTGCTATATAGATTAGTACCACCTTGGGTAGAGAAAACATAAATCGTAAAAGCGTATTACGACTGGGCGGAAGCGTATTGTGACGGTGAACCCGGAGACCCAATCCGTGCTTTATTATTAGGGAGAGATATGACTATATTTTTGTTATATACTACATGATAGACAATGTGTAATAAAAACTAAAAAGGGTCTAATGCCTGCAGGTATAACTGCTGGGCTATCATGTGGTTTCGGTGTTCTACTTGTGAGCTTCAGTGTAGTACTTGTCACTCTTAGGTGGAAAAAGAATGTTCAGAAGCAAATACGGAAGAAAAATTTCCGAAATAACCAAGGGCTTCTCCTGGAAACATTGGTATCATCTGATGAAACTGCAAACGAGAATACAAAGATTTTCTCGTTAGAAGAGCTAGAGAAGGCAACAAACAACTTTGATCCTACACGTATCATCGGACGTGGGGGCCATGGCATGGTTTACAAAGGCATATTGTCTGATCAACGTGTCGTTGCAGTAAAAAATTCTAAGGTCATTGAGCAGTCTGAGATCAGTCAATTCATCAATGAGGTTGCAGTCCTCACCCAGATAAATCACAGAAATATTGTGAAGCTCCTTGGATGTTGCCTGGAAACAGAGGTTCCACTGCTGGTGTATGATTATGTACCTAGTGGCTCACTGTCTGAAGTTCTTCATGCAGATGCAAGTAATCTTTCCTTGTCTTGGGGTGATTACTTAAGGATTGCCCTGGAAACAGCAGGAGCTCTGTCTTACCTCCACTCTTCAGCTTCAATATCAATCTTCCATCGTGACGTCAAATCCTCAAATATACTCTTGGATGTGAACTACACGGCTAAAGTATCAGATTTTGGTGCGTCCAGATTGGTTCCGATCGATCAAACACACATTGTTACGAATGTGCAAGGTACATTTGGGTACTTAGATCCAGAGTATTTCCATACCAGGTAGCTGAACGGGAAGAGTGATGTGTACAACTTTGGTGTGGTACTATTAGAGTTGCTCCTCAGAATGAAGCCTGTTTTCACAAGTGAATCAGGCACAATCAAGAGCTTGTCAAACTTTTTTCTCCAGGAGTTCAACGAGGCAAGAATCACAAGTATGGTTAATTCCCAGGTCATTGAGGAAGCAACCGAGGAAGAGATCAACACTGTCGCCTCTCTTGCAGAGCGGTGCTTGAGGCTACACAGTGAAGAAAGACCCACCATGAAACAGGTGGAGATGGAACTTCAGACTCTATGGACGATGTCCGTTCACTGTGGGAGAAAATGTTACCCTCGACTACGAAGGCGCCTGTGAATATGTGATGCCTTTCTTCTCAAGATTTTGTGACGACTCACAAATCCCTCCACGCGGTAGGATCCCACAGCCCGAGTCGCTCCCCGCAGTGGCCTGGGAGAACCCTATATCGCCGCCGCCGGCCACCAACCGACCCCTCCCTACCTCCCTTGCCGTCGCCGAAGTGCGTCGCCGGGCAAAGCCCGTGCGGCGTCGGCGGCGGCGGGGTCTTCTCCGTCTCACGAGGAGCACGAGCTGCGCGGGGGCTGCTCGGCCACGGAGATGTGTATCTCGACGAGGCGCCATCGGGTTCCCGGCTGGCGGGCGACGTAGTCGTCGGCGTGCGCGTAGGGAGGGCGCGTCCCTGCTGCGCCTTGGCACGCGCGGCGAGGATCTGGCGCGGCCGCCGGCCCGCAAGGTGAAGGGGGAGTGCAGCGGGGTGGCGCGGATCCGACGCCGCCGCCGGCGCGCGAGGTGGAGAGGGGAGTGCAGTGGGGTGGCACGGATCTGGAGCGGCCACCGGAGCACGAGGTGGAGAGGGGTGTGCAGCGGGATGGCGCAAATCTGGCGCGACCGTGCTGAGCGCATGTGGGGGAGGCCTAGGTGCTCGTTAGTTCACTGGTCGTCCGCAGCTGCTGGTTGCGTTTCGCACCATGATGCGGTTGCGGTTCGCGCTCGGCGACGTTTGGCAGTGTAGTTGAGTGGCCGCAGTCTGTTCCGGGGCGGCGAGTGCGCTTGTTGCTCTCTGCAGGAGAAGTTGTGGGAGATGAATGGCATCCTTGCTCAGTGTTGCATCCTCTTGATGGTGGTTCGGTAAGCTCGACGCTGCTTCGGGTGGGAGGATGAGATGGTGGTGGCTGGAAGGAGAGGAATGGCCTCGCTGCGGTTGTTGCATCCTTCGTCGGGAGAGGAATGGCCGGCAGGCGTTGCATCCTCGAGGAGACGAATGGCATCGTGTTTGGTTGCATCCTTCTGATGGGAGACGAATAGCGCTGCTGGGGGTTGCATCCTCCATCCAGTGGGGGCCGCGGATGCTAGGTTGGAAGCACGTCGAGCTTACCGGGGAGGTGCGGTTGGCCGTGGAGGCAGGTGTAGTGGTTTGGTGTGTAGGCTGACCGGACCCTAGGTTCGGGATATGCAGGTGAGACCGTCGGCGAAAGTCGTACTCCGGTTGCGCCGGAGTCGTCGATGGCGGCGCTTTCATGCGTCGCTCCCTCGTTGGAGGCATCGATGTAGCTGCTCTCACCTTGCCTTTCCTGACGTGCTCCGGGGGAAACCCTTGATCTAGTTTAGATTGAACGATAGCGGTGCTATTCGGTGTCGCGTTCTCTCTTGGGGGCATCGTTCAGGAGGTAGATCCAGTCAGAGGGACCCCTGGCTCATGTGGATGTGTGTGTTGTTGGCCGAAAGGCCCCGTTTGTATGGTTTTTGGGTCCGGTTTTCCTTATAAACTGGACCAACTCTTTTTTTCCTGATCAATGAATTTGGTAGATCTACTACCAACATTCAAAAAAAAAAAGATTTTGTGACGACTCGGTATCTTGGAGGTGCTCATTGAGAGGCTGTGTGTATGTGTTCATAGCGATGAGTGCATGTGTGTACGTTTGCGCTTGTACTGTGTTAGAAAAAACTTAACAAGTTACTCTGGAAAAACTAATTGCATTTTTTACCCCCCCCCCCCTCCACACCCCCCTCCTTAAAAAAAGTTGCATCTTCTTCGAAAATACAAAGATGAACATGGTTCCACGTGTACCCACGTGAGTAGTAAACCCAAAAAAGTAGAAAATCCTGAATTTTTTGTGTATCAAACCTAGTAGACTATTCTACTCACAAGTAAAGTTTCGTGAAGTATTGAATCCCATTGTTAGTGAAAAAAATACAATTGTGATCTATTCATTAACATTGTTATTTTATATAGCTTAGATTTTGTCTGTTTTTGTCCATAATACCACGGATGTGATTTTTTCATGAAACTTCATACTATACCGGTTGACTATGTGTGTTAAAAAAACAGATTTTATGGTTTTGTTAGTATTTTTAAAAGAATACTATTTTATAAGGGATGGCGTGGAACTATGTCTGCGTCCCATCTTCTTGACGAAAAGAAATACAGGTTTCTACGCCGCGAAACGCCATCGGCATGTAGACAAGTTAGTTTGTACGTTTGGGAACTCGGAAAGGAATACTCCTTTGAACGCTTATTTAACCCCCGGCGGCCGTACGGACGCGGTGTCTCTTTCGTCGCCGACGTGCGCGTGAATACACGATGATGTGCATGCATGCACACCCATGCAGAGCATGCCATCCCTGCCCTGTGCGCAACGAACTGTTACTATGCTACTTTGACTACTCGTAGCTGTAGACGTACTGGTTGGCCATAGGATAGGAGCCGCAGCAGACCGATAGTATATGGACGGAGTCACCACAACTGGCACTATTGCCGATTGAAACCCATGTCTTCTGCTCCACTGTTGCCGATTGGAGCCCATGTCTTCCCCGTACGGGGCTACGGGCCACTACCATGCATTCGCATTGCGCTGCCTGCGACCGTCTACCGTGCATGCATATGCATCGATCGATCCTCTTATACTGTTCAGAACCAGAGCCGATGCAACTACTGTTCGAGCATTGGGAGCATCTACAGCCCGACGGCTCGAATAATCCCTCATACGCCCGCAAACGCGTCCGGCCAGTGATCGGAAAGGAGAGAAAAGTAAAAGCATGACCCAACCGGGTCCCTCATATCCTCACATTCATCTCAAATATGGAAAGGATATGAGGGCTCGCGGACGCGCCCGAGCATTCCGCCACGTAAGAAGCGGTCTCACCCCGGACTATCTTTTATTTTTTTATTCATTTTTTTATTTCTCTCTCTTCATCTCCAGCAATCACGTGCAATTGATCAGACATCACTACTAGGGAAAGGCCTATAGATAGGATTGACTCTAATGGCGCACCGTGGGTGCAGTGCGCCACTACTATATACTAATGGCTTTTGTTTCTCATACGCCATTAGAGTGGAAGACTCTAATGGCGCACGGCCGACAGAGTGCGCCATTAGTATGAATTTTTTTTTTCCATTTTCCCATACAAACTAATGGCGCATGAAACAACCAATGCGCCATTACTATATATAACTTCTAATGGCGCACGGGCTAGGATGTGCGCCATTATCAGATCCCTCCATCTCGATCTCGATCCCCTCCATCTCGATCTCGATCCTCCATCTCGATCGCACCTGCACCTCCCCGCTAGCTCTACCCATCGCAACCCTCCCCGCTCCACCGCCGAGCACTGCCCGCCCCCCACAAGACCAAGACATTTTGAACATATTTTTATTTTTTTACTATTTTTATAAAAATATTACACTGTTATAATTTAAACAAGTTTGATAAACACAAATAAATATAAAAACAGCATTTAAAATGCATAAAAATATTACTGTTATGATTTAAACAAGTTTGAACATATTTAAACACAAGTTTGAACATATTTAAAATGCATATTACTGTATCCCCTCCATCTCGATCTCAATCCCCATCTCGATCTCGATCCTCCATCTCGATCGCACCAAGCACCTCCCCGCTTAGCTCTACCCATCGCAACCTCCTCCCGCTCCACCGCCGAGCACTGCCCGGCCCCAGCAGCAACACGCACATTTTGAACATGTTTTTAATTTTTTTTACTATTTTTATAAAAATATTACACTGTTATAATTTAAACAAGTTTGATAAACACAAATAAATATAAAAAACAGTATTTAAAATGCATAAAAAATATTACTGTTATGATTTAAACAAGTTTGAACATATTTAAACACAAATAAATATAAAAAACACCATTTAAAATGCATAAAAAAATATTGGGGATCCTGGGAGTCGAACCCAGGACCTCCTGGTGTGAGAACTGGCTGCTGACCAGTCGAGCTAGTAGAGGGGACTTGATGTGGATCAGTTCAGGTGGAATATAACCTGTTGGCTCGAGCAGAAATATCTAATGGCGCACCGTGGTGTGGTGCGCCATTAGTGTGGATGTACTTATGGCGCACCGGTGGTTGGTGCGCCATTAGTATTGTGCCTCCATCCATCCATAGCCCTCCCCGGCGGCCCACCTCTCTCCCTCGCCCTCGATCCCCTCTCCTCGCCCTCGCTCTCGATCCAGCGCCGCTGCCCGCCGCCTCGATCCCTTCCCGACGCCGCCTGCCCGCCGCCTCGGCGCTGCCCTGCCGCCCGCGCCGCTTGCCCGCCGCCTCGCCGCCCAGCCTCGCTTGCCCGCCGCCCTGCTGCCCGCCCGCGCCGCCTCGACGCCTCGGCGCCCGGCGCGAGCGACCAGTACTCCATTTGTCCCCAACCCCTCTCCCCCACCCGGCGGCCGGGTTTCGATCGATCCCCCTCGCGCCGTCTCCGGCCGGCCGCTGGGTTCCTGTGCCGCCTCTGGAAGAGGAGCGCCGCTCTTTGGAGGACTGGGATGGATGGGCGGGCCCGGAGGAGGAGGAGGAGGCGACGGACTCCGTCGGCGACAGCTCGTACTGTTAGTTTTATGTGCAGTGATCTACAAGTATAAGATTTTGGCTTGCATGGCAAAATGCGCTTTCAGCTGCTGCTGCTGCTACACTCCACGCTACCAAACCTGAATGCCAAACCGTAAAGTTTGGCTTTCTCCTGGGTTCGGTGCTGTTAGTTAGAGTTTAGCTGTTATTGTTGGAAAGGTTGGGTCTTAGCTGGTTGTTGGAGGAACAGTTGGCTCCCTGGTTTCCCTTAGCTGCTGCTTCTTTCTCTGATCACTTGCCTTGTTAATGTGTTGTAATCAAGTTCTTTTAGTCATTGCGCTTTAGGACGTGCAATCTGGATGGGTTGGGTCTTAGGTGATTGTGAGATCTTCTGGAAAGCTCTTTTTGTTTGTGGAGTTGTCAATTTGTTGAGCTTTAGTTGGCCCCAGTTTCTTCTCATTGCTTTTTTGGTTGGTTAGCTAGTGAGTCCATCATGTCGTGAGCTTTCTGTGATTTTTATTAATTTTTTGCACACAACTGAAATAGTTTGGTGCCGGACACATAAATTTCAACATTCAATACCTTAGCCCCAGCAAGCTACCTAGCTTAGCTCTAGTTTATTTGAAGTGTACTTGATTGTCATGTTTGGACCTATACCTGCTAAGTTTTTGTCCTTAATGCCTGTCCAATCATTAATTTGCCAGCAGGTGTGTGAGTGTTTAGATATCTAGGCAGCCATTTAACATTTGAAGCATATTCTTTTTGTTTAGAGGGCTATTGGATTGTTTGGTGGTGATTGGTTGTTGGTAGGTGGCAGGTGAACTATGGAACAAGTTCACATGATACTTGTCTTGATTGGTTGCTTGACTTTGTGGGGATGCAATTACTTAGTGGTAGTTCATCTCTCTTGAAAAATATCTTGTGAATTTTGCTTTAGGTGGTTGAAGTAGAGCTCTGTTTCCTTTCAGTGAGCTATTCAGTTGCTGTAGTACTCCAGTTAACTGAAACATAATACAATTCTGCTTATGTGTTGCATATTTTGGAACTATATTTATCATTACCATTTCAAGGAATTCTGCTTATTTTTGGAACTATATTTTGGAACTATATTCACTATTACAAGGAATTTGCATAATACAGTTCAATGATGACTCATGTTGAAGATTGTGCACCCCGGTTGAAAGCAGATTGCCTCAAGCAGGAAATCACTAGGAATTGTGCTTCTGGATGCATTATGTGCCATTGGTCTTTTTTATAAGCAAAAACAATTGTTAGCTTTTAGATGTTGTGGTGGTTCACTTGGTGGTATATTGTTTTGAATTACACTTGTTAGCTTTTTTATAAGCAAAAACATGCCAATGTATTTTCCATGCTATGATGGAGGCCTTTTTTGCCTTGTCCACCGAGAGGCCCTTGAGTTTGCGGAATGTCGATTAACTTCCGTTCCGGCAAATTCGGGCACTCCATATGTCCTATTTTCAGCAAAGGTCATGCTAAAATTTTCCGTGAATTTTAGCATGACTTTGTTAAAATAGGACATATGGGGTACTGCGACTAATGCATGTTTTATGATCTGTTGTAAGGGTACTAATTGGTCTCTTCGCTGCTTATCGAGATGGCGGAAGCAGCCACCGCCGATCTGCGACACCATGAGACGAGTTGGATGATTTCGAGTTCTTCACTATCATACTTGAGGCTTCATTGGATCCATGACGCTGGTATATAAAATGAGAGATCTCCCTTCACCCATCTCATTATGATATCTGTTGTTTGCTACATCACTCATTTTCCCAAACTGCAGAGGCTGCACGACGGGTTTATGAACATGCTGATGGGTGAAGATCCGCCAATAATGTGAAGCTGCGACAGGCCGGCAGCGGGTTTTGCAGCAGTGGGATGTGCGGTTGGCGATCAAGAAGGGCCACATGTACTTGTCTCGTGGGTGGGAGAACTTCTACCGTGCCTCACGACCTGTAGCTGGGGTACTTCCTTGTCTTGAGTACGACGACAGCGCCAACATGCTCATCGTGAAGGTGTACAACAAGACTATGTGTCGCATGCGATCTGCTGCCGATGATGATGCCGATGCGTTCGCCTCTTCTTATTCCTCTACATTTGGCTTTGTCTCACATCGATTGTTAACGGTCATTGTTGCATTTTGGACGGTAGGAGCAGCGGCGACATCGACTACAGCCAAAGCAAAGCGGCGACTATGGCTGTAGCGAAGTGCAGCGATTCTCGGCAGAGCGACAAAGCAGTGATTCTCGCACCAGCATAGACAACAAGAAGGATGATCCGGACTGGAGTGCGGGAGAAGAGGAGCAGTGAGGATGGGCATCGGTGAGGATGACCTAAGCCTGGTGGTGGCTGACCAAGGGCAAGAGATGGTGGTGGCTGACCATGGGCAAGAGATGGAGGTGGTGAGGATGACCTAGCGATGGTCGTGCCTGAAGGTGGCCTCGCGATGGTGGTGGTGCCTGACAATGACCACGCACCGGTGGTGGCGCCGGCGATCCCACAGCTGGGCAACATGACCACGCCAATTGTGGTAGAAGACTACATCCCACTACCTCCACTGCCTCCACAGCCTCGCCGCTCTAGGCGCATCAGAGAGATGAAGGAGAAGAAGGAGAAGAACTGCCTACTTTGTCAGGTATGTCAGATCTCCTATAGGTTAGCTATCCAAAATGATATATATATACTTAGTTATCTATGTTATCTCTAATATGCTTAGTTTCCTATAGGTTAGCTTCATTTTACCTAAGTTGGCTCTAATATACTAACTTAGAGCTTATATGCTTAGTTTCCTACAGGTTAGCTCCAAAATAACTTATGTTAGCACAAAATGATCAAGTTTACATAATAAGCTTATAGTCTTTTCTTTATCTTCTTCTTTTCCAAAATGACATAGGTTAGCTTCATTTTACCTAAGTTGGCTCTAATATACTAACTTAGAGCTTATATGCTTAGTTTCCTATAGGTTAGCTCCAAAATAACTTATGTTAGCACAAAATGATCAAGTTTACATAATAAGCTTATAGTCTTTTCTTAATCTTCTTCTTTTCCAAAATGACATAGGTTAGCTTCATTTTACCTAAGTTGGCTCTAATATACTAGCTTAGACCTTATATGCTTAGTTTCCTATAGGTTAGCTCCAAAATAACTTATGTTAGCACAAAATGATCAAGTTTACATGATAAGCTTATAGTCTTTTCTTAATCTTCTTCTTTTCCAAAACTCTTCTTATTCTTCTTCTAGTCTTCTTCTTTTCTTCTTCTAACTTCTTGTTTATCATTTTGCAGATTTGATTTAATTGACGGAAGCTTGCGTGGATGGGGTGCTTCTTTTCCATTTCTGTTTTTATTTTGTATGAATGTGAAACTTTTGTGAATTGATGGATAACGGTGTTGGATGAACAATGTGAAACTTTTGTAACGACGGAACTATGTGTTGGCTATGTACGTATGTATATATGATGAAACTTGTGTGTTGGATATGATTGCTATATGTATGCTTGTTGTACATATATGATTGCTATATGGATGCTTGTTGTACATATATATGTGTTGAATATCTCATATGTGAAATAGTGACATGAGATTAAGAAGAAAAGAATTAAAAAGTTGTTACTAATGGCGACTACAAGATATGCTGCTTGCTGTAAGTATACCAGATACTAGTGGCGCCTGTGAGCAGTACTAATGGCGCAGATCGTTGGTGCGCCATTAGAATACCAGATTCTAATGGCGCGCGTGTGGTGCGCCATTAGAAAGAAATTCTAATGGCGTGATGCCAGTGGCGCACCAGCCATGCGCCATTAGAAGGCAAAACTGGTGCGCCACTAGCATGCCTTTTCCTAGTAGTGCATATGGCAAAAAAAATGAGGAATGTGGCTGCGAGGACGGATAAATAGGGGTTCATAATAGATACACCCGGTCACTGACCAGACACATCTGCTGACATTTAAAAGGTTATATTTGCTATGTCCGGCTGTAAATACTCTGAATCTAGCGGTGCAAGATTCGAATTGCCCATAAAAACAGTGATAGTGAGGGTCGGAGAGACCCTAGGACCACGTTGCTGTATTTTTCTTCGACTTCTGAGAAACCTGCCAGCAAAGAACATCGCGGTGAAACCTGCAATTTTCGCTGTCGTTGCTCCATTGCTGTGTTTTCTGGGCGCTTCTTTTAATACAAACTAGCAAATTTGCCCGTCCGTTGCAACGGCAGAAAAAGACTGTCACACGCCCCTAACCTAATAAGCCTCTATTCGGTGGCCGCTTTTCCTCCTTTCCATCCTAATCAACGAACTACGTGTTGAGCTAATCACAGCGCAGCCGACCGCGTGTGTGCAGGAGGGACATGACAACCGTCCAATATCAAGACAACCTCTCATAGGTACAATGAATTCATTATAGACTCTTGATTTTTATTTTTCAGATACTCATTGGAATGCAAAAACTTACCAACGGGAATGAATTTAGCCTCTTCAAATGAGGAAGCATCATCCTTTGTCAATATCTAGACCAAAATAACTACATGCATAAACGGACACCTCTCATGCCGAATCGCAAACACATCAGAAAAACATCCACAACTATTAAAAAAACTTACCATGTGGAGCATATCGTCCTCCCACCATATGCCATTCGGATGGATAAACAAAAGAATACACAAAGCATCATACATCGGTTTTTAGAACTTGTTACAAATATCAGATGTAAACATCATTGATCAAAACAAAACTGTAATAATAAAATTATTTTTTCTCCCTCTCCTTTGTCTCGATCCCTGCCGATGCGGAGCACCCGACGCCGACAAGACACTGACGTAACCTCTCCCCACGGTGCCACCAGCCGGCCCGCCGTCTTCCCGCGGATCTCGCCGGACGTGCTGCACCCTGCTCGCACCACCGCAGATGCTTCCGCCTGGCCGGATCTTCTTGCTGCCGACCACGGCGTGCTAGCTAGCAGTTGCATGCATGCTAGCTAGCGGGCTGCCACTGCGTGCGTGCACACAACCGTGTGCTAGCTGGTGTGCCGTGCGTTGCACTGGCCGCGGTGTGAACAGCCGCCCGCTGCCACACGTGCTCGCGCTGTTGTCGTGGGTGTCAGCCACGAGCTGATCGCTGCTGCCGCTTGGGCTCGCGGGACATGAGTTCCCACTCCCACGTATACTGCTACTGCATGGCGCATGGGTGCATGGTTTTCTCTTGTCTGCGTTGTGTGTGGTCGCCGACGGGCACGGACGAAAGCCACGCTCTTAGGTGGACTGTGCCGGCGGGCCGGCGAGGCTACCCGAGCTCGCACCGTCCCGGCTGCTAGGATGCTCCGGCGTGAGCGCGCCGTCCATGCAGCCATCTCGGCGTCCTGCTTCGTCAGGGACGCGTTCCGCGGGGACTGCGCCTGCTCCGGCTTTGGTGAGATGGGCCCATGTGCGACTACCGTAGTCCTAGCAACGGGGA
Source organism: Aegilops speltoides (assembly GCA_021437245.1). Taxonomy (NCBI): domain Eukaryota; kingdom Viridiplantae; phylum Streptophyta; class Magnoliopsida; order Poales; family Poaceae; genus Aegilops; species Aegilops speltoides. The sequence continues at coordinate 568,934,184 of CM038143.1, read as the reverse complement.
CTTCACCGTCACCCTTGGTCTGCTCGCCGCTAGCGTGCGTGCCAAGGTCATGTGCTGGCCGTCGTCTCCCACATGTGTTGGTAGCCGGGCGTGCGTGCCGGGACCACGTGCGCCACGGGCAGTGCGGGCCGCCTCTCTTACGTGTGCTAGCTCGTGGCGTTTTTTCTAGTCTGAACGATCTATATCTACTTTTAAATCTCAGCCGTCAAAACTATGGTTAACATAAAATCAACGATTATAAAGAGATGACGTATGGAGAACTATGAAAGCCTTCGGCCTTTATTATTAGGTAAAGACTAGCACAAATGCCCGTGTGTTGCAACGGAAAAGTAAAATAATATGTTTCCATCGAAAAGTTCACCAAAGTGGCACGAGGGCATCTTTAAATATTACTCTCTCTTACAATCCATGGAATCTTGTATCTCAAACACAGCCCACAATCCGATTTAAATATATATCCAGGTCCGTAGACCATCTAGCATCGACTACAACCACCGGAACAACAACTGCCGCCGATAAAGAAATGCGTAAATCGGAAGAATCCAACTTGTAGACACACTGACATAGACAAAGAAAGAGTGAATCCAAATTGGTCCATGAAAGACAAACACCGACCGAATCCTACGATATCCATTGAAGACATCGACTACACACGTCCTCCGATGATGCTAGATGGCGGGGATCTTCAGAGAGCCGCCATCGCCTCGTCTTTCTGAGTAGAACATGAACCCTACCAAAAAGGAAAAAAATACCTAAAAATAAAGCCCTCCTGCCGGGATCGACAGGAGACGAGGGAGCATGGTGGCTACACGGCCAGAGGCAGCGGAAACCCTAGGCTTTTTGTGCCCTCCTCTATGCCCGCAATCCAAGCTAATTCTTGCGGATTACCGTTTGTTTCTTGCTTCTCCAAGCGGCTCGTTGTTTGTGCAGGCACCTCACGTAAGTATATAAAATTGGTTGGATTTTGTGTTAAAAAGTGAGGTGGGACTATTTGATTGGCTAACAAACCTCTTTCTCGCATAGTCATCAGCTTTTTTTAGACAAGCATAATCATCAGCTAGCTCTGACCACGTTGTTTTCTGTTTGGTATAGTTAGTTTTTTTTCCCAGAAACATTTGGCATAGTTAGCTGGTCATGAGATCGAACAACCATGCAAGCTATAGTAATTTTTTTATATTCTGAAAGCCCACCCATATACTCGTAGCCCACAAGAGTAAAATTATTAGAAGGCTCACTTGCTTGCTCGGCTCCTGGCCCAGTACGTACCGATGGGAGCAAGACACAGCCCCATGGAGCGATCGGTCTGAAAGCAGCGTAGGAAGTTACAAACCACGTTGAATTAATACCACCTCACGTATATATTTTAAATATAAAATCATCTAAGCGGGACGAAACTAAGAATATCACCTTGCTTTAATATTAGGTAAAGAGTAAAGATAAAGATATATGGTTCAAGTTTTTTCTCTCAGTGCAAATATGACAGACATTCACATACATGTTGGGGAAACAGAAGGAGAATGCACTATATCCAGCTCTAACCTTTGTTGGGGCCCATCACACCGCCGCTGCCCTTCTCCAACTTGTACCTCCAGGGTCAAACAGCAAAGGCGTCTGAAGAATTGATTCTCGATAAGTATCTACTTTATCTCCAGCAGTGAGTTTTTTTACTTTGATGTCTCCACTTGATCTTGAGCTAATACTCAGTATTCCCCAACCTTTCAGGATGGATTCAGTTGCTGTTGGCGATCTCAGTCAGTTAGCTTATCTTCCACTGGATGGCACTGGTGGAAAAAAGGCCTTTGGTCGCGGTTCGCAACTGCCATTAGTCGCGGCTCACTAGTAGAAAAGGGGCCAATGGTCCAGGCTGGTCCGGCCCATTAGTCCCGGTTCAAACCAGAACCGGGACCAATGGGGGCATCGGACCCGGTTCGTGAGCCCCGGGGGCCGGCCGGGCCACGTGGGCCATTGGTCCCGGTTCATCTGGACCTATTGGTCCCGGTTTGTGGGACGAACGGGACCATTGGTCCTGCTCGAGCCCAAACCTATTGGTCGGTTGGTTGCTTGAACCAGGACCAATGGGCTCCATTAGTCCGGTTCGTGCAAGAACCGGGACTAAATGGTTGGTGCCGTATGCGACCGAGTTTAGTCCCACCTCGCCAATCAAGGGGAACGGGACTGGTTTATAAGCCCTCCTCTCTACTTTATTGAGCTCCTCCTATAATGAAAATAGATGCGCTTATATAGGTAATTTAGCATAAATTCATACGGATTTCTCTTGAAATTAGTTATGAATTTAAGTTGGATACCTCTATGTTTATATCTATCTCATTTCTGAGTAGTTTTTTTTCTTTTCTGCTATATTTATTTTTTCTTTTTATTTCTGAGTTGTAATAAGCCATTAAAAATAAGCATATATGCTCCTTTTTACTATAGTTAATCACAACTATTTTTGCTTCTATTCATTTATGAGTAGTTTTTATATAGTTTTTCTTTTCTGCTATATTTATTTTTTCTTTTTATTTCTGAGTTGTAATAAGCCATTAAAAATAAGCATATATGCTCCTTTTTACTGTAGTTAATCACAACTATTTTTTGCTTCTATTCATTTACGAGTAGTTTTTTATATAGTTTTTCTTTTTCTGCTATATTTATTTTTTCTTTTTATTTCTGAGTTGTAATAAGCCATTAAAATAAGCATATATGCTCCTTTTTACTATAGTTAATCACAACTATTTTTGCTTCTATTCATTTACGAGTAGTTTTTATATAGTTTTTCTTTTCTGCTATATTTATTTTTTCTTTTTATTTCTGAGTTGTAATAAGCCATTAAAATAAGCATATATGCTCCTTTTTACTGTCATTACAAATAAAAAGAGCATAATGCTCGTTAATCTGCTTCAACCCTTTCGGGATAGTGTCAATCGTGACCGCACATAGCTCATGCAGTCTACCGTATCCGCAAGGGTTGAAGCCATTCAACGTCTTGAGGAGCATTGAGCATCTTCGTCATTGTATCGCACTCGGGGCTTATAAACAGCTGCGAGTGCCTCTCGCTTGGCAGGTGGGACTAAAACGAAGCTCTTGGAAGAATCAAAAAAACAGTTGCGAGTCCATTGGTCGGTTGGTGGCACCAACGGGACCAATGCCCGACTTTGTACATAAAAAAGTGCCACCTCTGGGCACCCACGGCTGAATCGACTAGAAACCCTACCATGGGCAGGATTAAGGCCCGAGAGGCCCGAGAGGCCTGAGCACAGATTGCGAGGTTAGGCCCGAAAGCACTGCTTTAGAGAGGGGCTCGAGAGGAAGTCACACCGCACCTTATAAACAGGTCGCCTCCTCTCAACTAGCGAGGTGGGACTAAATATTTGGGTTCGGGGCAGCACAGGCCTTTGGTCCCGGTTGGTGGCACCAACCGGGGCTAAAGGTTGCATTAGTCCCGGTTGGTGCTACGACCCGGGACTAATGCCCCCCTTTAGTCCCGGTTGGTGCCACCAACCGGGACCAAAGGTCTTCGTTTCCCGCCCTTTGGGCTACTGAAAAGAGGGCATTGGTCCCGGTTAGTGGCACAAACCGGGACAAAAGAGGGCATTGGTCCCGGTTGCAGCCACGAACCGGGACAAAAGCCTTTGCTATATAAGTAGCACTTAGGAAAATTTCAGAACCGCATCCCCCACTTCGATCTCCTGCTCCTCGCCAGCATGCTCCCTGCCGCCCGACGTATTCGCCATACCTGCCCTGCCCAGCGCCGTCGCCGCCCTGCCTGCCGTCGCCGTCCGGCCCAACGCCGTCGTCGCCGCCCGCCCGCCCAGCGCCGTCGCCGCCCGCCCGACCGACCCGCCCAGCCCGTCGCGCCGCCCGCCCGCCCGCCCTTGCGCCGTCGACGCCCGCCCAGACGCCCCTGCCGCGCCGCCTCGATGCCGTCGCCGCCCCGCGCCGCACCTCGCCGTCGCCGTCGCCGGCAGGTCGCCTCTTTTTTTAATTTTTCTTAGATTTGTTTTTAGATTTTTTTTTAGTTCATAGATATTTTTGTTAGATTAGATTGTGTAATTTAGATATGTAGTTAATGTAGATTGTGTAATTAATTTGTTAGTTTTTATGTTAGATTTTTTTTCTGTAAAAAGATTTGTGCATATTATGTAAGATTTTTATGTTAGATGTTTTTATGTTAGTTTCTTTATGTTAGTTTTTTTTCTGTAAAATTTGTTCATATTATGTTAGATTTTTTATGTAAGGTTTTTATGTTAGATTTTTTATGTTAGTTTTTTATGTTAGTTTCTTTATGTTAGATTTTTTTTCTGTAAAAAGTTTTTTTAGTTAGTTTTTTATGTTAGATGTTTTATGTTAGATTTTTAATGTTAGATTTTTTTTTAGATTTTTTTGTAGTTCATAGATACTTTTGTTTGGTGGCGGTCGCGTGGGCCAGTGACGGTGGTGAGGCATCCGGACACCGCCCGCGTCGATACCCGTCGGGCGCTACGGTTCTAGTTTTATTAGTGATAATATTCGATGATGTACGGACACCAAGAGATGATGTAGTATTCAACCCGTATGTACATCGATCATCTATAGTCAACCCGTGATTTATAATAATGATCTAGTTTAATATTTGAATTACGAACGTAGGCCGGAAATGTCGTCCTCATCTGACGACGAAAATCGCCCGGGGGAGTGCGACTGGTGCCACGATGACCGAGGTATGTGCGACAGATTCATTGAGCTGGAGGAAGATCGGCGATTCAGCATTAAGCTCGAGGAGACTTGCGATGTTCATACGATACGCAACGACGACAATAGTTTTTTTTCGTAATTAAGCACGACTTCAACTATTTTAACGTGTAATTTTCATCTTTTTCAATTCGACTAGCTTATCCCATGCTTTGCAAGACGCTATGTCTTGGAGAGGATGGATTTTGAAGACCATGAAAATTTCGAAACAAAAAAAATTGTCCTAAGTACCGAACATGATGTGGATTTTCAAGTAAAGCTGTACAATGCTCAGAGTGTAACCCATTTTGGTTGCAAAAATTGGGATGCATTTTGCAAGATGTATGGTCTTGATGAGGGTATGATTATCACCATGGATCTTGGTGATCCTACAATCGAGCAAGAGACACCTACGATTTGGGTCTTTGTGCATACACCTCCAGTTCTTCCCTCATGTGAGCTAAACATAGTTATTAAGTAATTTAAATTGTTTATTTCAAAATATAAAGTTGACAACTTATCTCCATTGACAGCTTATTTTCATTCTTCAAAGAATGTGCGGAAGATGGTAGACAGAACATACTACACCGAAGGCTGCGAATTAACTTATCGGGAGAAACGACATCTAGTCGGATTTTGTAGAGATCTTGAGAATTACAATATCTACAATCAAACTCCTCAACATTATGGTCAATACGTGCCACTAGTGCACGTGTTGAACTCTGATAACTACCATGGAGATACCTTGATACGATTATTTTTACTACTACAACATCCGTGCATCTTTTGCACACTTCTAAACTAGTGCATCATTGCTAACTACGAAGTTATTACTATGTTTTTCAACAGATAATCCCGAATGAGTGTGTCCCTCATCGATGTATACGCGTGGTAGCCTTCATGTTTTGAACATACTACCAGGTCGTCCTACGAATCTCAACTGTCCATATCGGGTTTCTAAAAGAAGTGGAGACATAACAATCAAAGAATGGAAAAAATGTATGGACAGTCGTAAGGAGCTTCTTGGAAGCAATAAGCAGCGAAAGGCAAGAATTGGAGACAGGATGATCGCCATTCTTCATAATGGAGAGTCAGGGTCTATATTGTTTTATGCTATTTTACCTTAAGGGTGTTTTAGGTCCTATACGTAATCGATGATCATGTGCTAAGAACAATTATATATGTAGGGTTGGGTTCGATGACTATATACGAGGATGATGATCGTATGACTTATTATTAATAACGAGCTAGTAGAAGTAGTATGATGATGCATGATTAGTAGGACTTTATTATATACATATATGATGATGTATGATGCAAAGCATGCATGAGCCATGTCATATATATATCTGCGGGTGCAATGAACATATAGCAGCAGCGTTGATAAACCAAGGACGAAGATAAGAGAGGACACTTCTCTCTATTAGCTAGCTATAAATAACAACCTAAAAATAAACCACAAAACCCCTAAAGCAGCCACTTTCTTAAAAAAAGACTTTTGGTCCCGATTGGAGCCACCAACCGGGACCAAAGACCTCCGACCGGCTCGGTGCACATCGCCACGTGGAGTAACATTGGTCCCGGTTCGTCTCGAACCGGGACTAATGTCTGTGGCATTAATAACGACCCATTAGTCCGGTTCATGAACCGGGACTAAAAGGCCCTACGAACCGGGACTAATGGGTTGTTTTCTACTAGTGGCTGCGCAACCGCGACCAACTAAGCGCGACTAAAGCCCCCAACCTTTAGTCGCGGCTGCTTAAGAACCGCGACTAACGGCCCGTCCACGTGGGCGCCAGGCGGCCGTCAGGCGGAGGACCTTTAGTCGCGGTTCTTCGCCAACCGCGACTAAAGCCGCAGGTTTAGGGTTTTAGCCCCCCCCTAAACCTGTTTTCTGTTTAATTTGTATTGTTTTATTTCTTTTGTGCTTTATTTTAATTTTGAAGGAGTTTCATATATTCTACGGTACTACATACATGCATATGAATGTACAATTTCAAATAAATTTGAAATTAGAACCAAAAGAATTCAAGAGGAATATACAATATATATTCAATATCATCGGATGACCATATACAATTTTGAACAAGTTTCCATACATGATTTAATCCATATAAAGTTCTACGTCCTCGTGATAGTGTTCTCCTTTAGGATGGAGGACTTCCCTGCTGAACCATCCAGCTAGTTCCTCTTGAAGTGGTCGGAAGCGAGCTTCTGGACTAAGCATCCACCGGAGGTTATTCCTTTGAGCATTGGTATCACTCGGATCAACCCGCTCAGAGGTGTATCTCCGGATCCTCTCACAGACATAGTATGCACATAGATTGGTCAACGGTGGCTGAATATCCCCAACATTCTTAGGCTTTAACAATTTGAATTCTAGCTCTTTTTTGAATTCACCGACCTTTGTATCTACGAACCGTCTCCAAACCCTACGAGGCAAAGAAAATTAAATGAACAAGAGAGTTATTAGTTACTTGATATTAGGAAATGAACCAAATAGGCCGATCGATATAGGCGCAAATGAATGAAAATAATTACTTCTGCAGCATTTTTCTCATGTCGCCCCAAAGCTTTGGATCCTTATTGAGAGAGTCGTGGGCGAGACATTACGAGGTGTTAACTTTAATTACTAGCAGAATCCGGTGGAACTGCGGACACGATACATGCACGATCGTCATGCATAACTCATCGATTAGCCGCCACATACCATGCATGGAGTAAACAAAAGAGAATGTGCTCAAGACGAAACACTCACCCAAAATGGTAAGGAAATAGAATATCACTTTTGAGTTCCTGCTTTGTAAGAAACGCCACAGTGTCTGCCTCCACGTCGGCGGGTAATGCTTCAACACAATATCATTAACGATGTGTGGGTCAATGAACCCAACATCATGGATGTTCCTTACTCGCATTCCTTAATCTTCATTCTGCATGTATAATAGAGGACACAACAATATAGTTAGGACATATATATAGTGCAGGCAATATGAGCGAGATGGGGTAGAAATTAATAAATCACTTACGAGCGTAGCAACCGATGATAGATTTGTCGAGCTCGCGCAGATTGAAAAGCTGGAACAATTCACTCAGTTCAATTTGTACATAGTAATGTTTGAAGTGATGCTCATGTCTAACTTCCGCATAAATATATTCTTTGGCGTTTTTATTTTTTATGTAACCCTTGTACCAATTCAGCAGACGTTTCATTTGGTCAGGTAGATCCTTTTCTCGCAGAGCTCGACGAGAGGCCCATTCTTGACATATGTAATTACTACCTCCTTCGCTGGCAACTCATCAAGGTCTAATAGTTCACGAAGAGTAATACCTAAGTTGGCCGCTTGTTCTCTGGCACTCGTTACAGTCAATCCCTGTGCTGCCGCAGCTTGTATGATCTCGGGGGCATCCGGACAGAAGACTTCCACTATAAGCGGGGCAATCGATTGTTTACTTTGTTCCCCGAGCTGGGCAACTTGTTTCCCGCTTTTTTTTACTTTCGGCCTTCTCCCGCTCTTTGTTCTCCTTGAACATGAATGCCTGCCTGCGAAGTTCACGTGCATAGTCGTTAGGCAGATTCTTCGCGGCTTGGGACGGTGTGCTCAAAAATGACTTAGCCCACTTCTTTTGCTCATCGAAAATCTGGCTTGGGCTCGGGCTCTCTTTTCTTCTTGCAGTCCGCCTTCCATTTCTCCAAATCAGCAGCGCGCGCGCGTCGACTTCCTCGGCACTCGTTCCCAAGGCCTTGTGGGAGAGGCTTGATGATGGCTCCGTACCTTTGTGGTCTTAGGTACATAAGGGTCGGGTTAATAATCCAGACTATACGCTTCTTTGCCGTAGGTGGATTGGGGCGGCGTCGATCACCCGCCGGACGAGGATCGGGGCGGCGGATGATCACCGCCGGACGTTGTGGACTGGGGCGGCGTCGATCACCCGCCGGACGAGGATCGGGGCGGCGGATGATCATCCGCCGGACGTTGTGGGATCGGGGCGGCGTCGGCTGATGTGGCGGAGGTGTAGGTGAACCGCCACCACCACCACCACCACCACCACCGCCACCGCCACCACCACCACCGTAGGGGGTGGACTTGTTGTCCTTGGCGCCTCGCTCGAAACTTGATAAACTTCTTTTGCCATAGAATGTAATGGCGCTTGACATCTCAAGTCTTTTCTCCCCTTGGTGTAGCAATTTCAATCTCGTGTCCTCAAACCCTTGGACTATGTCCTCCACCGTGACACGAGCATAGCCATCTTTAATGGGGTTGTTGTGGTGGAGTGCTCCTGTAAACATGGTAAAGCACTGCCGATGGCTACCTTCATGGACATGTTCCCGATAGGATAATCAGATGACATTCTTTCATCTCCTTTATATATCGCCCACGGGGTAGCGAGGAGGCTCCGGTGCAGTAATTTCGACCACCAGAGGCTCCGGTGCAGTAATTTCGATCACCAGAGGCTCCGGTGCAGTAATTTCGATCGTCGGTGCATCTGCACCAGCCGGTGGGGCCTCCGTGGAAGCCACGATGCTTCTCCGCTGCTGGCTTCCGAGATCCATTGGATGATCTTCATCTGCACCGAGCTGAATCTCTTTCGCTACTAGTACACTCATGGTTTTCTTCATCACTTCCATTTCCGATGCCAACCGCGCCACAACATCGCTTCCGATCCATCTTTCTCTTACGGCTTCAGAATCAGACGGGTCATCGTTCGGGGAACCCTATTTTCCACGGAATGTGCCCCATGCCTCGTACACGTCCTCCGTGTTCAGGATTCGAGGGCTTTTGTCGGTAGCGTCGTTCTCTCTGTTGAACTTGATCTTCCCTGTTGAGCATCCTTCATTGCGTCAATAAGGGCTTGGGTGGGTTTAATTAATTTGCCCTGGTAAACACACTCCCCTGTCTCCGGGTTCAGCGTTCCCCATGCCCGTACCACCAGCTTTTGGCCCTTGGGTCCCATCCTCCGCACTGGACCAGTTCCTCGCGCCCTCAGCTCGTTCTCCATCTTCTCCAACCTAGGCACCCAAATGCGATACCCTCCTGGCCCCATAACATGATTGTACTCCTTCTTAGCCGCATTTTCCTTATTTTTTTCGATATTTCAATGAACTGCTCCGATTTCTTTTGCTTCACAAATTCTGGCCAATCATGTTTCAGTTTCTCATATTGTCTGTGAAATCCGAGTCTTGTTCTGCTTGACAAAGTCACGGGCTAGATTTTGCTTGAATTTCCGAATCGTCGGCCATCTTATGAAGAGCGAACTGTTTGACTACCCTCCTCCTCTCCTTGTTTTCCTCAATCTTGTTACCCTCCTCATCGAATTTGTTGTATTCCGGAGGTAGAACGAAATGTTCCATAAGCTTCTTGAAGCAATCTTTTTTTGTTCTCTTATCGACAAAAGTGAAACCATCAATTCGTGCCTTCTTTGGCTCATTCCACTCTGGGCGGTGATCGAGACGTTGTCTCTAACAATGGCTCCGCATTGGCTGACAAACTTGGTGGCGTTCTTGCGGGGCTCCAGCGGCCTGCCGGTTGCACTGTCGACAACCGCGATGGTGCATGTTTCTCCTTGTTTCATCGTCCTGGTTGCGCCACGCTTTGACGACGTACTCGATTGTTTCGACGATCCGGCCGAGGGCTAAAATAAGAAAGAGAGTCGTGCGCGTTAGTACACACATATTTATTCAAATCAGTTAGTTTGTATCACCAGAGGCTCAATGTATATATATACCTCGGCGCCGGAGGTGGTTGCTACTTCCATTTGAAGATCGCGTTTATCGGCGTTTCTTGACATCATCTTCTCGACGGCGCCTTCATCTTCACCGTCAAGGTTGAGATAAGAAGAGATATCATCTTCTTCTTCTCCGGTCGGCACATATTGAATATCGCCATTTATGATGCCGAACATATGTGCTTCACCGTCCGGATCATAGTTGTCCATAATCGGGTCAGCTCTATCGTCCGCCATTATGTCGATCCTGAAAACATGTAGTAAAACAAATTAATTAAGTGAAGAAGGCGGTGGCGGTGGCGGTGGCGAAGGGCGGTGGCAAAAGGAGGGGGCGAGGAAGGGGTGGGAGAGGGTGTCGCGGTAGAGCGCGAGACGGGGCGGCAAACGACGGCGTCACGGAGAGGGAGGCGAGGACAACACATTTATAACCCTCGCCGTCCCCTCTCGATCCCTAAAAAAACACCGCGTGCATCGCCGCCCCCCTCGCCGCCCCCTCTCCGTATATACGTTTTTTTTGTTAATTATCAAATTTTACGGTTTTTTTTGTTAATTATCAAGTTTTAAGTTATTTACCGTTTTTGTTAAACTAATTAACTAGTTAAAATTAAAAAGAACAAATAAATAGAAAAAAAAGAAAAAATTCCGGTGGCCTTTTTTCTTCCTTTTTTTTTGTTTTTCATCTGTTTTTCTTTTGTTTTCTTCTTCCTTCTTTCTTCTTTTTCCTTTTCCTTTTCTTTCTTCTTCTTCTTCCTTTTCTTGTTCTTTCTTCTTCTTTCTCTGCCGGCCATGAGAGGACGGCAGGCAGGGCAGCGGGCGGCGGGCGGCGCAAGGGGGCGAGGCACGGGCGCGGCAAGGCAGGCACGGGCGGAGGCGGCGCCATCTTGGGGCGGGCGGCGGCTTGCAGGCCAGCTTCAGGCAGGCAGGCAGGGCAGGCATGGGCGGAGGCGGCGCCATCGGGGCGTGGCGGCAGGGCCAGCGTCAGGCGGGGGCTTGGCGTCAGGCGGGGCTTGGCGTCGGCGTCGGCGTCGATCGGCGTCAGGAAGCGCTGCCGCGTCGGCGAGGGCGACGATGGGCGGAATCGGAGAAGACGAGAATCGGACCTTGTATTTATAGCCCCCCACTTTAGTCGCGGTTGGCGGCGAGACCCGCGACTAAAGGTACCCTTTAGTCGCGGGTTGCCTGCCCAGCCGCGACTAAAGGGTTTTTGGCGGGTTTTTTGCGTTCCCGCGCCCCCACCTTTAGTCGCGGTTGGTCTGGCCAACCGCGACTAAAGGGTACCCTTTAGTCGCGGCTCTCGTCGCCAACCGCGACTAAAGGCCGCCGCAGGTTTAGGGTTTTAGCCCCCCAAACCTGTTTTCTGTTTAATTTGTATTGTTTTCTTTTTAATTTGTATTGTTTTCTGTTTAATTTGTATTGTTTTCATTTTTGCTTTATTTATTTTGTTTTGTTTCTACTTACAACAAAAAACTTATTTATTTTATTTTATTTTGTTTCTAATTACTTATTTATTTTACTTTATGATAATTATTTTTGCTATTAAAGTTTCTAATTACTTGTTTTTTTCTTCTGTTTTTCCTTTTTTCTTGTTTGTTTTTTTTCTTCTGTTTTTCCTTTTTCTTCTGTTTTTTTTCTTCTTTTTTTTCCTTTTCCCTTCTTTCTTCTTCTTCCTTTTCCTTTTAAAATCAGAAAAATAAAACTAATTCATTTAAAATCTTAAAAATACAATTATATATCAAAAAATCAGAAAATAAAACTAATCCCTTGAAGGTTTGACAAAGGTTTGATACATCATTCAGTTCATCGACCAAATACAAAGTTTGGTACAATAAATTATTACACATCAATTCTTCCCTTGTGTCCTCGCTTGCTTACGATTGTTCCGTATCCATGGAGCATCCTCATCATTTAACTTAATGCTTGGGTCGGTGTTCACTTTGAAGGCGGAATTTCAGCAAACATATTATAATCTTGACATGTCATCTTGTCCTCCACTCCCACGATGTTTCTTTTCCTGAAAGAACAATGTGGCGCTTTGAATCATCGCATGATGTCTTGATCGTTTTCTTATCTTTCCGTTTCCTCGGTTTGCTACTCATGTCCTTCACATAGAAAACCTGGCGACATCTTTCGCTAGGGACGAATGGTTCGTCAAGGTAACCAAGATTGTTGAAATCCACCATTGTCATTCCGTATTGCTGGTCCACCTTTACCCCACCTCCTGTTAGCTTGAACCATTTGCACCGGAACAAAGGGACCTTAAAGGAGGGTCCATAGTCAAGTTCCCATATCTCCTCTATGTAACCATAATATGTGACCTTTTGCCCATTCTCGGTTGCTGCATCAAAGCGGACACCACTGTTTTGGTTGGTGCTCTTTTTATCTTGGGCGATCGTGTAAAATGTATTCCCATTTATCTCGTACCCTTGGAAAGTCGTTATAGTCGAAGATGGTGTCTTGGCCAACATGTACAGCTGATCTACAACATCATTGTCATTCATTAAATGTTTTCTCAACCAACTGCGAAAGTCTCCATGTGGGCCTTCCTAATCCAGATTGGGCTTCCCGGGTTGTCCGGCGTAAAATATTCTTGTGTTTCTCAAAGCACGGAGCCACCAAGCTGGAATTGGTCGATAAAGTGTGGTGTGCTTGATCAGAGAATGGCCGTCCATACATATCGTTGATTTCCTTCCGATCGTGCCTTTTCCACTTAGTCTCCCCTCGTGCGCGATCGAGGAAGACCAATCGGCTTAAGGTCGGGAACAAAGTCAACACAAAACTCAATTACCTCCTCATTTCCATAGCCCTTGGCGATGCTTCCTTCTGGCCTAGCACGGTTCTGAACATATTTCTTTAATACTCCCATGAACCTCTCGAAGGGAACATATTGTGTAGAAATACGGGACCGAGAACGGAAATCTCTTCGACTAGGTGAACCAGGAGGTGCGTCATAATATTGAAGAAGGATGGCGGGAACACCAACTCGAGCCCGACAAGACATTGGATCACATCGTTCAGTAACCGTGGTAGAACTTCCGGATTGATTACCTTCGAGAGATTGCATTGAGGAATGCACATAGCTTCACAATGGCTACTCGAACATTTTCGGCGAGCCCCTCAAAGCAATCGGAAGCAATTGCGTCATAATCACGTCTTGATCGTGAGACTTGAGGTTTTGGAACTTTTCTCCGCCATGTTTATTATTCCCTTTATATTGGGCGAGAATCCAGACGGGACCTTCATCTGCTCGGGCATTCAAAAAGATGATCTTCTCTTCTTTGGTCGGGCGTAGCTGGCACGACCTTGAAACCATTCGGATGCGGTCATCGTGGTCTTTCAAAGCGTTGCTGGTCTGCCGTGCTTCCTTTGTATCATTTGTCTTCCCATACACGCCCAAGAAGCTTAGGAGGTTCACGCAAATATTCTTAAAGAACGTGCATCACGTCAATTGCAGAGCGGACATCTAGGACTTTCCAATATTCTAGCTCCCGAATATAGATTTCTTCTTCCACATGGCTGCGTGCCCGTCGGCTCCCTTCGAACTGATTGTCCGCGGGACCCTTTCCAAAGATGACTTTCAAATCCTTGACCATATCAAATACCAAGCACCGGTCGTTCCGCAGCTTCGCCGGTGATCTGCCTTGCCGTTGTAATGCTTGCCTTTCTTTCTTCTTGGATGAATTTTGGAAGAAATCGGCGATGCCCAAGGTACACGTTCTTCTTACAATTTGGCAAATGTACACTTTCAGTCTCATGTAAGCAGTGCGTGCATGCATTGTATCCCTTATTTGACAGTCCCGAAAGGTTACTAAGAGCAGGCCAATCGTTGATGGTTACGAAAAGCAACGCTCGTAGGTCAAATTCCTCTTGTTTGTGCTCATCCCACACACGGACACCACCCCACAGCTGTAAAAGTTCATCAACTAATGGCCTTAGGTACACATCGATGTCGTTGCGGGTTGCCGGACCTTGGATGAGCACGGCATCATAATGAACTTCCGCTTCATGCACAACCAAGGAGGAAGGTTGTAGATGCATAGAGTCACGGGCAGTGCTATGGCTGGAGCTCGCTCGCCAAAAGGATTCATGCCATCCGTGCTTAGAGCAAATCTTATGTTCCTTGCGTCACCTGCAAAATCTTTGAACCATCGTCGATCTTTCTCCATTGCGTTCCATCTGCGGTGTGTCTCAACTCCCGTCCGACTTACGTTTCTCTTTGTGCCATCGCAACAACTTGGCATGCTCTTTGTTCATGAGCAGACGTTTCAACCGTGGTATTATAGGAGCATACCACATCACCTTGGCGGAACCCTCTTCCGGGTTTCGGCCCTCAACATCGTCACCGTGGTCATCGCCTCGATCTTATAACGCAATGCAATTGCATACCGGGCATTCATTCAAATTCTCGTATTCACGCGGTAGAGGATGCGATCGTTGATGCATGCATGTATCTTGTAACCTCTAAACCTAGAGGGGCGACAACCTTCTTTGCTTCAGACGTCTTGGCGGGCAACTCGTTATCCTTTGGAAACATATTCTTCAACATTTTCAGCAAGTTTTCAAATGCCGAGTCAGCTACACCTGCCTCGCCTTCCATTTCAGCAAATCCGATGTGCAGCCCAGCTTTTTCAGACCATCATCGCATCCGGGTACAGCGCCTTTCGTGATCCTCTAACATGCGATCCAAATTCTCCTCTCCTTTTCAGTTTCGCAGCGTCTCCGTGCATCAGCAATGGTCCGACCAAGATCATCAGCGGGATCATCACGTGCCTCTTCTTCACCTTCCCTTCACCTTCAGCATCCTCCATGAAAGTATCACCGAAATGAGCAAGATAGCTTTCATCGATGAAATCATCCCTTCTTCATCTTCTTCCATTATAACCCCTCTTTCTCCATGCTTGGTCCAACAATTATAGCTTGGCATGAAACCCTTCAAGCAGATGCATGTGAACAACTCTTGAGGAAGAGTAACCCTTCTCATTCTTACAGATAACACATGGACAGATAACAAAACCCCCGCTTGTTCGCATTAGCCACTACGAGGAAATCTTTCAAACCCGTAGTGAACTCGCGGAGAGTCGGTTACCGTACATCCATTGCCGATTCATCTGCATTATTATAATATAAAATATATAATTAACCATCATGCATTTGTTATGAACTACACACATGCATATTGACACATCAAAGGTTCATCAAGTTGCTAACCGCGATCGAAGAGTGTGGCTCCAACACTTCATGTCATGTTTGTTTCATGCTCTTGGGGCATTTCATCAAACACCTTATGTGCATAAGAGGAACCAAAAGCAAACCTACACCCACTTGTGAAGAGAATGGCTCCAAATGGCTAAGTGTTGGCTGCTGGATGGGTATATATAGGGGAGGGGCTTTAGTCGCGGTTGGCCTGGCAAACCGTGACTAAAGGTGCCCGAAGACCTTTAGTCGCGGTTGGCCTGGCCAACCGCGACTAAAGCCCCTCACGTGCACCAGCTGGCCACCGAGCGCCCTGGGCCCAGGCCTTTGGTCGCGGTTCACCTCCAGAACCGCGACTAAAGGTCCCATTGGTCGCGGTTCCTACAGCTTCGCGACTTATGGGCTGGACGGAAAGCCTGTTTTTCCACTAGTGTGGTACTGAAGATCGCAAGCCATTTGTCGCTGTTGATGAGTAGGATGGCATCCACAACCGTACCGATTGCACCATACAGTTATGCATTCTCCTGATGCCCCTTTTCTAGTGAGCTCCTGTGCAGGTTGGCATTTTTCTTCATGCATTAATTTTGTGCGACCGAGCTCATATGTTCCCGTTCCATCAATTTAATTTGCTGATGTTAAGGGCCTTTAGCCCGAGCGTATGGTAGACTTCCTGTCTGTGTTTGGCATGAATTTTTACTAGGTGCTGGTAATCCCTTTATTGTACAGAGAAACCTTTAGAAATCCAGAAATGAGGCGTGTATGTAATGTTTTTTTTTAGAAAAGGAGGATGACCCCCGGCCTCTGCATCTGAGCGATGCATACGGCCACTTTATTAATTATTCTCACAAGACCTTACAAAGTAATACAACAATAAGACTAAAGCCGCCGTCTAAGCAACAAACAGTCGCTACACCTATCCAGTTGATGAAGGGGCGTAGATAGCCTGGGCCTAATACCAAACAGACATCGCAGCCAAACCTAACATCTAAGACCTGAGGACCCATCCAGGACGCCTGCCGGGCATGGGTCTCGCCGGTCCGACGCGCTCTCAGAGGCCGCCGCCGCCAACTGCCACCGCTCCATCTTCAGAACTGTACTGATGTATTAACCTTGCTCGGTCTAGCTATCGTCGACGCCACCACAGCGCCCAACGGTACCTCCTCCCTGCGCGCAAATAGTTGAGCATGTCGCGGTCGCCGCTGATACACCTCAGCACCATGCTGCCAAGTACCACCAGCCGACACAGCTTGAAGTCTTTGGAATATCTGTCATGCGTAGCACCTGCCGACCAGGCATGACTCAGCGTAGCACCTGTCGGTCAGGCATGACTTGACAGCTCCACCGAAGCTCCGTGCAAGACGAAGCCGCTCCACCTCCCGCCTCTGTCTTCCAGCGCTGCTCCACAAACGATGCTCCCAAGAGAGAGACGGCACCGTAGTACCGCCATCGTTCGATCTGGAAGGCCAGATCCTAGGGTTTCCCCCGAAGCAGCACGAGTGGGTTGACAACAGTTACACGACGATGCCTTCATCAAGGTAACGACGCAAAACGCCGCCATCACCCGCCAACGGCTCGGTTTTCACCGGCAACTATGTCTCCCCGACTCGTAGCCGGGACTAGGTGACGGATCTCGAGATCCGATCACCCAGCCGCAGGCCGATCACCTCTGACGGAAGAGATAACCACCACCGTCGACTGCACCGGTTAGAACAGATCTGACGAAGGTGCCGCCTACGCGACCACCAGGCCCTCCACGCCGCCGCCGCCGATCCAAAGACAGATGGCGCGCCGCCGCCCGAACAGGGCTGGTCGCGCGCCGCAGCCCGCGCCGCCTCCGCGCGCCGCGCGCAGCCATCGCCGTTGCCGATCGGATCTGAGGCGCCTCCACATGATTCGGGGATCCGCACAACCCCAGATCCACGGGAGAGAGGTGATGTCCTCCGCCACCGCCGTCGGCCCCCGGGCATAGACCGGCGGCGTCCCCCGGCGGCGGCGGAGGGTGGGGAGGAAGGAGTATACGCCCCGGCGGCTGGGTAGGGAGCCGCCCGAGCCGCCCTAGCGGGGACGACGCGGGGGCTGTTTTCTCGCCTGGGGTAGCTTCTTTTGATGGGCTAGAATTAGAAATAGTATCGACTGACTTGGGCCGTGAGTCACGACAACAAACCATTCAAGAAGCAGCAAAAATTCCTACAAATCAAAGAGATGAACCTGGTCCGAGAAATGTGAACATGGCAGGTCGATCTCAGGCAGCTTGCAGAGGATATTCATGGCTAATTTTCATGTGGTGGAGCAGCGAGCTCGCAAGTCAGTCAGTGCCTACTGTCTTTTTTTCGAGAATACGTTAATGGCGTATCATATTTTTATAGACGAAAAGAGAGTTATATACAAGAAGCCCATCCTGGGTGCGAACATCCTAGGATGGGGAACACACACCTACTCCAACTCCATGCTCTCTAAACTAACTCCTCACGAAACGTTTTAGACGTCCCGCTCCAAGCCCTGCTGCGTGCCACGCCGTGATTTCATCGAGCACTAGATTAGTAGCGAGGGGTGCCGGCTTCTGTTGGTCATGTCTGTTGAACACCCTTGCGTTTCTTTGCTTCCAACGTAGCCAAGCCCCGGCCGTCACCAGCGTATCGAAGCCTCTTCTGTCTGCTCCCCTAAACTTTTTTCCTTTCCCTCATCCACCAGTCAGAGAAGGTGTCATCTTGAGTTGTTCCTAGAACATTAAGGCCGAGCAGGTCAAACACTCGGTGCCACACCTCCTGCGCAAAAGTGCACTTGGCCAGAGTGTGATCAATGCCTACTGTCTTCTGCAGGATATTCTAGCCCATCAAAAGGGGCCATCGACAAGTCTGATTTCTACCCACAACGAATCACGTTGCAGTATTTGGCTTGTGGTTCATGCTGCACGGGGAAATGAATTCTATCATGACAGAAATTTCACGGCAAACATCACTTCTGCTTCGGTACACCCCCCCCCCCAAACACATGAAGGGTTCAGATTACCCGATACCTCTTCGTTAGTAAGGGCATGATAGAAGTAACCCGCACGCGCCCTACGTATACGTATTCTTACGTCTGTGCCGCCGCCAGGCATTTTTTTCCATCCGCGGTGGGTGGTGCGATTTGTTTTTCCCAAATGCTAAAAAGTGCATGGATGCTGGTTGTCACGTTCGAGCACACACCCTTGCGAACCGTCGGATGGCGGCCGCGCTCGTGCGATCGAGCCCAGGTTTTTTCCTGTCTGGACAGTTCGTGGCTTCTCCATGACAGCTGTTCATCTAGCAGGGCCCACCACTACCCCCATGTCCTACCGTTGGCGTAGATTTCGAAACTGCCAAGAGAGAGGCACCGCTCCGACTAGGTTTTTTTACCGGAGGTGGGATGTACCGGAGCCGCATCCGCTGTTGGTCACTTTCGTCAAGATCTGTGCGGCCCGAGTCCGTATAAGCTAGTAAACGAAGCGGCAACTTTATACAATTGTAATACAACTCCAGGCTGATAAAGCTGACACTGATGTCTTTTCAACCTTTTCACAGAGGAGAGAGAGTTAGAATGGAGATGGATGACGCATGCATGTAGCCTCTCTTTCCATACACTCGCATGGATTAATTTCCATCCTCATATTTTTGAATACTTGATATGTTTTGAACCAAATATTCATTTTTGAAACTTTTTGTATATTCGAGTCTAGGACGATAAGACCTTTCAAACAAGACCAATCTTGAATACATTTTGACTAGTTTGAATTTCATGTATCATATTTCAATATTATTGTATTTTGATTATTTCACTCATCTCGAACTATATTACACTCACTCAATTGAAATACTATATTTCACTTGTCTTAAAAAAATGATTTCACTCATTACAAAAGATAGATTTCACTCATTTCACTAGTTCAGAAAACATACTACACTCATTCAATTCAAATACTATATTTCACTTGTTCTAAAAAAGTGATTTCACTCGTTACAAAAGAAAGATTTCATGAGTTTCAGAAAACACATTACACTCATTTAATTGAAATAATAAATTTCACTTCTTTCGTGAAAGTGCTTTCACTCGTTACAAAAGATAGAATTTCACTGATTTCACTAGTTTTAGAAAACATATTACACTCATTCAATTGGAATACTATATCTCACTTGTTTCAAAAAGTGATTTCACTTGCTACAAAAGATAGATTTCACTCATTTCACTAGTTTCAAAAATACTATATTACACTCATTAAATTGAAATAGATTTCACTTGTTACAAAAGATATATTTCAATTGTTACACTCATTACAAAAGATAGATTTCACCCATTTTACTAGTTACAAAATATATTATACTCATTAAATTGAAATACTATATTTCACTTGTTTGTAAAAAGTGATTTCACTCGTTACAAAATATATGTTTTAATTCTTTGAAATAATATATATCTATGAACTTAGTGAAATTTATTTTTTAACTAAGTGAAATCTATGAAACGAGATATTTTTTGAAGACTATGAAACATGCTATTTTGAAATCTAATTTAAAAATATTCAAGATTGATCTTGTTCTGAAGATCATGTTGCAAGGAATTTGAATTCATAAAAAAAATTCTATAATGAAATTTTAATGTGAAATATGATGACCATCTAAAATTGTAAGCAAAAAGAAAAAGATGGATTTGTTTGGGAGCGGGGAGAGAGGAAAAAGGTTGCATGCATGCTGGGCTGACAAAGCTGACATACTAGTACAAATAGTGGGCCATCCTTCTGACATACTACAGTGATATACTAGAGGTGGGTAATAAAAATACAATGCTATACAAAAGGTGGGCCACGACTGTGCACGCATCACAAACCAAGCGAACAGCGGATACGATGCTCTAGGTACTCCATGTTGCGGGGGGATTGGGATTCATGCGAGCTGGTAGGTGGATGTAATCACGCGCTCATAGATGGTAGTGTTTTGCTTCACGTTTCACGGCAGGGACGAATCGCGGTTCCTCGTGGTGGGGATTCATGCCGTGAGGTATTTTCTGGTGTGTTGTTAGATTTGTTTGGTCTGAGATGGGGATGGACAGGTATGGTGATTTGCCTCGATATTGTGTAGGAGTTGCCTGATTGAGGCTGGATGAGTTGGCGAAATTAGAGTTGTCTGTTCTACTAGTCGTAGGGGCGTCCACCGTGTTGCTTCGACATTGCGTCGGAGTTGCCTGATCAACGTTGATTGAGTTGCCGAAACTTAGAGCTGTCTGATCTACCAGTACCAGGGTGTTCACTGTTTTTTTTGCTTCGACATTGTGTGGGAATTGCTTGATTGATTCTGGATGAGATGCCGAAACGAAGAGCTGTCTGATCTACTAGTAGTAGGCGTTCAGTGAGTTGCTTCGATTTTTTTGTGATGGAGTTGCTTCATCAATGTCGGTGTTTGAAATAGAAATTTCCTGGACTTGTTTTTTTTCATAGTTGGCAGTACGATGGAGATTTTTGAGGTTATTTTTCCTAGTAACTTGCCAGAAATCAGTATACAAGTTGCGCGTGACTACAAACCACAGTTGCCTTTATCAGGAGTTGTGTGTGTTCGTTTCATGCATTGCTATAATGGTTCATCAGCAAGCTCTAGAAAATGTGTTTTTTTCATGTTTTTGTCAGCAACCTATAGTGTTACAAGTAGTAAAGTTCTCTTTTCTCAGCAACCTGAAACAAATATCCTACTATGTGTTTGCAGTGTTGAAAATGTCTAAGGCAAGGAACAAAAGTGATGGTCAGGATTTACAAGCAAACCCAGATGGTGTACGAGAAACAGAGGTAAGAGCTTGAGTGTGGCACGGGGTGGCGGTGGTGCTGTTGCCATGTTCGAGTTTTTTCTGGTTTTTTCAATGCAAAACAGATGAATGACACAGCCCCAGCTATTGCTTGCAATTATTTGCATCAGTGTGCATTCATGCACGATGTTTAAATTTATGGATTTGGAATTGAGGGAATTCTCAAAGACTCAAAATGAAATAAAGGGCAAGAACCCTAAAATTTTCATTCAATGAACCAAAAATGCTCTTCATTAATGTCTGGTATTTTTGGCAAGGGCTTAGACCCAAACCAAAATAATGAACATTTTTAAAGAATAATTCTGGGCACTGAATTTAAATCATATTTTATTTGAATTTGGAATTATATTCCTAATATATGGAATATATTTCAAATAACCCTGAGTTATTTTATGTGCATCTGGCCTAGTCCAAAGTATGTGGATAAAAACATTCAGAGTAGTTTGGCACTGTTTTAGTTCATGTGAATTTGCAAACAGTGGCAAATATTAAATAAAAACAAAAAAAAAGAATTGAAACAGAAAGAACAGGAACGTACCTGGCGGCCCGCAACTGTAGTCGGCCCAGCTCCTGTGCAACCCACTCGAGCCCAACTGCCAGTCATCTTCCTCCTCGCGCCAGAAGGACGCGAGGCGCATGGCCACCGTGCGTCGGCCACCCCCTGCCTACCTGCGTGTAACCCCCGACGCCCTGGACGTCTCTGGAATCGCCACGCACCTCCCTGGCCCCCTCGTCTCTTCCTCGCTGCCCGCACCCCGCCCGAACGCCTCCGTCGCCGCCGCAAAACACCACGCTCACCGCCACCCCCTCACCTCTCCGACACGGCCCCGAGCTCCGCCGTGCCTCCCTCGTCCTCCACAACGGCTCACGCGACCGGAAGAGCCCCGAAGCGTCGCCCCAACGCTTTTCCCCTCCTCGGCCGCCGGAGATCGGCCTTGCCGTCCTGCTCAGCTCCGGCCTTCCCCGAGCCCGCTTTGAAGCCTACTGGAACCGCCGTGAGATCCTGATCATCCTCTCCCTCTCCGTATTCTCTCTAGCATGCCGTAGCCGCCGTGCCTCTCTTACCCGACAGCTCCGCCGCCAAAGCTCGCCGGCAATGATGCTCCGGTGACCATTTGGTCCTGGGCATGCGTCCAACGTTCTCGCCGCACCGCATAAACGCTGTAGATGTTAACCCCACATCACCGAGGCCGCTGTGCCCTCGACCCCGAGCTCGCCCGAGCTCCGGCCACCGCTTCTGTGCTCGCCGTCGTCATCTCCGGCGACTCCGAGGCCTTCTGATCGCTCTGCTAGACGCGGTCGAGCGCGGGCTACCCCCTGGTGGCCTTTGCGCATCCATCCGTCGCCCGCAACTCAAGTCCGGTGAGTTGCCGCCGCAGTTTAGGTCGCCGCCGGCGAAACTCCGGCGAGAGCCGACGTGGCCTCGTCATTAGCACTAACCCCCGCCAGCTGGACCACCATTAGATGCGGACAGCGGGCCCCGCAGCGGGTCAAAGCCCGGGTCAACGTGGGATTAGAATCTGTCTCACTAACCAGTGGACCCCACTGGTCGGGTTTGACTCTGTTGACCTGCTGAGGTCAGCATGGCGCTATGTTGACGCAATAATAGGTTTTTCTGGATTTATTCTTTTAAGGAAATTCCAGAAAATAGCTAAAACTTCCAAAAATCATATAAATTCAACCATAGCTCCAAATGAGATAAATTATATATGAAAAATGATCAGAAAAATCCAATATTTCCATTTGTATTAGTTTCATGCATGTTTAAATAACTTAACCTTGCTGTTTAGTGCAAAACATGATAAGCACTATTTAAATTCATAAGATGAGTTTGGGGTTGAACCATTGGTTAGAAATGACTCAAACCCATCTGGTTTTAGTTGCATTAGCCCAACACACTCATTTTGCCATGTCATGATCATGCATCATATTGTGCATTGCATTGATTATGCCTCCTTCTCCGTTGCCGGTAATTGTTCCCCTCTCGATAGACGTGGTTTCGACGATGAGTTCGATGACACCGATGAAGAACTATACTATCTTCAGAAGTGCCAGGCAAGCAAAGCCCCCTTGTTCATTCCGATACAATCCCACTCTCTCGCCACTACTCTCTTTTACTGCATTAGGACAACAACGACTCATGTATTACTTGTTGTGGTAGTTGAACCCCTTTTCCTCTGCATGACCTGTCATTGCCATAGTAAATAGATGAAACCCACTAGCATGAGTAGGAGTTGTTTGAGCCCTGATGTGGCTACTCATTCATGCTTGTTTGTCATGCCTGCTACTGTTTAGAGTTGAGTCAGGTCTGATTCATCGGGGAGGAATTGGAACGTGGTGAACATGTCCTACTGTGTATGAGCTAAGTTTGTGAACATGATTTGGTAAAGGTAGCGGTGAGAGGCCATGTAGGAGTACATGGTGGGTTGTCTCATTGAAGCCGTCCTCAGGAACTGAGTTTTGTGTTTGTGATCCATGAACAGCTACTACCACTCATTGGGATCCTTAATTGACCCTCTCGGCTTCTTAATCACCCTTGTCCTCTGTCCAGGAGTTGCAAGTAGTTTCTGGTGTTTGTTGCTGGAGGCCGTGCACAGTGCTGACCCGAGGGGTGGGCTGTGATGCGGTAGGCACGTGGCACGGTGTACCGGGCACCCGTTTAGTGCTCGGGAACCCTGCACACATCGTTCGGGGCCGTATGTGGAAACTTCGGCCGAACTCCCTGCGGACCTGAATAGGAGATAAACCTGGACTAGAGACTTGAGTGTTTAGGTAGGCCGGGGCTGACACCCTCGCCAGGCTTCCGCATGAAGGTTGCCGAGATACAAGACGTGTACATGGCGGTAAGTGGCGAGAGCGTGTGTGAAGAAGTACACCCCTACAGGGTTAACATCATCTATTCGAATAGCCGCGTCCGCGGTAAAGGACCTTTGGGTTGCCTATACAGTTCATAAACAAGTGAAAGTGGATACTCTAAAATACGCAAGATAAGCATGAGTGCTATGGATGGCGTTCTCGTAGGGAGACGGGAGCGGATCCATAGTGGTGTATTGGTTGGTGCATATGTGGACTCGTGTACGCCACCTCAACAGAGTTACATAGCAGTCGTAGTTCAGGATAGCCACCGAGTCAAAGCTGGCTTGCTGCAGTTAAAACCCACCATCCCCTTTGTTGATAATGATGCATATGTAGTTAGTTCTGATGTAAGTCTTGCTGGGTACATTTGTACTCACGTTTGCCTATTTTATGTTTTTGCAGAGAGACTTCAGTCTCACTAGTAGTTCCGTGTGGACTTCGACGTTTAGCTGATTACCTCAGCTACGATCTTGTGCCCTCGGGAGGATCTGGTAGATTGTCAGGTTTCTCAGCCCTTTTCATTTGTAGATGTCTGTACTCAGACATGTTAAGCTTCTGCATGTGCTTTGACTTGTATGCTCTGAATGCTGGGTCGAGAGACCCATGTTGTAATATCTTGCTCCTGGAGCCTATTGAATAAATACTTGAGTTGTAGAGTCATGTTGTGATGCCATGTTGTATTTGCACATATCAAGCATATTGTGTGTATGTTATTGAAATCCTTGGTATGTGTGGGATCTGACTATCTAGTTGTTTATCCTTGGTAGCCTCTCTTACCAGGAAATGTCTCCTAGTGCTTCCACTGAGCCTTGGTAGCTTGCTACTGCTCCGAAATACTTAGGCTGGTCGGCATGTGTCCTTCTTCGTTCCTGTGTTTGTCCCTTCGGGGAAATGTCATGCGGTGTCTACCGGTGTCCTGTTAGCCTGCTACAGCCCGGTTTACCAGAGTCCTGCTAGCCCAGTTGCTACAACCCGGATTCACTCGCTGATGACCGACACGTTCGTTTCTAGGTCATGTATGCCTGTCCCTGTAAGTTAGTGCCACTTTGGGTTCACGACTAGCCATGTCAGCCCGGGCTCTTTGTCATATGGATGCTAGCGACACTATCATATATGTGTGCCAAAAGGCGCAAATGGTCCCGGGCCTGGTAAGGCGCCACTCGTGGGAATAACGTGCGTGAGGCCGCAAAGTGATATGAGGTGTTACATGCTAGATCGGTGTGGTATTGAGTCGAGGTCCTAACAATGAACTCATTTTTTCACAACTATTTTTTGCTTCTATTCATTTCTGAGTAGTTTTTTATATAGTTTTTTCTTTTTCTGCTATATTTATTTTTTCTTTTTATTTCTGAGTTGTAATAAGCCATTAAAAATAAGCATATATGCTCCTTTTTTACTGTCATTACAAATAAAAAAGAGACGCAATGCTCGTTAATCTGCTTCAACCCTTCGGGATAGTGTCAACTGCTGACCGCACATAGCTCTGCGCAGTCTACCGTATCCCGCAAGGGTTGAAGCCGACCAACGTCTTGAGAGCATTGAGCATCTTCGTCATTGTATCTGCACTCAGGGCTTATAAACAGCTGCGAGTGCCTCTCGCTTGGCGAGGTGGGACTAAAACGAAAGCTGCTGGAAGAATCAAAAAAAAACAGCTGCAGAGTCCATTGGTCCCGGTTGGTGGCACCAACCGGGACCAATGCCCCGGCTTTTGTACATAAAAAAAGTGCCACCTACTGGGCACCCACGGCCTGAATACGACTAGAAACCCTACCATGGGCCAGGATTAAGGCCCGCGAGAGGCCCAGTAGGCCCACAGGCACAGATTGCAGGGTTAGGCCCGAAAGCCTGCTTTAGAGAGGGGCTCGAGAGGGAAGTCACACCGCACCTTATAAACAGGTGCGCCTCCCTCTCAACTAGCGAGGTGGGACTAAATATTTGGGTTCGGGGCAGCACAGGCCTTTGGTCCCGGTTGGTGGCACCAACCGGGGCTAAAGGTTGCATTAGTCCCGGTTGGTGCTACGACCCGGGACTAATGCCCCCCTTTAGTCCGGTTGGTGCCACCAACCGGGACCAAAGGTCTTCGTTTCCCGCCCTTTGGGCTACTGAAAAGAGGGCATTGGTCCCGGTTGGTGGCACAAACCGGGACAAAAGAGGGCATTGGTCCCGGTTGCAGCCACGAACCGGGACAAAAGCCTTTGCTATATAAGTAGCACTTAGGAAAATTTCAGAACCGCATCCCCCACTTCGATCTCCTGCTCCTCGCCGCGCGCCGTCCCCTGCCGCCCCGACACCGTCGCCGCCCTGCCCCGACGCCGTCGCCGCCCTGCCCTGCTTGCCGTCGCCGTCCGCCCCAACGCCGTCGCCGCCCGCCCGCCCGACGCCTGTCGCCGCCCGCCCGACCCGACCCCACCAGCCCGTCATCGCCGCCCGCCCGCCCGCGCCGTCGACGCCTGCCAGACGCCCTGCCAGCGCCGCCTCGATGCCGTCGCCGCCCGCACCGCACCTCGCCGTCGCCGTCGCCGGCAGGTCGCCTTTTTTATTTTTCTTAGATTTGTTTTAGATTTTTTTAGTTCATAGATATTTTTGTTAGATTAGATTGTGTAATTTAGATATGTAGTTAATGTAGATTGTGTAATTAATTTGTTAGTTTTTATGTTAGATTTTTTTTCTGTAAAAGATTTGTGCATATTATGTAAGATTTTTATGTTAGATGTTTTTATGTTAGTTTCTTTATGTTAGTTTTTTTCTGTAAAATTTGTTCATATTATGTTAGATTTTTTATGTAAGGTTTTTATGTTAGATTTTTTATGTTAGTTTTTATGTTAGTTTCTTTATGTTAGATTTTTTTCTGTAAAAGTTTTTTAGTTAGTTTTTATGTTAGATGTTTTATGT
Organism: Aegilops speltoides; assembly: GCA_021437245.1. NCBI lineage: Eukaryota > Viridiplantae > Streptophyta > Magnoliopsida > Poales > Poaceae > Aegilops > Aegilops speltoides. The sequence goes on along the minus strand of CM038143.1, from coordinate 568,907,007 downwards.
TAGATTTTTAATGTTAGATTTTTTTTAGATTTTTTGTAGTTCATAGATACTTTTGTTTGGTGGCGGTCGCGTGGGCGAGTGACGGTGGTGAGGCATCCGGACACCGCCTGCGTCGATACCGTCAGGCGCTACGGTTCTAGTTTTATTAGTGATAATATTCGATGATGTACGGACACCAAGAGATGATGTAGTATTCAACCGTATGTACATCGATCATCTATAGTCAACCCGTGATTTATAATAATGATCTAGTTTAATATTTGAATTACGAACGTAGGTCGAAATGTCGTCCTCATCGGATTTACCGAAAATCGCCTGGGAGTGCGTTGGTGCCACGATGACCGAGGTATGTGCGATGATTCATTGAGCTGGAGGAAGATCGGCGATTCAGCATTAAGCTCGAGGAGACTTGCGATGTTCATACGATGCATAGCAGCGACAATAGTTTTTTTCGTAATTAAGCACGACTTCAACTATTTTAACGTGTAATTTTCATCTTTTTCAATTCGACTAGCTTATCCCATGCTTTGCAAGACGCTATGTCTTGGAGAGGATGGATTTTGAAGACCATGAAAATTTGAAACAAAAAAATTGTCCTAAGTACCGAACATGATGTGGATTTTCAAGTAAAGCTGTACAATGCTCAGAGTGTAACCCATTTTGGTTGCAAAAATTGGGATGCATTTTGCAAGATGTATGGTCTTGATGAGGGTATGATTATCACCATGGATCTTGGTGATCCTACAATCGAGCAAGAGACACCCACGATTTGGGTCTTTGTGCATACACCTCCAGTTCTTCCCTCATGTGAGCTAAACATAGTTATTAAGTAATTTAAATTGTTTATTTCAAAATATAAAGTTGACAACTTATCTCCATTGACAGCTTATTTTCATTCTTCAAAGAATGTGCGGAAGATGGTAGACAGAACATACTACACCGAAGGCTGCGAATTAACTTATCGGGAGAAACGACATCTAGTCGGATTTTGTAGAGATCTTGAGAATTACAATATCTACAATCAAACTCCTCAACATTATGGTCAATACGTGCCACTAGTGCACGTGTTGAACTACGGTAACTACCATGGAGATACCTTGGTACGATTATTTTTTACTACTACAACATCCGTGCATCTTTTTGCACACTTCTAAACTAGTGCATCATTGCTAACTACGAAGTTATTACTATGTTTTTCAACAGATAATCCCGAATGAGTGTGTCCCTCATCGATGTATGGCGTGGTAGCCTTCATGTTTTGAACATACTACCAGGTCGTCCTCTGAATCTCAACTGTCCATATCGGGTTTCTAAAAGAAGTGGAGACATAACAATCAAAGAATGGAAAAATGTATGGACAGTCGTAAGGAGCTTCTTGGAAGCAATAAGCAGCTAAAGGCAAGAATTGGAGACAGGATGATCGCCATTCTTCATAATGGAGAGTCGGGGTCTATATTGTTTTATGCTATTTTACCTTAAGGGTGTTTTAGGTCCTATACCGTAATCGATGATCATGTGCTAAGAACAATTATATATGTAGGGTTGGGTTCGATGACTATATACGAGGATGATGATCGTATGACTTATTATTAATAACGAGCTAGTAGAAGTAGTATGATGATGCATGATTAGTAGGACTTTATTATATACATATATGATGATGTATGATGCAAAGCATGCATGAGCCATGTCATATATATATCTGCGGGTGCAATGAACATATAGCAGCAGCGTTGATAAACCAAGGACGAAGATAAGAGAGGACACTTCTCTCTATTAGCTAGCTATAAATAACAACCTAAAAATAAACCACAAAACCCCTAAAGCAGCCACTTTCTTAAAAAAAAAGACTTTTGGTCCCAGTTGGAGCCACCAACCGGGACCAAAGACCCTCTGACTGGCTCGGTGCACATCGCCACGTGGAGTAACATTGGTCCCGGTTCGTCTCTGAACCGGGACTAATGTCTGGTGGCATTAGTAACGACCCATTAGTCCCGGTTCATGAACCGGGACTAAAGGCCCTTACGAACCGGGACTAATGGGTTGTTTTCTACTAGTGGCTGCGCAACCGCGACCAACTAAGCGCGACTAAAGCCCCCAACCTTTAGTCGCGGCTGCTTAAGAACCGCGACTAACGGCCCGTCCACGTGGGCGCCAGGCGGCCGTCGGGGCGGAGGACCTTTAGTCGCGGTTCTTCGCCAACCGCGACTAAAGGCGCCCTTGAGTTTAGGGTTTTAGCCCCCCTAAACCTGTTTTCTGTTTAATTTGTATTGTTTTATTTCTTTTGTGCTTTATTTTAATTTTGAAGGAGTTTCATATATTCTACGGTACTACATACATGCATATGAATGTACAATTTCAAATAAATTTGAAATTAGAACCAAAAAGAATTCAAGAGGAATATACAATATATATTCAATATCATCGGATGACCATATACAATTTTGAACAAGTTTCCATACATGATTTAATCCATATAAAGTTCTCGTCCTCGTGATAGTGTTCTCCTTTAGGATGGAGGACTTCCTGCTGAACCATCCAGCTAGTTCCTCTTGAAGTGGTGGAAGCGAGCTTCGGACTAAGCATCCACCGGAGGTTATTCCTTTGAGCATTGGTATCACTCGGATCAACCCGCTCAGAGGTGTATCTCGGATCCTCTCCTGAACATAGTATGCACATAGATTGGTCAACGGTGGCTGAATATCCCCACATTCTTAGGCTTTAACAATTTGAATTCTAGCTCTTTTTGAATTCACCGACCTTTGTATCTACGAACCGTCTCCAAACCCTACGAGGCAAAGAAAATTAAATGAACAAGAGAGTTATTAGTTACGTGATATTAGGAAATGAACCAAATAGGCCGATCGATATAGGCGCAAATGAATGAAAATAATTACTTCGCAGCATTTTTCTCATGTCGCCCCAAAGCTTTGGATCCTTATTGAGAGAGTCGTGGGCGAGACATTACGAGGTGTTAACTTTAATTACTAGCAGAATCCGGTGGAACTGCGGACACGATACATGCACGATCGTCATGCATAACTCATCGATTAGCCGCCACATACCATGCATGGAGTAAACAAAAGAGAATGTGCTCAAGACAGAAACACTCACCCAAAATGGTAAGGAAATAGAATATCACTTTTGAGTTCCTGCTTTGTAAGAAACTGCCACAGTCTGCCTCCACGTCGGGCGGGTAATGCTTCAACACAATATCATTAACGATGTGTGGGTCAATGAACCCAACATCATGGATGTTCCTTACTCGCATTCCTTAATCTTCATTCTCGCATGTATAATAGAGGACACAACAATATAGTTAGGACATATATATAGTGCAGGCAATATGAACGAGATGGGGTAGAAATTAATAAATCACTTACGAGCGTAGCAACCGATGATAGATTTGTCGAGCTCGCGCAGATTGAAAAGCTGGAACAATTCACTCAGTTCAATTTGTACATAGTAATGTTTGAAGTGATGCTCATGTCTAACTTCCGCATAAATATATTCTTTGGCGTTTTTATTTTTTATGTAACCCTTGTACCAATTCAGCAGACGTTTCATTTGGTCGGTAGATCCTTTTCTGCGCAGCTCGACGAGAGGCCCATTCTTGACATATGTAATTACTACCTCCTTGCTGGCAACTCATCAAGGTCTAATAGTTCACGAAGAGTAATACCTAAGTTGGCGCTTGTTCTCGCACTTTCGTTACTAATCAATCCTGTCTGCCGCAGCTTGTATGATCTCGGGGCATCCGGACGAAGACTTCCACTATAAGCGGGCAATCGATTGTTTACTTTGTTCCCCGAGCTGGGCAACTTGTTTCCCGCTTTTTTTACTTTCGGCCTTCTCCCGCTCTTTGTTCTCCTTGAACATGAATGCCTGCCTGCGAAGTTCACGTGCATAGTCGTTAGGCAGATTCTTGGCGGCTTGGGACGGTGTGCTCAAAATGACTTAGCCCACTTCTTTTGCTCATCGAAAATCTGGCTTGGGCTCGGGCTCTCTTTTCTTCTTGCAGTCCGCCTTCCATTTCTCCAAATCAGCAGCCGCGCGCGTCGACTTCCTCGGCACTCGTTCCCAAGGCCTTGTGGGGAGAGGCTTGATGATGGCTCCGTACCTTTGTGGTCTTAGGTACATAAGGGTCCGGGTTAATAATCCAGACTGCTTACGCTTCTTTGCCGAGGTGGATTGGGGCGGCGTCGATCACCCGCCGGACGAGGATCGGGGCGGCGGATGATCACCGCCGGACGTTGTGGACTGGGGCGGCGTCGATCACCCGCCGGACGAGGATCGGGGCGGCGGATGATCATCCGCCGGACGTTGTGGATCGGGGCGGCGTCGGTGATGTGACGGAGGTGTAGGTGAACCGCCACCACCACCACCACCACCACCACCGCCACCGCCACCACCACCACCGTGAGGGGGTGGACTTGTTGTCCTTGGCGCCTCGCTGAAACTTGATAAACTTCTTTTGCCATAGAATGTAATGGCGCTTGACATCTCAAGTCTTTTCTCCCCTTGGTGTAGCAATTTCAATCTCCGGTCCTCAAACCCTTGGACTATGTCCTCCACCGTGACACGAGCATAGCCATCTTTAATGGGGTTGTTGTGGTGGAGTGCTCTGTAAACATGGTAAAGCACTGCCGATGGCTACCTTCATGGACATGTTCCCGATAGGATAATACAGATGACATTCTTTCATCTCCTTTATATCGCCCACGGGTAGCGAGGAGGCTCCGGTGCAGTAATTTCGACCACCGAGGCTCCGGTGCAGTAATTTCGATCACCGAGGCTCCGGTGCAGTAATTCGATCGTCGGTGCATCTGCACCAGCCGGTGGGGCCTCCGTGGAAGCCACGATGCTTCTCCGCTCTTGGCTTCCGAGATCCGCTGGATGATCTTCATCTGCACCGAGCTGAATCTCTTTCGGCTACTAGTACACTCATGGTTTTCTTCATCACTTCCATTTCCGATGCCAACCGCGCCACAACATCTGCTTCCCGATCCATCTTTCTCTTACGGCTTCAGAACAGACGGGTCATCGCTCGGGGAACCCTATTTTCCACGGAATGTGCCCCATGCCTCGTACACGTCCTCCGTGTTCAGGATTCCCGAGGGCTTTTGTCAGCGGCGTCGTTCTCTCTGTTGAACTTGATCTTCCCTGTTGAGCATCCTTCATTGCGTCAATAAGGGCTTGGGTGGGTTTAATTAATTTCCCTGGTAAACACACTCCCCTGTCTCCGGGTTCAGCGTTCCCCCATGCCCGTACCACCAGCTTTTGGCCCTTGGGTCCCATCCCTCCGTACCTGGACGGATTCCTCGCGCCCTCAGCTCGTTCTCCATCTTCTCCAACCTAGGCACCCAAATGCGATACCCTCCTGGCCCCATAACATGATTGTACTCCTTCTTAGCCGCATTTTCCTTATTTTTTTCGATATTTCAATGAACTGCTCCGATTTCTTTTGCTTCACAAATTCTGGCCAATCATGTTTCAGTTTCTCATATTGTCCTGTGAAATCCGGAGTCTTGTTCTGCTTGACAAAGTCACGGGCTAGATTTTGCTTGAATTTCGGAATCGTCGGCCATCTTATGAAGAGCGAACTGTTTGACTACCCTCCTCCTCTCCTTGTTTTCCTCAATCTTGTTACCCTCCTCATCGAATTTGTTGTATTCGGAGGTAGAGCGAAATGTTCCATAAGCTTCTTGAAGCAATCTTTTTTGTTCTCTTATCGACAAAAGTGAAACCATCAATTCGTGCCTTCTTTGGCTCATTCCACTCTGGGCGGTGATCGAGGCGTTGTCTCTAACAATGGCTCCGCATTGGTGACAAACTTGGTGGCGTTCTTGCGGGGCTCCAGCTGCCTGCGGTTGCCTTTGTCGACAACCGCGATGGTGCATGTTTCTCCTTGTTTCATCGTCTGGTTGCGCCACGCTTTGACGGCGTACTCGATTGTTTGACGATCCGGCCGAGGGCTAAAATAAGAAAGAGAGTCGTGCGCGTTAGTACACACATATTTATTCAAATCAGTTAGTTTGTATCACGGAGGCTCAATGTATATATATACCTCGGCGCGGAGGTGGTTGCTACTTCCATTTGAAGATAAATGCGTTTATCGGCGTTTCTTGACATCATCTTCTTGTGGCGCCCTTCATCTTCACCGTCAAGGTTCAGATAAGAAGAGATATCATCTTCTTCTTCTCCGGTCGGCACATATTGAATATCGCCATTTATGATGCCGAACATATGTGCTTCACCGTCCGGATCATAGTTGTCCATAATCGGGTCAGCTCTATCGTCCGCCATTATGTCGATCCTGAAAACATGTAGTAAAACAAATTAATTAAGTGAAGAAGGGGGGCGGTGGCGGTGGCGGTGGCGAAAGGGCGGTGGCAAAAGGAGGCGAGGAAGGGGTGGGAGAGGGTGTCGCGGTAGAGCGCGAGACGGGGCGGCAGACGACGGCGTCACGGAGAGGAGGCGAGACAACACATTTATAACCCTCGCCGTCCCCTCTCGATCCCTAAAAAAACACCGCGTGCATCGCCGCCCCCCTCGCCGCCCCCTCTCCGTATATACGTTTTTTTTGTTAATTATCAAATTTTACGGTTTTTTTTGTTAATTATCAAGTTTTAAGTTATTTACCGTTTTTGTTAAACTAATTAACTAGTTAAAATTAAAAAGAACAAATAAATAGAAAAAAAAGAAAAAATTCCGGTGGCCTTTTTTCTTCCTTTTTTTTGTTTTTCATCTGTTTTTCTTTTGTTTTCTTCTTCCTTCTTTCTTCTTTTTCCTTTTTCCTTTTTCTTTCTTCTTCTTCTTCCTTTTTCTTGTTCTTTCTTCTTCTTCTCTGCCGGTGTGAGAGGACGGGCAGGCAGGCCAGCAGGGTGGGCGGCGGCAGGCAAGGGCAGGCACGAGCGGCGGCAAGGCAGGCACGGGCGGAGGCGCGCACTTGGGGCCGGGCGGCGGGCTTGGGGCAGCAGGCGTCAGGCGGGGCAGGCATGGGCGGGGCGGCGCTTTGGGGACGGGGGCAGGGCGGCAGGCTTCAGCGTCGTCAGGGGGCTTGGCGTCAGGGCAGGGCCAGCGTCGGCGTCGGCGTCGATCGGCGTCGGGGCAGCGCTTCGGCGTCGAGGGCGAGGGCGACGGCGGGCGGGAATCGGAGAAGACGAGAATCGGACCTTGTATTTATAGCCCCCCCACTTTAGTCGCGGTTGGCGACGAGACCCATGACTAAAGGTACCCTTTAGTCGCGGGTTGCCTGCCCAGCCGCGACTAAAGGGTTTTTGGCGGGTTTTTTGCGTTCCCGCGCCCCCACCTTTAGTCGCGGTTGGTCTGGCCAACCGCGACTAAAGGGTACCCTTTAGTCGCGGCTCTCGTCGCCAACCGCGACTAAAGGCCGCCGCAGGTTTAGGGTTTTAGCCCCCCAAACCTGTTTTCTGTTTAATTTGTATTGTTTTCTTTTTAATTTGTATTGTTTTCTGTTTAATTTGTATTGTTTTCATTTTTGCTTTATTTATTTTGTTTTGTTTCTACTTACAACAAAAAACTTATTTATTTTATTTTATTTTGTTTCTAATTACTTATTTATTTTACTTTATGATAATTATTTTTGCTATTAAAGTTTCTAATTACTTGTTTTTTTCTTCTGTTTTTCCTTTTTTCTTCTGTTTGTTTTTTCTTCTGTTTTTCCTTTTTTCTTCTGTTTTTTTCTTCTGTTTTTTTCCTTTTCCCTTCTTTCTTCTTCTTCCTTTTTCCTTTTAAAATCAGAAAAATAAAACTAATTCATTTTAAAATCTTAAAAATACAATTATATATCAAAAAAATCAGAAAAATAAAACTAATCCCTTGAAGGTTTGACAAAAGGTTTGATACATCATTCAGTTCATCGACCAAATACAAAGTTTGGTACAATAAATTATTACACATCAATTCTTCCCTTGTGTCCCTGCTTGCTTACGATTGTTCCGTATCCATGGAGCATCCTCATCATTTAACTTAATGCTTGGGTCGGTGTTCACTTTGAAGGGCGGAATTTCAGCAAACATATTATAATCTTCTGACATGTCTGTCTTGTCCTCCACTCCCACGATGTTTCTTTTCCTGAAAGAACAATGTGGCGCTTTGAATCATCGCATGATGTCTTGATCGTTTTCTTATCTTTCCGTTTCCTCGGTTTGCTACTCATGTCCTTCACATAGAAAACCTGAGCGACATCTTTCGCTAGGACGAATGGTTCGTCAAGGTAACCAAGATTGTTGAAATCCACCATTGTCATTCCGTATTGCTGGTCCACCTTTACCCCACCTCCTGTTAGCTTGAACCATTTGCACGGAACAAAGGGACCTTAAAGGAGGGTCCATAGTCAAGTTCCCATATCTCCTCTATGTAACCATAATATGTGACCTTTTGCCCATTCTCGGTTCTGCATCAAAGCGGACACCACTGTTTTGGTTGGTGCTCTTTTTATCTTGGGCGATCGTGTAAAATGTATTCCCATTTATCTCGTACCCTTGGAAAGTCGTTATAGTCGAAGATGGTGTCTTGGCCAACATGTACAGCTGATCTACAACATCATTGTCATTCATTAAATGTTTTCTCAACCAACTGCGAAAGTCTCCATGTGGGCCTTCCTAATCCAGATTCAGGCTTCCCGGGTTGTCCGAGCGTAAAATATTCTTGTGTTTCTCAAAGCACGGAGCCACCAAGCTGGAATTGGTCGATCTGATGTGGTGTGCTTGATCGGAGAATGGCCGTCCATACATATCGTTGATTTCCTTCCGATCGTGCCTTTTCCACTTAGTCTCCCCTCGTGCGCGATCGAGGAAGACCAATCGGCTTAAGGTCGGGAACAAAGTCAACACAAAACTCAATTACCTCCTCATTTCCATAGCCCTTGGCGATGCTTCCTTCCGCCTAGCACGGTTCTGAACATATTTCTTTAATACTCCCATGAACCTCTCGAAGGGAACATATTGTGTAGAAATACAGGACCGAGAACGGAAATCTCTTCGACTAGGTGAACCAGGAGGTGCGTCATAATATTGAAGAAGGATGGCGGAACACCAACTCGAAACCGACAAGACATTGGATCACATCGTTCAGTAACCGTGGTAGAACTTCGGATTGATTACCTTCGAGAGATTGCATTGAGGAATGCACATAGCTTCACAATGGCTACTCGAACATTTTCGGCGCAGAGCCCCTCAAAGCAATCGGAAGCAATTGCGTCATAATCACGTCTTGATCGTGAGACTTCAGGTTTTGGAACTTTTCTCCGCCATGTTTATTATTCCCTTTATATTGGGCGAGAATCCAGACGGGACCTTCATACTGCTCGGGCATTCAAAAAGATGACCTTCTCTTCTTTGGTCGGGCGTAGCTGGCACGACCTTGAAACCATTCGGATGCGGTCATCGTGGTCTTTCAAAGCGTTGCTGGTCTGCCGTGCTTCCTTTGTATCATTTGTCTTCCCATACACGCCCAAGAAGCTTAGGAGGTTCACGCAAATATTCTTCGTAGCGTGCATCACGTCAATTGCAGAGCGGACATCTAGGACTTTCCAATATTCTAGCTCCCGAATATAGATTTCTTCTTCCACATGGCTGCGTGCCGTCGGCTCCCTTCGAACTGATTGTCCGCGGGACCCTTTCCAAAGATGACTTTCAAATCCTTGACCATATCAAATACCTCGGCACCGGTCGTTCGCGAGCTTCGCCGGTGATCTGCCTTGCCGTTGTAATGCTTGCCTTTCTTTCTTCTTGGATGAATTTTGGAAGAAATCGGCGATGCCCAAGGTACACGTTCTTCTTACAATTTGGCAAATGTACACTTTCAGTCTCATGTAAGTGCGTGCATGCATTGTATCCCTTATTTGACAGTCCGAAAGGTTACTAAGAGCAGGCCAATCGTTGATGGTTACGAAAAGCAACGTCGAGGTCAAATTCCTCTTGTTTGTGCTCATCCCACACACGGACACCACCCACAGCTGTAAAAGTTCATCAACTAATGGCCTTAGGTACACATCGATGTCGTTGCGGGTTGCCGGACCTTGGATGAGCACGGCATCATAATGAACTTCCGCTTCATGCACAACCAAGGAGGAAGGTTGTAGATGCATAGAGTCACGGGCAGTGCTATGGCTGGAGCTCGCTCGCCAAAAGGATTCATGCCATCCGTGCTTAGAGCAAATCTTATGTTCCTTGCGTCACCTGCAAAATCTTTGAACCATCGTCGATCTTTCTCCATTGCGTTCCATCTGCGGTGTGTCTCAACTCCCGTCCGACTTACGTTTCTCTTTGTGCCATCGCAACAACTTGGCATGCTCTTTGTTCATGAGCAGACGTTTCAACCGTGGTATTATAGGAGCATACCACATCACCTTGGCGGAACCCTCTTCACGGGTTTCGGCCCTCAACATCGTCACCGTGGTCATCGCCTCGATCTTATAACGCAATGCGGTGCATACCGGGCATTCATTCAAATTCTCGTATTCACGCGGTAGAGGATGCGATCGTTGATGCATGCATGTATCTTCGAACCTCTAAACCTAGAGGGCGGACAACCTTCTTTGCTTCGTGCGTCATGGCGGGCAACTCGTTATCCTTTGGAAACATATTCTTCAACATTTTCAGCAAGTTTTCAAATGCCGAGTCAGCTACACCTGCCTCGCCTTCCATTTCAGCAAATCCGATTGTGCAGCCCAGCTTTTTCAGACCATCATCGCATCCGGGTACAGCGCCTTTCTCGTGATCCTCTAACATGCGATCCAAATTCTCCCTCTCCTTTTCAGGGCCAGCAGCGTCTCCGTGCATCAGCAATGGTCCGACCAAGATCATCAGCGGATCATCACGTGCCTCTTCTTCACCTTCCCTTCACCTTCAGATCCTCCATGAAAGTATCACGAAATGAGCAAGATAGCTTTCATCGATGAAATCATCCCTTCTTCATCTTCTTCCATTATAACCCCTCTTTCTCCATGCTTGGTCCAACAATTATAGCTTGGCATGAAACCCTTCAAGCAGATGCATGTGAACAACTCTTGAGGAAGAGTAACCCTTCTCATTCTTACAGATAACACATGGACAGATAACAAAACCCCCGCTTGTTCGCATTAGCCACTACGAGGAAATCTTTCAAACCCGTAGTGAACTCACGGAGAGTCGGTTACCGTACATCCATTGCCGATTCATCTGCATTATTATAATATAAAATATATAATTAACCATCATGCATTTGTTATGAACTACACACATGCATATTGACACATCAAAGGTTCATCAAGTTGCTAACCGCGATCGAAGAGTGTGGCTCCAACACTTCATGTCATGTTTGTTTCATGCTCTTGGGGCATTTCATCAAACACCTTATGTGCATAAGAGGAACCAAAAGCAAACCTACACCCACTTGTGAAGAGAATGGCTCCAAATGGCTAAGTGTTGGCTGCTGGATGGGTATATATAGGGAGGGCTTTAGTCGCGGTTGGCACGGCAAACCGTGACTAAAGGTGCCGAGACCTTTAGTCGCGGTTGGCCTGGCCAACCGCGACTAAAGCCCTCGATGCACCAGCTGGCCACCGAGCGCCAGGCCCAGCCTTTGGTCGCGGTTCACCTCGTAACCGCGACTAAAGGTCCCATTGGTCGCGGTTCCTACAGCCCGCGACTTATGGGCTGGACGGAAAGCCTGTTTTTCCACTAGTGTGGTAATGAAGATCGCAAGCCATTTGTCGCTGTTGATGAGTAGGATGGCATCCACAACCGTACCGATTGCACCATACAGTTATGCATTCTCCGATGCCCCTTTTCTAGTGAGCTCCTGTGCAGGTTGGCATTTTCTTCATGCATTAATTTTGTGCGACCGAGCTCATATGTTCCCGTTCCATCAATTTAATTTGCTGATGTTAAGGGCCTTTAGCCCGAGCGTATGGTAGACTTCCGTCGTGTTTGGCATGAATTTTTACTAGGTGCTGGTAATCCCTTTATTGTACAGAGAAACCTTTAGAAATCCAGAAATGAGGCGTGTATGTAATGTTTTTTTAGAAAAGGAGGATGACCCCGGCCTCTGCATCTCGAGCGATGCATACGGCCACTTTATTAATTATTCTCACAAGACCTTACAAAGTAATACAACAATAAGACTAAAGCCGCCGTCTAAGCAACAAACAGTCGCTACACCTATCCGGTTGATGAAGGCGTAGATAGCTGGGCCTAATACCAAGCAGACATCGCAGCCAAACCTAACATCTAAGACACGAGGACCCATCCAGACGCTTTGCCGGGCATGGGTCTCGCCGGTCCGACGCAGCGCTCTCGAGGCCGCCGCCGCCAACCGCCACCGCTCCATCTTGAAGCTGTCTTGATGTATTAACCTTGCTCGGTCTAGCTATCGTCAGCGCCACCACAGCGCCCAACGGTACCTCCTCCCTGCGGCGCAAATAGTTGAGCATGTCGCGTCGCCGCTTGTTGATACACCTCAGCACCATGCTGCCAAGTACCACCAGCCGACACAGCTTGAAGTCTTTGGAATATCTGTCATCGTAGCACCCGCCGACCAGGCATGACTCGGCGTAGCTTTTGTCGGTCGAGCATGACTTGACAGCTCCACAAGCTCCGTGCAAGACGGCCGCTCCACCTCCGCCTCTGTCTTCCGGCGCTGCTCCACTGGCGATGCTCCCAAGAGAGAGCGGCACCGTAGTACCGCCATCGTTCGATCTGGAAGGCCAGATCCTAGGGTTTCCGGCAAAGACGAGTGGGTTGACAACGATTACACGACGATGCCTTCATCAAGGTAACGACGCAAAACGCCGCCATCACCCGCCAACGGCTCGGTTTTCACCGGCAACTATGTCTCCCCGACTCGTAGCCGGGACTAGGTGACGGATCTCGAGATCCGATCACCCAGCCGCAGGCCGATCACCTCTGACGGAAGAGATAACCACCACCGTCGACTGCACCGGTTAGAACAGATCTGACGAAGGTGCCGCCTACGCGACCACCAGGCCCTCCACGCCGCCGCCGCCGATCCAAAGACAGATGGCGCGCCGCCGCCCGAACAGGGCTGGTCGCCGCGCCCGCAGCCCGCGCCGCCTCCGGCGCCGCCGCGCCGCAGCCATCGCCGTTGCCGATCGGATCGGCGCCTCCACATGATTCGGGATCCGCACAACCCCAGATCCACGGGAGAGGTGATGTCCTCCGCCACGCCGTCGGCCCGGGCATAGACGGCGGCGTCCCCGGCGGCGGAGGGGGGAGGAAGGAGTATCGCCCGGCGGCTGGGTAGGGAACGCCGAGCCGCCCTAAGCGGGACGACGCGGGGCTGTTTTCTCGCTGGGGTAGCTTCTTTTGATGGGCTAGAATTAGAAATAGTATCGACTGACTTGGGCCGTGAGTCACGACAACAAACCATTCAAGAAGCAGCAAAAATTCCTACAAATCAAAGAGATGAACCTGGTCCGAGAAATGTGAACATGGCAGGTCGATCTCAGGCAGCTTGCAGAGGATATTCATGGCTAATTTTCATGTGGTGGAGCAGCGAGCTCGCAAGTCAGTCAGTGCCTACTGTCTTTTTTTCGAGAATACGTTAATGGCGTATCATATTTTTATAGACGAAAAGAGAGTTATATACAAGAAGCCCATCCTGGTGCGAACATCCTAGGATGGGGAACACACCTACTCCAACTCCATGCTCTCTAAACTAACTCCTCACGAAACGTTTTAGACGTCCCGCTCCAAGCCCTGCTGCGTGCCACGCCGTGATTTCATCGAGCACTAGATTAGTAGCGAGGGGTGCCGGCTTCTGTTGGTCATGTCTGTTGAACACCCTTGCGTTTCTTTGCTTCCAACGTAGCCAAGCCCCGGCCGTCACCAGCGTATCGAAGCCTCTTCTGTCTGCTCCCTAAACTTTTTCCTTTCCCTCATCCACCAGTCAGAGAAGGTGTCATCTTGAGTTGTTCCTAGAACATTAAGGCCGAGCAGGTCAAACACTCGGTGCCACACCTCCTGCGCAAAAGTGCACTTGGCCAGAGTGTGATCAATGCCTACTGTCTTCTGCAGGATATTCTAGCCCATCAAAGGGCCATCGACAAGTCTGATTTCTACCCACAACGAATCACGTTGCAGTATTTGGCTTGTGGTTCATGCTGCACGGGGAAATGAATTCTATCATGACAGAAATTTCACGGCAAACATCACTTCTGCTTCGTACACCCCCCAAACACATGAAGGGTTCAGATTACCCGATACCTCTTCGTTAGTAAGGGCATGATAGAAGTAACCCGCACGCGCCCTACGTATACGTATTCTTACGTCTGTGCCGCCGCCAGGCATTTTTTTCCATCCGCGGTGGGTGGTGCGATTTGTTTTTCCCAAATGCTAAAAAGTGCATGGATGCTGGTTGTCACGTTCGAGCACACACCCTTGCGAACCGTCGGATGGCGGCCGCGCTCGTGCGATCGAGCCCAGGTTTTTTCCTGTCTGGACAGTTCGTGGCTTCTCCATGACAGCTGTTCATCTAGCAGGGCCCACCACTACCCCCATGTCCTACCGTTGGCGTAGATTTCGAAACTGCCAAGAGAGAGGCACCGCTCCGACTAGGTTTTTTTACCGGAGGTGGGATGTACCGGAGCCGCATCCGCTGTTGGTCACTTTCGTCAAGATCTGTGCGGCCCGAGTCCGTATAAGCTAGTAAACGAAGCGGCAACTTTATACAATTGTAATACAACTCCAGGCTGATAAAGCTGACACTGATGTCTTTTCAACCTTTTCACAGAGGAGAGAGAGTTAGAATGGAGATGGATGACGCATGCATGTAGCCTCTCTTTCCATACACTCGCATGGATTAATTTCCATCCTCATATTTTTGAATACTTGATATGTTTTGAACCAAATATTCATTTTTGAAACTTTTTGTATATTCGAGTCTAGGGCGATAAGACCTTTCAAACAAGACCAATCTTGAATACATTTTGACTAGTTTGAATTTCATGTATCATATTTCAATATTATTGTATTTTGATTATTTCACTCATCTCGAACTATATTACACTCACTCAATTGAAATACTATATTTCACTTGTCTTAAAAAAATGATTTCACTCATTACAAAAGATAGATTTCACTCATTTCACTAGTTCAGAAAACATACTACACTCATTCAATTCAAATACTATATTTCACTTGTTCTAAAAAAGTGATTTCACTCGTTACAAAAGAAAGATTTCATGAGTTTCAGAAAACACATTACACTCATTTAATTGAAATAATAAATTTCACTTCTTTCGTGAAAGTGCTTTCACTCGTTACAAAAGATAGAATTTCACTGATTTCACTAGTTTTAGAAAACATATTACACTCATTCAATTGGAATACTATATCTCACTTGTTTCAAAAAAGTGATTTCACTTGCTACAAAAGATAGATTTCACTCATTTCACTAGTTTCAAAAAATACTATATTACACTCATTAAATTGAAATAGATTTCACTTGTTACAAAAGATATATTTCAATTGTTACACTCATTACAAAAGATAGATTTCACCCATTTTACTCGTTACAAAATATATTATACTCATTAAATTGAAATACTATATTTCACTTGTTTGTAAAAAGTGATTTCACTCGTTACAAAATATATGTTTTAATTCTTTGAAATAATATATATCTATGAACTTAGTGAAATTTATTTTTTAACTAAGTGAAATCTATGAAACGAGATATTTTTGAAGACTATGAAACATGCTATTTTGAAATCTAATTTAAAAATATTCAAGATTGATCTTGTTACGAAGATCATGTTGCAAGGAATTTGAATTCATAAAAAAATTCTATAATGAAATTTTAATGTGAAATATGATGACCATCTAAAATTGTAAGCAAAAAGAAAAAGATGGATTTGTTTGGGAGGCGGGAGAGAGGAAAAGGTTGCATGCATCTTTGGGTGACAAAGTGACATACTAGTACAAATAGTGGGCCATCCTTCCGACATACTACAGTGATATACTAGAGGTGGGTAATAAAAATACAATGCTATACAAAAGGTGGGCCACGACTGTGCACGCATCACAAACCAAGCGAACAGCGGATACGATGCTCTAGGTACTCCATGTTGCGGGGGGATTGGGATTCATGCGAGCTGGTAGGTGGATGTAATCACGCGCTCATAGATGGTAGTGTTTTGCTTCACGTTTCACGGCAGGGACGAATCGCGGTTCCTCGTGGTGGGGATTCATGCCGTGAGGTATTTTCTGGTGTGTTGTTAGATTTGTTTGGTCTGAGATGGGGATGGACAGGTATGGTGATTTGCCTCGATATTGTGTAGGAGTTGCCTGATTGAGGCTGGATGAGTTGGCGAAATTAGAGTTGTCTGTTCTACTAGTCGAGGGCGCCCACCGTGTTGCTTCGACATTGCGTCGGAGTTGCACGATCAACGTTGATTGAGTTGCGAAACTTAGAGCTGTCGATCTACCATGCCGTGGTGTTCACTGTTTTTTTGCTTCGACATTGTGTGGGAATTGCTTGATTGATTCTCGGATGAGATGCGAAGCGAAGAGCTGTCGATCTACTAGTAGTAGGCGTTCAGTGAGTTGCTTCGATTTTTTGTGATGGAGTTGCTTCATCAATGTCGGTGTTTGAAATAGAAATTTCCTGGACTTGTTTTTTTCATAGTTGGCGAGACGATGGAGATTTTTGAGGTTATTTTTCCTAGTAACTTGCCGAAATCAGTATACAAGTTATGCGTGACTACAAACCACAGTTGCCTTTATCGGGAGTTGTGTGTGTTCGTTTCATGCATTGCTATAATGGTTCATCAGCAAGCTCTAGAAAATGTGTTTTTTCATGTTTTTGTCAGCAACCTATAGTGTTACAAGTAGTAAAGTTCTCTTTTCTCAGCAACCTGAAACAAATATCCTACTATGTGTTTGCAGTGTTGAAAATGTCTAAGGCAAGGAACAAAAGTGATGGTCAGGATTTACAAGCAAACCCAGATGGTGTACGAGAAAGCAGAGGTAAGAGCTTGAGTGTGGCGGGGTGGCGGTGGTGCTGTTGCCATGTTCGAGTTTTTTCTGGTTTTTTCAATGCAAAACAGATGAATGACACAGCCCCAGCTATTGCTTGCAATTATTTGCATCAGTGTGCATTCATGCACGATGTTTAAATTTATGGATTTGGAATTGAGGGAATTCTCAAAGACTCAAAATGAAATAAAGGGCAAGAACCCTAAAATTTTCATTCAATGAACCAAAAATGCTCTTCATTAATGTCTGGTATTTTTGGCAAGGGCTTAGACCCAAACCAAAATAATGAACATTTTTAAAGAATAATTCTGGGCACTGAATTTAAATCATATTTTATTTGAATTTGGAATTATATTCCTAATATATGGAATATATTTCAAATAACCCTGAGTTATTTTATGTGCATCTGGCCTAGTCCAAAGTATGTGGATAAAAACATTCAGAGTAGTTTGGCACTGTTTTAGTTCATGTGAATTTGCAAACAGTGGCAAATATTAAATAAAAACAAAAAAAAAGAATTGAAACAGAAGAACAGAACGCACTGGCGGCCCATAATCGTAGTCGGCCCAGCTCTGTGCAACCCACTCGAGCCCAATCGCAGTCATCTTCCTCCTCGCGCCCGGAAGGACGCGAGGCGCATGGCCACCGTCGTCGGCCACCCCCGCCTACTGCGTAACCCCCCGACGCCTGGACGTCTCTGGAATCGCCACGCACCTCCTCGCCCCTCGTCTCTTCCTCGCTGCCCGCTTTCGCTTGAAACGCCTCCCGCCGCCGCCAAAAACACCACGCCACCGCCACCCTCACCTCTCCGACACGGCCCCGAGCTCCGCCGTGCCTCCCTCGTCCTCCACAACGGCTCACGCGACCGGAAGAGCCCCGAAGCGTCGCCCCAACGCTTTTCCCCTCCTCGGCCGCCGGAGATCGGCCTTGCCGTCCTGCTCAGCTCCGGCCTTCCCCGAGCCCGCTTTGAAGCCTACTGGAACCGCCGTGAGATCCTGATCATCCTCTCCCTCTCCGTATTCTCTCTAGCATGCCGTAGCCGCCGTGCCTCTCTTACCCGACAGCTCCGCCGCCAAAGCTCGCCGGCAATGATGCTCCGGTGACCATTTGGTCCTGGGCATGCGTCCAACGTTCTCGCCGCACCGCATAAACGCTGTAGATGTTAACCCCACATCACCGAGGCCGCTGTGCCCTCGACCCCGAGCTCGCCCGAGCTCCGGCCACCGCTTCTGTGCTCGCCGTCGTCATCTCCGGCGACTCGAGGCCTTCGATCGCTCGCTAGACGCGGTCGGCGCTGGCTACCCCCTGGTGGCCTTTGCGCATCCATCCGTCGCCCGCAACTCAAGTCCGGTGAGTTGCCGCCGCAGTTTAGGTCGCCGCCGGCGAAACTCCGGCGAGAGCCGACGTGGCCTCGTCATTAGCACTAACCCCGCCAGCTGGACCACCATTAGATGCGGACAGCGGGCCCCGCAGCGGGTCAAAGCCCGGGTCAACGTGGGATTAGAATCTGTCTCACTAACCAGTGGACCCCACTGGTCGGGTTTGACTCTGTTGACCTGCTGAGGTCAGCATGGCGCTATGTTGACGCAATAATAGGTTTTTCTGGATTTATTCTTTTAAGGAAATTCCAGAAAATAGCTAAAACTTCCAAAAATCATATAAATTCAACCATAGCTCCAAATGAGATAAATTATATATGAAAAATGATCAGAAAAATCCAATATTTCCATTTGTATTAGTTTCATGCATGTTTAAATAACTTAACCTTGCTATTTAGTGCAAAACATGATAAGCACTATTTAAATTCATAAGATGAGTTTGGGGTTGAACCATTGGTTAGAAATGACTCAAACCCATCTGGTTTTAGTTGCATTAGCCCAACACACTCATTTTGCCATGTCATGATCATGCATCATATTGTGCATTGCATTGATTATGCCTCCTTCTCCGTTGCCGGTAATTGTTCCCCTCTCGATAGACGTGGTTTCGACGATGAGTTCGATGACACCGATGAAGAACTATACTATCTTCAGAAGTGCCAGGCAAGCAAAGCCCCCTTGTTCATTCCGATACAATCCCACTCTCTCGCCACTACTCTCTTTTACTGCATTAGGACAACAACGACTCATGTATTACTTGTTGTGGTAGTTGAACCCCTTTTCCTCTGCATGACCTGTCATTGCCATAGTAAATAGATGAAACCCACTAGCATGAGTAGGAGTTGTTTGAGCCCTGATGTGGCTACTCATTCATGCTTGTTTGTCATGCCTGCTACTGTTTAGAGTTGAGTCAGGTCTGATTCATCGGGGAGGAATTGGAACGTGGTGAACATGTCCTACCGTGTATGAGCTAAGTTTGTGAACATGATTTGGTAAAGGTAGCGGTGAGAGGCCATGTAGGAGTACATGGTGGGTTGTCTCATTGAAGCCGTCCTCAGGAACTGAGTTTTGTGTTTGTGATCCATGAACAGCTACTACCACTCATTGGGATCCTTAATTGACCCTCTCGGCTTCTTAATCACCCTTGTCCTCTGTCCAGGAGTTGCAAGTAGTTTCTGGTGTTTGTTGCTGGAGGCCGTGCACAGTGCTGACCCGAGGGGTGGGCTGTGATGCGGTAGGCACGTGGCACGGTGTACCGGGCACCCGTTTAGTGCTCGGGAACCCTGCACACATCGTTCGGGGCCGTATGTGGAAACTTCGGCCGAACTCCTGCGGACTGAATAGGAGATAAACTGGACTAGAGACTTGAGTGTTTAGGTAGGCGGGCTGACACCCTCGCCAAAGCTTCCGCATGAAGGTTGCCGAGATACAAGGCGTGTACATGGCGGTAAGTGGCGAGGCGTGTGTGAAGAAGTACACCCTACAGGGTTAACATCATCTATTGAATAGCGCGTCATGATAAAGGACCTTTGGGTTGCCTATACAGTTCATAAACAAGTGAAAGTGGATACTCTAAAATACGCAAGATAAGCATGAGTGCTATGGATGGCGTTCTCGTAGGGAGACGGGAGCGGATCCATAGTGGTGTATTGGTTGGTGCATATGTGGACTCGTGTCGCCACCTCAACAGCGAGTTACATAGCAATCGTAGTTCAGGATAGCCACCGAGTCAAAGCTGGCTTGCTGCAGCTTAAAACCCACCATCCCTTTGTTGATAATGATGCATATGTAGTTAGTTACGATGTAAGTCTTCTGGGTACATTTGTACTCACGTTTGCCTATTTTATGTTTTTTGAGAGAGACTTGGTCTCACTAGTAGTTCGTGTGGACTTGACGTTTAGCTGATTACCTCAGCTACGATCTTGTGCCCTCGGGAGGATCTGGTAGATTGTCGGGTTTCTCAGCCCTTTTCATTTGTAGATGTCGTACTCGGACATGTTAAGCTCTGCATGTGCTTTGACTTGTATGCTTTGAATCTGGGTCGAGAGACCCATGTTGTAATATCTTGCCCTGGAGCCTATTGAATAAATACTTGAGTTGTAGAGTCATGTTGTGATGCCATGTTGTATTTGCACATATCAAGCATATTGTGTGTATGTTATTGAAATCCTTGGTATGTGTGGGATCGACTATCTAGTTGTTTATCCTTGGTAGCCCTCTTACCGGAAATGTCTCCTAGTGCTTCCATCGAGCCTTGGTAGCTTGCTACTGCTCAAATACTTAGGCTGGTCGGCATGTGTCCTTCTTCGTTCTGTGTTTGTCCTTCGGGAAATGTCATGCGGTGTCTACGGTGTCTGTTAACTGCTACAGCCCGGTTTACCGGAGTCCTGCTAGCCAGTTGCTACAACCCGGATTCACTCGCTGATGACCGACACGTTCGTTTCTAGGTCATGTATGCCTGTCCCTGTAAGTTAGTGCCACTTTGGGTTCACGACTAGCCATGTCAGCCCGGGCTCTTTGTCATATGGATGCTAGCGACACTATCATATATGTGTGCCAAAGGCGCAAATGGTCTGGGCACAGTAAGGCGCCACTCGTGGGAATAACGTGCGTGAGGCCGCAAAGTGATATGAGGTGTTACATGCTAGATCGGTGTGGTATTGAGTCGAGGTCCTAACAATGAACTCATTTTTTCCCAACAGGCACACTCATCAGAGCAACAGAACCCAACAATGATTGGCTACAAGCGTAGGCGCACTAAAGAAATAAATTTGTCGTGAGAAGCGCCTGTCAGACATAGCTAGCAATGCCAGTGCACAAGATGATGATTTAGAAGGCAACGAGGTCACACAAGAGGAGGAATCAAAGCCAAAACACCGGAGAACAGGCGGAAATGAGGTATTTACGCATCATGAATTGTAGTTTCCAGACTCCTTTTTTTAAGGTTGTATGATTTATGTGTTCTTTTTTCGAAGTTAAGTGATGAATGTGCCATTTTTAGTAACGAGTGTATGTTTTTTTAGTTGTTAAATGATCGTGTGTAAGCAAGGCCACTAGCACTATTGAGCATGTTGAAGTTATAAGAAAAAAATGATAGTCTTCTGCATAGGACAAACATCGCATCATCACGGAAACAATTTTGATACTTGCTAATTTTTGTCGCACATAGATTAGACTTAGCCCATATTTCTTGCTTGTAGGGTCGCAGGAACAGGGCATCACCAGCAAGGTTGTTCAAAGTAAACAAAGATCTAGTGCAATGTCAGAAGGATGAGGTAATTCGAATAGAGTTTGGAGGTCTGTTGCATATTGCAACATGTAGCATGCCAGGAGACTTGAGTCAGTGGGTTATGAAGCATTAGCACCCTGAAATTTCCCAAATGGTCATCCCAGAGAGGGGCAAGATTCCAGTAGATGCAGCAAGTGTTCATAGGATATGGGGTCTGCCAAACAGGAGGAGAAAGGTTTGCTAGGAGAATAGAGCAGATTACACATCCAAAATGTACACAATCTTCAAGATCAATACCAAAGGCTCACCAACACAAACATCTTGGTGCAAAATGATTAAGGAAATGGATGGGGCAGCAGATAACAATTTCCTGCGTGCTTGGTTGGCGGTCGCTCTCTCCTGTTTCCTTGCTCCTACCACAAGTTTGAACATATCCCCACAGTGTTTTCCTACTGTGATGCATGTTGATGCGATAACGGAGACGAATGTATGCCAGTTTGTAGTTGATTAATTAAAATTGGCATTCACGGGAGCAGGTGATAAAAATGCAGTCTGCTATTGCGTCATGCATTTAGTTGTAAGTCTAGCTTGCTCTTTGTCCCTTTTTCATAGTTTTTATCTACCTGCTCTCGTTGTTCATATACTCATTTCCCTTTTTCTTTTTCATTTGCCTCATGTAGCTGCTATACCTGGACTCATTAGATGTGGACGAACCCATCGCAAGCACGGTTCCAAGGGTGTCGGTTTGGAATTCTGATCTTATTTCCAAGGTTATTAAGAAGGACAAAAAGGGCCGGTGGGAGTTTGGCAAGTTGCGGGTAAGTTTCCTCTTATGTTTGTGAAGCACACATTCATTCAGTCACTTTACTTTTCTTCAGTTTCTTAACCTCTTTTTGTAATGAGGTCATATAGATGTCAGGCAACTTGCCAAGCAACTATTAGGCAACACACTATCCTTAGTTAGGCAACCACATTTTGTTCCTTAGCAACTCACCAGATGTGCGTTATTCTCAGGCAAAACATGTGTTGTTGTGTTGTTAATCCAATCATAGGCAATACAGACATATACTTTAGGCAACCACACATTTAATGCTTGGCAACTCATAAATAGATGTGAACTATTTTAAAGTTTTTCCCATGAAGTTATAGAGTAGAGAAAGTTGCTTACCCACCAGGTTTTCCTCTTTTTTTGTCTTTTCTTTTGTTTGCATTTTTCCCACACTTAAAACTACAGCTCAAGACCGAGTTTGCTTGCTTTGCCAATGAATGCTTATTCGGTAGTCTTGATCACGTCACAAAGTTCGTGGCAGCAAGGCTTCCCAACTCATACGACTCAAATGTGAGTTGCCTTATACATTTTTTCTTTGTTTGCTTTTTTGTACCTGTTCTAACATACGTGCCCCCAATGTCCCCTCTATCTTTTTTGGTGTGCGCAGAAACAAAAGAAGCTTGTCGGGATGGTGCATGAAATATGTTCTGAAATATCACACTCAATGGGCAAGCTTGTACATGGAATTAGGAAACTTGACGACGATGGCGGCACAACTAGCGCACTAGCAGCTGACAATGTTGCTCATCCAAGCAGCGAACATTCAAAGGAAAGGTGCGACGCTGGTGTGAATGACCCCCGCGCACTTCTCAGTGATGAAGAATCTTACCAGTCGGGGAGTGACACAGACGACGGCCATGAAGACGAGAGTTAAGGATCAGACGGTGGTGAAGGTGACTCCGATAACGATGGGGATGATGGTGATGGGAACATGCATGGAGAGACCAACAGTGGTGTCGATGATGCCCAGGACCAGGAGGATGAGCAAGAAGAAACATGACGGGAGGAAGCAGAGGCAGAGGTTCAAGAGCTTGACACAGAAGATGAGAAGGAGGATGAATATGGGGACGAAGAAGATGAGGAGGAGGATGACGAGAACAAAAATGAGGAGGAGGACAAGGAGGGTGACGATGACAATGATGGTGGTGGCGGGAATGGGGATTCTGGTGACCAGACCACTGGTAGAGGTCATAGTAGTTTCACTAATGAACATCGGGCCAAGATGGGAGTCATGAGCCAGTTGAAAACGACTCCAAAAGCGAAGAGGGTGCGTCTATGTAGTATTGGCTTAAGAAGAAACAAAACACTCAAGAGATTGAAAGCCCAGAACCATTTTCATTGTTGGATCTTGTCAAGCTAGATGTCAGAAAGGAAGGTACCCTTCATGACATCCCGATGCTTGAAGTTGCCTATGTGTTAGATGGTTTACCTATTGGTTGGGAAATGAAACGGATTTTTAAAGAGCTGATTGACAGTCTGGAATTTAAGAAAACATTTGAATTCAGGCTGGAAGATACCTGCCCCCGGAAGACATGAATCAAACTGATGCAACAAGTTTGTGGTTTAAATTACATAGCCACGGCAGCCGAATCTGTGCATCAAGTCGTTGTACCAGCAGCAACCACCAAAGCCACCGAAGAAGCAAAGGAAGGTGACCTTCATAGATCGACCAACTGTTGTAACATGTGATGTTTTGGATGAGCTGGGAGTTGAGTACATGAGGAGGAATGAATCAAGAGGTCAAAGCGTGCAAATGCTAGGAACCAGTCAGGTGGGTATAACTCAGAAGGCAACTGCAGTAGAGAATCAAGCAACCACCCTTGAAGTGCAAGCAACTATGACTAACAGCAAGACAACCCCTGGGTTTGATCATTTAAGCAAAGTAAGCATGTCAAGGGAGGAACCAGTTGCACATTCAACAAACTCAGGAGCGGATGCAAGGAAATTGTTGATTGATGCAAAGGAATCATATGTAAAACAGTTGAAGGCAACCATCGGTGCAGATTTGGCAATTCAGAACAAGAGTAGTACAACTCATTGTCATGTTCAGGCAAGTCTGCCAGGGAAGTCAGCTGGCCCACTTCTTACAGCAAACGGGGTACCAAACAAACCTTATTTTGGAGGAAAGGAACACGTACGGGAAATTCATGCACATATAGTGGAGCAAACTGCAAATCATATACTCCCTCCAGTTTTAGCAAGTCAGGGCAATAATGAGGCCAGGGGTGGCTGCATTCAACCAAAGATTACAGTGAAACAACCTGCCTCTACCCCACCTACTATTTTGAAGGAGTCACCAAGCACTAAGCATCATGTAGAAATGGGACACAAGAGGGAAACACTTGGGGATCTCAATGGCCGCGGCCAACAAAAACGACATGTCAACGAGAACAAGGAAAAGAGTATTGCAAGAACAACACCAAACAAGGAAAGCTAGCCACAAGAAATGTCTAGGGCAGAATCGAGCGACGCAACAAAAATTGATGATATTTGTGCAAAGTGCATTGTTCCAAGCAGCACGTTGGATCAAGGATAGTTGGGCATTATCATAGGCATGGGGTAAGCAAATCTGGATGCCAACAACTAGAAATACCACTTGCACAACCAGTTTATGATGCACCTGATCAAACACATGCTCAGAGGCCACAAAGCTTGTGGAATGAATATTGCCCTGCACCTCCTTTCAGTATAGGGCTTGATGAAATTTTTGGAACAAGCATGGTTGAAGAATTGGCAAGGCCTGCAGGGATTTTCGATGACTGTTGTCAACCAAATGGTTATGAGTTGGGGTGTGTTGATATTCTGGGAACAAGCATCGATGAAGGTGTGTTGGAAGTTGAACTGTCAAAGCAAATCAACGGGGCAAGCAGTGGCATTGTTGACATGTGTCCGGAAGCAAAGGGGAAAACACTTGTGGTCATCGAAATCCCTGATGAAGGTGTGTTGGAAGTTCAAATGTCACAGCAAATCAACGGGGCAAGCACAAGCATTGTTGACATGTACCCGGAAGCAAAGGGAAAAACATCCATGGTCATCGAAATCCCTGATGATGATTTGGCTTGGGACTTAGAAGAATATGACTTAGCGTGTGAAGAAGCAGAGAGAAGGGCTCAAGGAAGAACAATACACAGTATAGCATGGACAACTTTTCACCTACCAACTTCCAAACGCCAGAGAAAACATGCTGCAAGGATGGAGAATTTGGTTCCAGTAGCAGCTCAGGAGAAATTGCGAACAAATTTGAGAGACGCATCATCAAGCCAACAGCATGCAAGAGGTCACCTTTTGTGGATTACAACGAGAATAGGCTTTCTCACTCCACCCCAGGAGTAAACAGGCTGTACGCTGCAGTCCTTCTACACGCAAGATTGAGTGAGGAGGAGACTGGACTTGAAGACAAGAGGTACAGTGCTATCACTTCCTGTCTTACACTCACTCTCCCTTTTTATTTTCGGAAAGGCAAGCAAAACAAACATATGTTGTAGGCAAACACCAACCTAAATTCTAGGCAAGTAATGTGTAAACTTTAGGCAACTTTTCTGGACCACCCCCCACATGTGACATATGATTGAAACATAGGTAGCTAAAATGAGTCATAAAATCACAACTCTTATGTAGTTTTAGTTTTTTCACCACCTAATTAACCATACTCTATATGACTTATATGAGTTCTTTTTTGTCATGCAGCCCTACTATTGTTGATTACAACGGCTACCATGTTTCACTCAGAGAACTGGCTAACTCGATGAAGAAGAACGGTCATGCCAAGTCACATGTGTTCGAACTAATTATCAAGGCTATAATGCGGGGCTTGCTTGCAAATTCCAAGAAGATAATCATGCCCGTCAGATTTTCGGTAATCTTCTTACATAAACTCTATCCAACCCTATTACACAATCTTTTTGATATATTGAACTTTTACATAATCTTATTCTCTTCGCTGGTAGAATTACCACTTTGATCTTTAAGCAGTTTGAGCACCATTTCTTCACTTAAACCAACTATTTTTCTTACTATAACCCCTTTTTTTTCTGCATTTTGTAAGAATTCTAGAAGTTTTTCTTACTATCTTTATGTACTCCAGCCAATTTTCTTAGGATATCCAAACACCTCAGTTTGAAAAAACTCAGTCCCTCCCAATTTGCTAGATCTTTACTAACAAGATGCCCACAAGTTCAACAAGAGTCGCCAACAAGCTCCTCGTTTGCTAGATCTTTCCAACCAATTTGCCCTCTTAGGATGTCCTTTTGCATTTTAATTAATTATTCTCCATAATTATGGCAGAGAAGGCTTCAGCAAATGATTTGGAACACTCAAGAGATAAGTGCCAAATTCAACAAAACAAATCATTTGGATCGGAAGGATATGGTCAGTAGCAAGTACAATGTTATTTTCTTGTTTGCATTGGCATATATATAGGAAAATGTTTCCTGACTTGCTCTTTTTCTTTGATCACACACTCATCATACAGATCATGTTCCCTATTCTAGAGAATCTAGACAGTGCAAATCGTGTATCAGCAAACCACTACTGGCTTTTCAATGCCAATATTAGGGACTGGAGGTTCGAGGTTTTTGATTCATGGAGGACTCTGGCACAAAGCAAAACTTTTGATGACAATGCTAGATTGATTGCTGCAACAGTGTGTTCATTGCGAGACCAGCACTATCATGAATCACGTGTAAGCTTGGATGATTTTCGCTTGAAGGAAATTGATGTTCCAAAACAAGATAATGAGTGAGTTTCTTTCATTGTTGCACTGTCTCCCTCACAAGAAACATGACTTCTTCGTCCTTCTATATATGCTTTCATAAAATGGCCAGAACTTTACACCCTTGTTTTTCATTTTCTGTTGCAAGTTATTATTGTGGCATTTTCACTTCGACAATAGCGAGTGTGTGGGAATCGAGGAACTTGCCAAACTTCGGTCCGAAAGACATCCCAACATCAGGAAGAATATCACGAGTGCTTTAATTAACACAGTTGCCAACAAAGCACCATGGCAGGCTATTTTGAAGCTTTGACTTGATGGAGGTTTGTCACAACACCTTATATAAATTGGCAACCATTTTTTTCCTTAGCCACACCCCGTGTGTGGTTCCATCTGTTTTTTGGAACATAAGTTGCCAATCACACAGCAACATAGTATTTCTTTAGCAGTAATAAGATATTATGTAGTGTCTTTTTTAAATTTTTACACTGTCAACTTATTGTCCTAAAAAAATAAGGAAGCAAAACCCCAAACACCGAGACAGGAATTAGTACAAAGGTCACAAAAATAATTATTACAGCTCATACGGCACAAGAGTTGCCTGACATCCAAGCTTAAGTTGTCTGACACCCATACAGGGGGGGATATGGTCTATGGTAATTTTTTAGGAAGAGTTTTCTCCTTTTTATGTAGCAACATTTTTTACGAAGAGTTGCCCTCCCGCCGAATCTAGTTGATGTCCTCTGTTTTTCTTCTTCAAACCAAGTGACCAGGGCAATTTGCAGCATTGTGTTCAGATGAATTGCAAAAGGAGCATTTGTTCTTCCTCTTCGGATGCAACTCCAGTGCTGACTGCAACCGTTTACTTTTCGCACGCCCTTTAGTTCTTGATTTAGTTGGATCCTTAGGAACTCCCGCAATTGGTGTAGACCACCCTGAGACTGGTATTGCTGGAGCAGCTGAATTGGGTGCCATAGGACTAGTGGTAGTTGCTACTATGTGGTCAGGGTGTTCTGTAGCACCACTCTGAGGTGGTGCATGACCAGCCATGGGTGGAGCAGCCACCTTTTGTTTTTCTTTCTTGGTCTTGTTGAAATGATTAAGCTTTGTACGTTCCGCCCTCATGTGCTTCTTCAAAATTGTTGCACTAGCATCTGACACAGAAGCAACTCGAGCTAGACTAGCAAAATCCATTGACAAGTTTGCATGACGGACTTGCTTCTTCGATTGCGGTGGAATCTCATCCGGCTCTGCCTTAATAGAAGGGGCTGCTCCTGGTATTGCTTGCTGTGTCCACCTTCTCAGTATGTACTGGGCAGGAATTTCGTCAACACCAATATGTGTAAAAAAATTCAAAATATGGCAACACAACATTCCTTCTTTGGACATCTTGCAACAATTCGACTTCTGCTGTCACATAATAGCTTATAGAACCATAGTTAGCAATCCATCCTTCTCTGTTTGGATAAAGCTCAAACAAACTACCACCATGGGGACGAACATTGTATTTCCCAATCAGTCCAAACTCGTCCCAGAATTTTTGGTAAATGTCCCTAGTGTAGGCTTCATAGGCTTGTTTCTCGATTGGGAAATCAGACCACAACTCAACCTCCAAGTGGTCTGTCCTGTGGTCATTTCCACCCTCACAGACAAGCACATGTGTCTGAATTTTCTCATATTGCTTAACAAAGTTCAACACAAAGTTGTGCGGGTTCACATAGCGCTTAAGAACTTCATTGAATCCTTCGTTACGATGGGTAGACTGCAAGAAGAGGAAAACCCCGTGTTTGAAGTAACACAGCACCCATGTTGCCCGGTACTCATACAACTTATCAAAGTGGGTTCCAGCAATAAATGACCACTTATCCTTCAAAATTGTCCATTTTGTCTCAAAATCTTCTGGAGTGAAGCTAAAGTAAACTATATCATTGAAATCTTTTGATAATCCTGGGTTCCTTCCAACTAAGCCACCAAGTTTTTCTTGAGCCTTCTTCATTATGTGCCACCGACATCGATGATGCATAGTAGAAGGGAAGATGTTTTCAATGGATTGTGCCATCGCCCAATCTTGGTCAGTGATTATGTTGTCTGGTGCTAGACCATCCATTGCTTCAAGGAATGTACCAAATAACCAATAAACACTTGTCTCTAACTCCTGCCTAACAAAGCCACACCCCAACATGAACGACTGGCCATGACAATTTATCCCAATGAATGGAGCAAATGGCATGTTATACATGTTAGTCATGTATGTCGTGTCAAAGCATATGCAATCGTGATAGGCTTCTTTGTAGGATTTTCGTGCTGGTCCATCAACCCAGAATATATTCTCAACTTTGTCTTCTACATCATACTTGACCTTGTAGAAGAATTCTGGATCTGTCTTCTGTATATCTTTGAAGTAGGCAATCGTCTCGATCATATCACCTTCTTTAGTTGCATTTCGGTTCAAGCTTGACTTCAGGTTCGTGATGTGCTTGGTAGTAGAAGGAACAATCAGCTCCGTGCCATAGTACTCTGACATGATGTGCATCATTCGCCCTGCACAAAAAAGAAAAACAAGAAGATCGATTAAAATATACCCAATAGGCAAATGATAGGCAAATTAAACCCTAGGGCACAACACACACTAAGATGGAGACCACTAGTCTTTTTCAGGCATTTTTAGTTGAATTTGTTTTAGTAACAACCAAGGTTAGCACATGTAAAGCCTTTTTGGTTCCAGAAGTACCAACGGGCATTATATATAATCGCGAACAAATGCTTGTCTCAACTCACACCGTATGTAGGCAACTAGAAACCATTTTTTTTACAATAGTTGCTTACCACCCTAACAAACACTTTTTGATTCAGACAGTGATGCCAGTAGGAATTATAACAGTTGCCTGCATGTTTGACAATAGTTGCTCACCAAAAAAAATTTAGTTGCTTGCATGTTTGACAATAGTTGCCTACTCAGGCTCCATACTCATGCTCAAAACAGAAATGTTAGTAAGAAATATATCTACTTCAACCACATCTAGTTGCTTTGCATTTTTTACAACAGTTGCTACAAATCTTAAGAAATTTAGAGCATCAAGAACCAGCCAATAGTTGTCTACCATCCACACTATTCTGCCTCAACAATGAGAAACTTGTGTTGTCGCCTACCATATGCAGAGCAAAAAAACACCGAATCTAATCTTTTTTATTTTTTTGCATGGCAATCAAACTATTTTTCTCCTACCACCACTCACCTGTAGTTAAGTTGCAATTATGAAGGTTTTTTAGGAACAACTTCTCTTCTGGGGAGATGCCTTGGTGCGATCGCAAATATTTAGTCAAGGAAGGTTTGTCAATCAACGGATGGTTATGCTCAGCAATAAAATAAGTAACCTCCCAACGGCCATCAATAAATTTTACTATCATCTTGGCTTTGCACCCAGTCTGTATTATCTTTTCTCTTTTCCGTTTCTTCATCTTCTTCTTTTTATCAGTAGCATCATCAGCAAACACAATGACATTGTCTTCTCCATCATCATCATTCCCATCTTCACAAGGATCTTCTAGCATTTCAACGCTAGGTGCAGTCACAGTACCGTGGTCATTATTTTTGGGTTTCCGAAACTTGTTGCAAACAAACTGGTACTTATCTATTTCGCCAGTAACAGTAGACCTTCTGGAAATATTCATCTTGATTGAAAAACCCACATGCCGAGCATAAGCATTATAGTGTTCTCTTGCACCTAGCAAAGTGTCAAACCTTGTACCCAATGAAGGTTCGTTTGGCTGGGACCACGCTTCATCATCGTTATCAGCATCTTCCCCTGCACCCTCACGTCCAACGGTCCCACCTGTTGCACCTAAAGTATCTGTGTCATCAAGCGTGCACTCTTCTATGTGCATTGCTTGCATGCCAGGGTCAGCAACATTCTGCATGGTTGGAGGGTTTGGAGATTCAGTCACAAACTCATGGATATTGTTCAGTGGGGGTGCCTTTTGTGTAGAAGTTTGTGTGTAGTACATGGGCTCAAAATTGTCCACTCCAACATTGGATGGCAAGTCACAATTAAGGTCATCTGGCAATTCGTTAAGGTTAATCATCTCCTGCATAATTGGTAAGTTAGAAGAGGGAAGCAACTGCTGACCAAATAAGTAGGAATAATACATCAACATCAGGCAACAAAACCAATCAACACGCAATGTATAATTTCATATTTTGCATGCACCAATGAATACAATAGATTCTGACATGACAAATAACCGTTTTGCGTTTTTCCTTTTTTTTTAGGTGGAGAAATCAGGGTCAGGGGGAAAGAGCAACAAATGGTTGTGGAGTGGAAGTGTTATGATAAGCACATAACATGAACAATTCGAGTGCACCTCTAGTTTTCAAATGTATTGGAAAATGTTGAGAGATTTGTAGTAGTATAATTAGTAAAAGACTTGTTTTGTGCCTTTTATTCAAATTATGCACCAGTTCTGCTTTTCAATGGTGATGCTTCACCCCAAGTGTTTTCAATGTCATGAGCACAACCGTTCCATGGTTTTCGCCTCTTTTTTCCATTTTTATACACTTACAGGCTATTAGGGGTCGTGGGCTGGAGCAGCAGAAGGTGGCATCAACCAAAAGCTCAAGACAATGTTATCACAATCTTTGAACAAAGCATTTTCCAAATACATGTCTATAGTTCCAAAAACACAATAAGCCTGGACAAGCAACAAACAGTTGATCACCATCCACATTACTTTTGCCTAAGCATGAACTCATAGTTGCACAGCACATGCACATTAGTTTTTGTTCGCAGTTCCTGGGGTTTAGTGGGCTATCAGTCATGTGGCAATGGGTGGCAAGGCTGGACAGTCATGCACTTGCTCATCCTGACACATTTTTTTATAGTTTCTTGCATTATTGGCAAGAGTTGCCTACCCACCTGACACACACTTGCTCGAAACAGAGATGCTAGTAACAACATTTACCAGTTGCTTACATTTTAAACAACAGTTGCCTACCACCCTGATATATTCTTGCTCAAAACAGAGATGCCAGTAAGAAATCCTAAGAAATATATCTACTGCAACCACATCTAGTTTGCCTCAAGAATTAGAAAACTAATCTGGTTTTGCACTACTTATGCTCCTTAGAATTTGTCCTACTTTTCTGTACCCTACTATATGCACTACTTTTTTGCCCTAAACATGTTGAACTCGTTGCTCACGTTTTGCAATACATTTTCCTAGTCATCACAAATCTCGTTCCTTACTTTTTTGCCCTCTTTTTTCTTCTCTACAGCATGTGTGCCAGAGAAAAAAACACAACAGAGAGAAAACTCATCTTGGATAGATGGTAGGGGGAGGGGAGGGGGAGGGGTCGGGGGTGGAGGGTGGGGGTGGGATACACCATGAAGAAAGAACAGAGAGAAGTGTAAAAATCGCACCTCTACTCAAAGAAAACTGTAGATCTTTTTGAAGCTCTAGTACTTCAGATCCATGGCGATCTGTAGGCAGGAGGGTTCCTTGGGGGAGAAGAAGAGGAGATATGGGTGGGAGCAGGTGGAGAGAAAGATGGGGACCTAATCAGGGGCAGAGTGGAGGGGGAGCACATGATTGTGGAGGCAGGGGTAGGTTGGAGGAGAGATCAGGTGACCACCAGTCATGTCCTCCCATCGAGACGTGGGTACGCGCGTGTAGACATGGGAGGACCAGAACTTTCCTTTTTTGTAAGGGGGGACCAGAACTTTTCAAATCTGGCAGATTGCCAGGTATCCCTAACCAGCACTCAGTTGCTGCCTACACGCGTCCTTTGTTTTTGACATGAGCGCCAGCCTCGATTTGTTTTTGAGAAAGTAAAAACAGCGGCGAATGCAGAGTCGAACTAGCGACCTCTTCCTTAGGTGCGCATTAGCAAGTGCGAGATAGCCACTATGGCCAGCGTGCACATTACGCCACATTTTAGGTGTTTTGTCTTTCATTGCGGGGCAGTCGTGACTTTTTGTTTAAATCTCTGTTAGTACCGTGGCCGTGATATTTGTGTTGCGTGGCACGTGTGATTGTTCAACACGACCGGACGACGATTACGATTGCATCCTTGGCACGTTGCCGGTTGCTGCCGCTGCCGCCTCGCCTACCGCGTCACTTCCGCTGCCGCATGCCACCTCGCCCGCCCCGCCATTAAGTCGTTGCGTTGCGTTTCCTGGCCCTGCATTCCTACGATGCGGCGCCTTCCAACCTCTTGTCGTCACAGCCCCCTTCTATAAAAAGTCGAGGTCGGCCAGTCGTCAAACGTCGCCCCCTCCTCCTCCTCAAACCCCCGTCGCCCCGGTCCTCACCCACCACCCCTTCTCTTCTCCATGGCTTGCTCCAGATCTGATAGTGACAACAACTGATCTTGGCCGTCGACTCTCTCGTGGCCGCAGGCAGAGTTGATCCACTTTGGGTTGCTCGCTCCACCGTCGGCGCGGTTGCCGAAGGATTGTCACATCACCACCGACAGATACGTATGTTGTGGCCCAGCGCAACACCAGATCAGCTCCACTCCCACACAAAAATGAACGAATTCTAACGCCGAGCACGTTGCAACATGCCTGGCCTCTTTTTTAGGGGGTTTTCACCGAGAAAACTATAGAAAATGCATAGTATGTTATAAATGAACAAAACTTGGCATGCATGCTGGCCATGGTGATGCCATTGCGTCGAAACAATTTGGGTACGTTTGGTGAAGGTGAGAAAACGTGCTTCGAGACTTGTCCTACCGACAGACCCGAATGGCCCGGTTGAACATGGTTTATTTGTTGTCATGCATAAAATGACACCAAAATTTGCCAGCATGTGGGCATGCCCATGGCAGCCCCCCACGCAAAAATGAACAAAAGGTCCCTGTAGAACATGGTTGGTGGAGGTGAAAAAAGTGTTGTGAGACTTGCCCTACTGGCAGACTCGAACGGTCCCGGTAGAACATGGTGTATTTGTTGACATGCACGAAATGACATCAAACTTTGCCAGCATTTGGGCATGCCCTTGGCAGTTCCACAAGCAAAATTTGAGTGAATTCGTACACCGAGAACATGCGTCCACTAGTAGAAAATAGGGTATACGTTCGAGGCTGGTTAGCCCATTAGTCTCGGTTCTGTCACGAACCGGGACCCATGGGCCCATTGGTCCCAGTTCGTGAGGCCAGGGGGCCTGCCGGGCCTCGTGGGGCCATTAGTCCCGGTTCGTATGGCCCGTTTGGTCCCGGTTGGTGGCACGAACCGGGACCAATGGGCCTCGCTCCTGGCCCACCACCATTGGTCCCGGTTGGTGCCCTAAGCCGGGACCAAAGGGAGGTCTTTATGACTGGGTCAAGCCACAAACCGGGACCATGAACCAGCTAGGGGAGAGTGCTTTTGTGTGTAAAGCATTAAAAGCAAAAAGAATTTTCATAAAATAAATAAAAAGCAAAAAAAAGAAAATAAATAAGTAGAAACAAAATAAAATAAATAAGTACAAACAGAAAAAACTTCAATAAATAAGTAGAAACAAAATAAACTTTAATAAAGTAAAATAAATGAACTATAATAGAATAAATAAAAATAGCAACAGTAAATAGAAACAAAATAAAATAAATAAAGCAAAAAAGAAAGAATTTTCATAAAATAAATAAAAGAAGAAAAAAAGAAAATAAATAAATAAGTAGAAACAAAATAAACTTTAATAAATACTTAAAAACAAAATAAACTTTTATAAAACCTCTAGTATTATTGAAACTAAAATTATATAAAATAACAAAATATTTTGTTACAAACTTTAATAGCAAAAAGAATTATCATAAAAATTTATGTTAGAAACTAAAATAACAAAATATGTTTTTGAATATAATGATAAAACACAGTAATATTAAATAGCAGGAAAAAGAATCACTCAAAAATCTATTTTTATAGTAAAGTTATTCAAAAACTAGTGATTCACACAAATTTCCAAAAATTCAAATTTAAACTATTCAAATTAGAAAAGAAATGGCACTAACAGAAAGTGTATAATTTTTATTACCTAAAAGCAAAAAAGAATCACTGAAAAACTAGTAAGTATTTTGTTGTAAGTAGAAACAAAATAAAATAAACAAAGCAAAAAATAAAATAAAATAATAAAAAAAGTGCCACCTAAAGGGCCACCACGGCCTGAATATGACTAGAAAGCCAACAATGGGCAGGATTCAGGCCCGTAGTAGGCCCAGTAGGCCCACAGGCACATAGTGACAGATTAGGCCCGAAAGCCTGCAGTTGCGAGGAGCCCGATAGGGTTGGCGCAGCAGCGCTTATAAACCACTCTCGAGCTCTCTCAACTAGCGAGGTGGGACTAAACTTTGGCCGAGACGTGGGCAGCATAGGGCCTTTGGTCCCGGTTGGTGGCACCAACCGGAACTAAAGGGGAGGCATTGGTCCCGGTTGGTGCCACGAACCGGGACAATCTCCTTAGTCCCATTCGTGCTACCAACCGGGACCAAGGCCTCGCTTCCGCTTGGGAAGCGGTGGCGGAAGCAGAGGCATTTGGTCCTGGTTGGTAGCACCAACCGGGACTAAAGGGGGGCATTGGTCCCGATTGGTGCCAAGAATCGGGACCAATACTCTATGTATATAAGCAGGACTTGTGAAAATTTTCACTTCTCATCTCGCAGTTGCCGCCACGACGACATCGACGCCGCCAGGCTGCCGCCCCCGTCCGCCATCTCCGTCATCGCCGTCGACCTGCCCCGGCCACGACGCGCCCTGCCTCAACCTCGCCGTCGCCGAGCCCTGCCCCGACCTCGCCGCGTGCTGCCCCGACCTTGCCGTCACGCACGCCGAGCGCCCTACCCCAACCTCGCCGTCGCGCACGCCGAGCGCCCTGCCCCGACCTCGCCGCCGCTTGCCTGCACTGTGAGCCTCACTGCGCCGCCCCCCCCCTCTTCCCCTCCCCCCCCTCACGCCCCAACACCGCCGTGCACCCGCCCCAATGCCGTCGCCCGCCCCGACGCCAACGACACGAAGGCCCTGTTCACACATATATATTTTTTGTTCATATTGTAGTATATGCTGATGATGACGATGATTTATGTATGTTCATATGCAAAAATTAGGATTTTTTTTCTGTTCATAGATTTTTTTTGGTGATATTATTGTAGAATATGCAAATTTGTGTATGTTCATATGCAAAGAATATGTCATTTTTTATAGAATTTTTACTTTGTTGATAGAATTTTTTTTCTGTTGTAATTTTGTTTATAAAGTTTTAGGATGAAAAAAAAAGAAGAAGAAGAAAAAGGGAGGAGGAGAAGTTTCTTTTAGTTTTAGGATTAATTTAGTTTATGTTTAGTTTAGGAAGAAGGAAAAGAAAAAGGAGAAGAGGAGGACAAATAAATAAGAAGAGAAAAAAAAGAAAAAAAGAGGAGAAGAAGAAAGGAATAGAAGATAAGAAGAAAAAAATAGAATTTCTATTTTCTTATTCTTCTCCTCTTTTTTTTCTTCTTTTTTTCTTTGATCTTCTCCTCTCTCTATTCCTTTCTTCTAGGGTCGAGGGTTCGAGGGTTGTCGAGGGTTCGAGGGTTGAGGAGTCGAGGGTTCGAGGGTTCTAGGGTTCTAGGGTCGAGGGTTGAGGGTTCTGTGAATGTTTTCTGTTAAAACTCATATTTAGTTTGTTCGATGAATGTTTCATGGGGAGAGGGAGTAAAAACTCCTCAAACATGAGGGGGAGGAGTCCCTCTCCGGTTCCTAACTCTCTCGGGAATTCAACATGAGGGGGAGGGTCGATATACCCCCTCCCCGATAACTTCGACATGAGGGGGGGGGGGCGATATACCCCCTCCCCGATAACATTTCTTTTTCGTGTATGTATGTCGTCGTTGTCGATATACCCCCTGCTTTACCAAGTTCAGGGAGTGTTGTCGTCGTGGCCCCCTGAACCCTTTAAGCGTTGCCGAGGCCACCCCAAACCCTAGAGAAGCGTCGAGGCCATTAATTAATATAATTCTTTGTTGTGAATAGCTATAGCTAGGTCCACGTTTGCCACTAATATATCCATCTGTCATATTTGCAGAAACTATGGAGCACGACCGAGACGAGGAAGTAGAATGGGTGTTGGGGGACATAACCGCAACCAGAGTTGATGTCATGTCATATCTCAACAAAAGCGATGGTCTGGATGGAGAGGCTGAAGGTCCTCGAACAACGAAGGAGACCGTGACCGGTGACCGAATGTCGGTGCAAGAAGGAGGTCGTGATGACGGCTCCAGTGACCGAACAGAGTCCAGCCAGGAATATATATAAATTAAGCCTGTGCTGACTATAGCTAATTGATGCATTCATTGTTTTGGTATCTACACATATTAAGTCTCATCTTTCTTCTTATTTCTAGCCCTCCGGATCTAGCACAACTTCAGATGAAAGGTTCACGATCACAACAATCAAGCGCGATGGCCAACCGATTGAACCCCTCCGGACCAAGGAGGCATTTACCGCTCAGTGCGGGGTTCTTGTTAGGGACATGATCCCAATCAGCATAGAGCTATGAAATCAGCCTAAGGATGAAGAGCTTCAAGTTTCTTTTGTCAAAGATAGACATAAAGCTAATCTTTGGAAAGCGCTGAAGGTAAATTTCACCCTACTGGAAGAGGACGATCCGGAGAATCCATTTATAGAGCCATTAATCAAGTCATTTGCTCTCAAGAAGTTGGCAGATCTATTCAGGAAGTGGAAGAATGACCTGAAAGCAAAGTTTGCCGACAAAGAAAAGACACCAGAATTCATCGGCCGGTACAAGAAGCTCAGAGATCAATGGGACGCATTTGTGGCCAACAAGACATCAGAGAGGAGTTAGAAGATGTCAGCCATAAACAAGATAAATATTGCAAAGAAGGAGCATCACCATCGCATGCGGTCAGGTGGCTACCTCAAAGCCCGACCGTTGTGGGCCAAGGCTGATAACGACCTGCTTGATAAAGGGGTCGAACCAGAGACATTGAACTGGCCAGACCGTTGCCGGACTTGGTTCTTCGGGGTTGGCGGAACCTTGGACCCTATAACAGGGAAGTGCGTTTGGACGAGGGAGAAACTGTGAATACCACTCATGAAGCTTCAGCACTATATTAACGCAGCGCGGGAAGGGACTTTCGTTCCAGACAGAGAGAAGGATGAGCTCACAATGGCCCCCGGGAATCCTGAGCACCCTGGACGGACACGAGGCACGCCAGGCTCCATTCCGTGGAAGGCTGGGTTTCCGGACGCAGGCGGTTACAAATGCCAAGAGAGGATGAGGAAGGTGGAGCAGAGCAAACTATAGGAGCTGCACTCAAGGGTATAGAAGCTAGAGGAACGAGATGCAGTTTGAAGCAAGCGACCTGCCGAAGCTACCACGCCATCTCAGCGGAGAACCAGCGTGGCTTCCACCGAGCAGCTTCAGCTGGAGCCTATCTTCAAGGCTCCTGCTAGCTACCCCGTGGATGCTATCACGGAGTCTCAACTTTGCCACCTTATGACGCAATGGCAGAAGTACAAAGTCAAGGCGGCTGTCGGCTCTGTTTGACCTCCTGAACCCGACGCAACTTTTCACTGCCGTCCAATTCCAGAAGGATATGCTAGGGTGACAGTGGAAGAAATAACGGAGGGATTTGAGGAGCTCGTGCTTGACCACCCTACCGGTGAAGGGGAGACTCGGCTGGGTTCTGCTTTGAAGACTCCATGCCTATGGAGGAAGGAGTTCATCAACCTTCCGAACTGGACGCCTCTGCCTCCTCCTCCTACTCCGGCGAGTCAGGGCACTCCGCCTCCTCCTCCGCCTGCTCCTCCGGCGAGTGATCAGGGCACTCCGCCTCCTTCTCCGACGCATGGCGGCACTCTGGCTCCTCCTCCGCCTGCTCCTCCTGCGAATGATCAGGGCACTCCGCCTCCTTCTCCTGCACGTGGCGGCACTCCGCCTCCTTCTTCGCCTGCACCGGCGCGCCCAACCAGCCAGCCTCCTCCTTCTCTGCCTCGTCAGCAACGGCGGAAGAGACCCACCGCCACTCCAGCGCGTCGCAGTCCTTCTCCTCCGCCTCATAAGCAACTAAAGATGAAAGCCGCAGCCGCTTGGCCTGCTCCGGCGTCTAGCAGTACAGGCGGGAGGCAATACAGATTCGGTCCATCTCTCAAGACTCCAGAGAAGTTACCATACGAGATGACCGTGAAGGAAAACGAGGAGATCTGTCAAGTCCAAGTGAAGGACTACTTCGCAATGCAAAGAGCTAAGAGACATCCACCTTCGGAGGAGAAGATAGATCCGGTGAAAGCGAAGCACACTTTGGATGCCCTGCAGCGACCACCACCCACTAGTAGAAAAAGGGTCAAATGTGAAGCACATTAGTGCCGGTTTGATTTTGAGCCGGCACTAATGTGTCCATTAGTGCCGGTTCCAACGGCTAGCCGGCCGCTCTCATTAGTACCAGTTCCTGGCGAACCTTTAGCACCGGTTCATGCCACGAACCGGTACAAAAGTGAGTGGTGGCAGGATGTTGTCAGTCTGGGGCCCCTCCAGCACCTTTAGTGCTAGTTTGTGTCACGAACCGGTACTAAAGGTCGTCCTACATAAACCCTTCGTCCACCCGAGCTCGCTCTGTTCTTCCCCTTTCCCCTCTCCTCCTCTGTTCTTCCCCTCTTCCTCTCGAGCTCATCACACATTTTGCCCAAAATTTGTCAAGATTTGAAGGCCCCCATCCATTCAAATGATCACAAAGGTTAGCAACTTTGTCCTTTCATCTCTCATTGCTAGATTAGCTCTTGCAATGCTTTGTATAGTGATTAATTTGTGAGTTTATTAATTTGGGAGGAATTATATGTGCTAGTATTTGATTTATATGCAATTTGAGGTCAAAAATAACACTTAGTTTGCATATGTAGGTGTGGTTTACTTAGTGCCTTCTAAATCTCCGTCGTAACCACCGTTGATCGCCCGCACCGTCCCGTCACCGGCACCACCTTGTGGCGAGGCTCTTGTTCATGAATGTTTTACATTACCAAATTGATGTTTGTGTGATTTGGATATATAGTTACTCATATAATTATCTTACCCGTTTGTTGTTTGTTATACATAGTGCCATGGTTTTGATATCCGTCCCCGTCGGCCCTCGTCCTTGTTATGATTCGGATGTGGTATATTCTCTTTTAAAACTAGTTGTTGCATTTCGTGTTTATGACAAATTATGCCCATCAAGTTGACATAGATATTTTTATCTAGGACGTATGTGAACAGGAAATTCCAACCGACCCTATTGTCGAGA
Source organism: Aegilops speltoides (assembly GCA_021437245.1). Classification (NCBI taxonomy): domain Eukaryota; kingdom Viridiplantae; phylum Streptophyta; class Magnoliopsida; order Poales; family Poaceae; genus Aegilops; species Aegilops speltoides. The sequence goes on along the minus strand of CM038143.1, from coordinate 568,866,613 downwards.
GGTTAAATTTAGTTGAAAGAGAAAACGAGTATTTGAAAGAAAAATTGAAAAGAATTGAGGGGGAGAAGATGGAATTGGAGTTGCATGTTGCCGATGTCGTCGATGGTCACAAGATCAAGATGGAGAAAATGCGCTTGAAGATTAGAAAATATGCCATTGAAAGTGAGGCTTGGTATCATTATGCTGTTGGATCAATTGTTACCTTAGTTGCGATTTTGATCACATTTGTTGTTGCATTTAAATTCTTTAGCTAGAGAGTTATTTGTATGTTGCATTTAAGTGTTGTATATGAACTTTATGTATGAACTTGTATTAATTTGGTCTATTCGGTGGTGTGCAATGAAGATGCGCCGGCAATGGATGTACGATGACCGATGCTCTCCCCAGTTCATTGATGGCATGCATACTTTTCTGATTGCGGCTCAGGCAAACAAGCGGGCGGATGGTTTTATGCCTTGTCCATGTGCTGGCTATAAGAATGGTCACAATTACTCTAACTAAAGAACCATTCACGTCCACCTGTTTGTGTCCGGTTTCATGCCCCACTATAATGTTTGGACCAAGCATGGAGAAAGAGGGGTTATGATGGAAGACAATGAAGAAGAAGAGGACGACGACAGCTATCCTGGCCATGGGTTCCCTGAATACGATGATACAACAATGGGGGAAGAAGTTGAGCCGACAATGCGGGAAGAAGCTGAAGAAGAGGCATCAGATAAGCCCGCTGATGATCTAGGTCGGGCCATTGCCGATGCAAAGAGAAACTGCGCAAGTGATTTGGAGAAGAAGAAGTTGCAGCGCATGTTAAAGGATCACAAGAAATTGTTGTACCCGAATTGCGAAGCTGACAAGAAAAAGTTGGGCACCACACTGGAAATGCTGCAATGGAAGGCAGAGAATGGTGTATCTGACAAGGGATTTGAAAGTTGCTGGTAATGATAAAGAATATGCTTCCAAAGGACAACGAATTGCCCGAGAGTATGTATGAAGCAAAGAAGGATTTCTGCCCTCTAGGGTTAGAGGTGCAGAAGATACATGCATGCCCTAATGACTGCATCCTCTACCACGGTGAGTATGATGATTTGAACGCTTGCCTGGTATGCGGTGCATTGCGCTATAAGATCCGTCGCGATGATCCTGGTGATGTCGAGGGCGAGCGCCCCAGGAAGAAGATTCCTGCCAAGGTGATGTGGTATGCTCCTATAATACCACGGTTGAAACGTTTGTTCCAAAACAAAGAGCATGCCAAGGCGATGCGATGGCACAGAGAAGATCGTAAGAAAGATGGAAAGTGGAGAGTACCCGCTGACGGGTCGCAGTGTAGAAAAATCGAGAGAAAGTACAGGGAGGAGTTTGCAAGTGACGCAAGGAACGTATGGTTTGGTCTAAGCATAGATGGCATTAATCCTTTTGGGGAGCAGAGCAGCAACCATAGCACCTGGCCTGTGACTCTATGTTTGTATAACCTTCCTCCTTAGTTGTGCATGAAGCGGAAGTTCATTATGATGCCAGTGCTCATCCAAGGCCCTATGCAACCCGGCAACGACATTGATGTGTACCTAAGGCCATTAGTTGAAGAACTCTTACAGTTGTGGAATGGAACAGGTGTACGTGCGTGGGATGAGCACGGACAGGAAGAATTTGACCTAAAGGTGTTGCTGTTCGTGACCATCAATGATTGGCCTGCTCTCAGTAACCTTTCAGGACAGACAAACAAGGGATACCGCGCATGCACGCACTGTTTGGATGATACTGACAGTATATATTTGGTAGTTGTAGGAAGAATGTGTACCTGGGACACCGTCGATTTCTTCCGAGCAGGCATCCCGTAAGAAAGAAAGGCAAGCATTTCAAAGGTGAGGCGGATCACCGGACGAAGCCTTGCCACCGTACTGGTGCTGATGTACATGATATGGTCAAGGATTTTAAGGTAGTCTTTGGAAATGGTCGTGGCGGACAACCTGTTCCGAAGGACGCTGACGAACGCGCACCCATGTGGAAGAAGAAATCTATATTATGGGACCTGCCCTATTGGAAAGACCTAGAGGTCCGCTCCGCAATCGACGTGATGCACGTGACGAAGAATCTTTGCGTGACCCTGCTTGGCTTCTTGGGCGTGTATGGGAAGACAAAAGATACACCTGAGGCACGGGAGGACCAGCAACGTATGCACGGAAAAGACGGCATACATCAGGTGAAGGAAATATGCCCTAGAGGCAATAATAAAGTTATTATTTATTTCCTCATATCATGATAAATGTTTATTATTCATGCTAGAATTGTATTAACCGGAAACATAATACATGTGTGAATACATAGACAAAACTATGGTCACTAGTATGCCTCTACTTGACTAGCTCATTAATCAAAGATGGTCATGTTTCCTGACCATAGACATGTGTTGTCATTTGATTAGTGGGATCACATCATTAGAAGAATGATGTGATTGACATGACCCATTCTGTTAGCCTAGCACTTGATCGTTTAGTATTCTGCTATTGCTTTCTTCATGACTTATACAAAGTTCCTGCAACTATGAGATTGTGCAACTCCCGTTTACCGGAAGAACACTTTGTGTGCTACCAAAGCGTCACAGCGTAATCGGGTGATTATAAAGGTGCTCTACAGGTGTTTCCGAAGGTACATGTTGAGTTGGCATAATTCGAGATTAGGATTTGTCACTCCGATTGTCGGAGAGGTATCTCTGGGCCCTCTCGGTAATATTCATCACCTAAGCCTTGCAAGCATATAACTAATGAGTTAGTTATGAGATGACGTATTACAGAATGAGTAAAGAGACTTGCCGGTAACAAGATTGAACTAGGTATTAGATACCGACGATCAAATCTCGGGCAAGTAACATACCGAGGACAAAGGGAACAGAGTATGTTGTTATGCGGTTTGACCGATAAAGATCTTCGTAGAATATGTAGGAACCAATATGGGCATCCAGGTCCCGCTATTGGTTATTGACCGGAAACATGTCTCGGTCATGTCTACATTGTTCTCGAACCGTAGGGTCCGCACGCTTAAGGTTTCGATGACAGTTATATTATGAGTTTATGTATTTTGATGTACCGAAGGTTGTTCGGAGTCCCGGATGTGATCACGGACATGACGAGGAGTCTCTAAATGGTCGAGACATAAAGATTGATATATTGGACGGATATATTTGGACACCGGAAAGGTTCCGGGAGAGTTTGGGAATATACCGGAGCTCCGGGAGGTTACCGGAACCCCCCGGTAAGTATATGGGCCTTATTGGGCCCTAGTGGAAGGAGGAGAAGGAGAAGAGAGGGGCGCCCCAAGCCCAATCCGGTGGGTGGGGGCGGCCCCTTCCTTCTCTCCTTCCCCTCCCCTTCCTACTACTACTACTCCTTCCTTCCCCCTCCAACTTGGATTAGGAAAAAGAGGGGAAACCTACTTGGAGTACGTTTCCTCCTCCTATGGCGCGCCCTCCCCTTGGGCCGGCCACCTCCTCCCTCCCTCCTTTATATACGGGGGTAGGGTGGCACCCTAGACATACAAGTTGATCATTGAGATCGTTCCTTAGCCGTGTACGGTGCCCCCCTCCACGATATTACACCTCGGTCATATTGTAGCGGTGCTTAGGCGAAGCCCTGCGACAGGAGAACATCAAGATCGTCACCACGCCGTCATGCTGACGGAACTCCTCCCCGCGCCTCTGCTGGATTGGAGATCGGGGTGCGTCATCGAGCTGTACGTGTGTCAAGAACTCGGAGGTGCCGTAGTAACGGTGCTTGGATCGGTTGGACCGGGAGGACGTACGACTACTTCCTCTATGTTGCGTCAACGCTTTCGCTTTGGTCTACGAGGGCATAGACAATACTCTCCCCTCATTGCTATATCATCACCATGATCTTGCGTGTGCGTAGGAAAATTTTGAAATTACTACGTTCCCCAACAGTGGCATCCGAGCCTAGGTTTTGTGCGTTGATGTTATATGCACGAGTAGAACACAAGTGAGTTGTGGACGATATAAGTCATACTGCCTACCAGCATGTCATACTTTGGTTCAGCGGTATTGTTGGATGAAGCGGCCCGGACCGACATTACGCGTACGCTTACGCGAGACTGGTTTTACCGCCGTGCTTTGCACACAGGTGACTAGCGGGTGTCTGTTTCTCCAACTTTAGTTGAACCGAGTGTGGCTACGCCCGGTCCTTGTGAAGGTTAAAACGGAGTCTATTTGACAAACTATCGTTGTGGTTTTGATGCGTAGGTAAGAACGGTTCTTGCTAAGCCCGTAGCAGCCACGTAAAATTTGCAACAACAAAGTAGAGGACGTCTAACTTGTTTTTGCAGGGCATGTTGTGATGTGATATGGTTAAGACATGATGCTATATTTTATTGTATGAGGTGATCATGTTTTGTAACCGAAGTTATCGGCAACTGGCAGGAGCCATATGGTTGTCGCTTTATTGTATGAAATGCAAACGCCCTGTAATTGCTTTACTTTATCACTAAGCGGTAGCGATAGTCGTAGAAGCAATAGATGGCATAAACGACAACGATGCTACGATGGAGATCAAGGTGTCGCGCCGGTGACGATGGTGATCACGACGGTGGTTCGAAGATGGAGATCACAAGCACAAGATGATGATGGCCATATCATATCACTTATATTGATTGCATGTGATGTTTATCCTTTATGCATCTTATCTTGCTTTGATTGACGGTAGCATTTTAAGATGATCTCTCACTAAAATTATCAAGAAGTGTTCTCCCTGAGTATGCACCGTTGCCAAAGTTCGTCGTCTCGAGACACCACGTGATGATCGGGTGTGATAAGCTCTCGTCCATCTACAACGGGTGCAAGCCAGTTTTGCACACGCAGAATACTCGAGTTAAACTTGACGAGCCTAGCATATGCAGATATGGCCTCGGAACACGGAGACCGAAAGGTCGAGCGTGAATCATATAGTAGATATGATCAACATAATGATGTTCACCATTGAAAACTACTCCATCTCACGTGATGATTGGTTATGGTTTAGTTGATTTGGATTACGTGATCACTTAGATGACTAGAGAGATGTCTGTCTAAGTGGGAGTTCTTAAGTAATATGATTAATTGAACTTAAATTTATCATGAACTTAGTACTGATAGTATCTTGCTTGTCTATGTTTGTTTGTAGATAGATGGCTCGTTTGTTGTTCCGTTGAATTTTAATGCGTTCCTTGAGAAAGCAAAGTTGAAAGATGATGGTAGCAATTACACGGATGGGTCCGTAACTCGAGGATTATCCTCATTGCTGCACGTAAGAGTTACATCTGGAAGCACCGCTGGGTGCGTGCCTGCTTTGCTGATGCAAACCGATGGCGTTAAGAACGTCTGGCGAGCAAAGCTGATGACTACTCTATAGTTCGATGTGCCATGCTTTACGGCTTAGAACCGGGTCTTCAACGACGTTTTGAGCGTCATGGAGCATATGAGATGTTCCGGGAGTTGAAGTTAATATTTCAAGCAAATGCCCGGATTGAGAGATATGAAGTATCCAATAAGTTCTATAGCTGCAAGATGGAGGAGAATAGTTCATCGGTGAACATATACTCGAATGTCTGGGTATAACAATCACTTGATTCAAGCGGGAGTTAATCTTCACGATGATAGTGTCATTGATGAATTCTTCAATCACCGCCACCAACCTACAAGAGCTTTGTGATGAACTATAATATGCAAGGGATGAAGAAGACTATTTCGAGCTCTTCGCGATCTTTGAAAGCAGCGGAGGTAGAAATCAAGAAGGAGCATCAAGTGTTGATGGTCAACAAGACCACTAGTTTCAAGAAGAAGGGCAAAGGGAAGAAGAAGGGAACTTCAAAAGAAGCGGCAAGCAAGTTGCTGCTCAAGAGAAGAAACCAAAGTCCGGAACTAAGCTGAGGCTGAGTGCTTCTCCGCAAGCGATCGGTCACCGAAGCGGAACTGCCCCAAGTATTTGGCGGATAAGAAGGATGGCAAAGTGAACAAAGGTATATGTGATATACATGTTATTGATGTGTACCTAACTAGAGCTCGTAGTAGCACTGGTATTTGATCTGGTTCATTGCTAATATTTGCAACTCAAAGCAGGGACTACGGAATAAGCAAGCATCGCCAAGGGCGAGGTGACGGCGCGCGTGGGAAAGCGGTTCCAAAGTCGATGTGATCGCGGTCGGCACGCTACCTCTACATCTACCATCGGGATTAGTTTTAGACCTGAATAATTGTTATTTGGTGCCTGCCTTGAGCATGAACATTATATCTGGATCTTGTTTGATGCGAAACGGTTATTCATTTAAATCAGAGAATAATGGTTGTTCTATTTATATGAGTAATATCTTTTATGGTCATGCACCCTTGAAGAGTGGTCTATTTTATTGAATCTTGATAGTAGTGATACACATATTCATAATGTTGAAGCCAAAAGATGCAGAGTTGATAATGATAGTGCAACTTATTTGTGGCATCGCCGTTTAGGTCATATCGTGTAAAACACATGAAGAAACTCCATCTTGATGGACTCTGGAATCACTTGATTATGAATCACTTGGTACTTGCGAACCGTGCCTCATGGGCAAGATGACTAAAACACCGTTCTCCGGAACTATGGAGAGAGCAACAGATTTTTGGAAATCATACATACTGAGATGTATGTGGCCCGATGAATGTTGAGGCTCGTGGCGGATATCGTTATTTTCTCACCTTCACAGATGATTTGAGCAGATATGGGTATATCTACTTAATGAAACACAAGTCGAAACATTTGAAAAGTTCAAAGAATTTCAGAGTGAAGTAGAAAATCATCGTAACAAGAAAATAAAGTTTCTACGATCCGATCGTGGAGGAGAATATTTGAGTTCGAGTTTGGTTTACATTTGAAACAATGCGGAATAGTTTCGCAACTCACGCCACCTGGAACACCACAACGAAATGGTGTGTCCGAACGTCGTAATCATACTTTACTTGATATGGTACGATCTATGATGTCTCTTACCGATTTACCGCTATCGTTTTGGGGTTATGCTTTAGAGACGGCCGCATTCACGTTAAATAGGGCACCATCAAAATCCGTTGAGACGACACCTTATGAACTGTGGTTTGGCAAGAAACCAAAGTTGTCGTTTCTTAAAGTTTGGGGCTGCGATGCTTATGTGAAGAAACTTCAACCAGATAAGCTCGAACCCAAATCGGAGAAATGTGTCTTCATAGGATACCCAAAAGAGACTGTTGGGTACACCTTCTATCACAGATCCGAAGGCAAAACATTCGTTGCTAAGAATGGATCCTTTCTAGAGAAGGAATTTCTCTCGAAAGAAGTGAGTGGGAGGAAAGTAGAACTTGATGAGATAACTGTATCTACTCCCTTGTTGGAAAGTAGTTCATCACAAGAACCGGTTCCCGTGACAAGTACTCCAACTAGTGAGGAAGCTAATGATATTGATCATGAAACTTCAGATCAAGTTTCTGCTTAACCTCGTAGGTCTACCAGAGTAAGATCCACACCAGAGTGGTACGGTAATCCTGTTCTGGAAGTCATGTTACTAGACCATGATGAACCTACAAACTATGAGGAAGCGATGATGAGCCCAAATTCCGCAAAATGGCTAGAGGCCATGAAATCTGAGATGGGATCCATGTATGAAAACAAAGTATGGACTTTGGTTGACTTGCCCAATGATCGGCAAGCCATTGAGAATAAATGGATATTTAAGAAGAAGACTGACGCTGATGGTAATATTACTGTCTATAAAGCTCGACTTGTTGCGAAAGGTTTTCGACAAGTTCAAGGGGTTGACTACGATGAGACTTTTTCACCCGTAGCGATGCTTAAGTCTGTCCGAATCATGTTGGCCATTGCTGCATTTCATGATTATGAAATTTGGCAAATGGATGTCAAGACTGCATTCTTGAATGGATTTCTAGGAGAAGAGTTGTATATGATGCAGCCAGAAGGTTTTGTTGATCCAAAAGGTGCTGACAAAGTGTGCAAGCTCCAGCGTTCCATTTATGGACTGGTGCAAGCATCTCGGAGTTGGAATAAACGTTTTGATATTGTGATCAAGGCATATGGTTTTATCTGAGACTTTTGGAGAAGCCTGTATTTACAAGAAAGTGAGTGGGAGCTCTGTAGCATTTCTAGTTTTATATGTTGATGACATATTATTAATTGGAAATGATATAGAATTTCTGGATAGCATAAAGGGATATTTGAATAAAAGTTTTTCGATGAAAGACCTCGGTGAAGCTGCTTACATATTAGGCATCAAGATCTATAGAGATAGATCAAGACGCTTAATAGGACTTTCACAAAGCACATACCTTGACAAAATATTGAAAAAGTTCAATATGGATCAGGCAAAGAAAGGATTCTTGCTGTGCTACAAGGTGTGAAGTTGAGTCAAACTCAATGCCGACCACACAGCAGAAGATAGAGAGAAAATGAAAAATGTTCCTATGCTTCAGCCATAGGCTCTATCATGTATGCAATCTGTGTACCGGACTGGCGTATGCATAGCAATAAGCTTAGCAGGAAGGTACCAAAGTAATCCAGAGTGGATCATGGACAGCGGTCAAGAACATCTGAAATACGAAAAGGACTAAGGATATGTTTCTCGTATATGGAGGTGACAAAGAGCTAGTCGTAAATGGTTACGTCGATGCAATCTTTGACACTAATCCGGACGATTCTAAATCGCAAACCGGATACGTGTTTATATTAAACGGTGGAGCTGTAAGTTGGTGCAGCTCTAAACAAAGCGTCGTGGCGGGATCTACATGTGAAGCGGAGTACATAGCTGCTTCTGAAGCAGCGAATGAAGGAGTCTGGATGAAGGAGTTCATTTCCGATCTAGGCGGTATACCTAGTGCATCGGGACCAATGAAGATCTTCTGTGACAATACTGGTGCAATTATCTTGGCAAAGGAATCCAGATTTCACAAGAGGACCAAGCACATCAAGAGACGCTTCAATTCCATTCGGGACCAAGTCCAAGTGGGAGACATAGAGATTTGCAAGATACATACGGATCTGAATGTTGCAGACCCGTTGACTAAGCCTCTCTCACGAGCAAAACATGATCAGCACCAAGACTCCATGGGTGTTAGAATCATTACTATGTAATCTAGATTATTGACTCTAGTGCAAGTGGGAGACTGAAGGAAATATGCCCTAGAGGCAATAATAAAGTTATTATTTATTTCCTCATATCATGATAAATGTTTATTATTCATGCTAGAATTGTATTAACCGGAAACATAATACATGTGTGAATACATAGACAAAACTATGGTCACTAGTATGCCTCTACTTGACTAGCTCATTAATCAAAGATGGTCATGTTTCCGACCATAGACATGTGTTGTCATTTGATTAGTGGGATCACATCATTAGAAGAATGATGTGATTGACATGACCCATCTCGTTAGCCTAGCACTTGATCGTTTAGTATTCTCGCTATTGCTTTGTTCATGACTTATACAAAGTTCCTGCAACTATGAGATTGTGCAACTCCGTTCTTGGAAGAACACTTTGTGTGCTACCAAAAGTCACAACGAATCTGGGTGATTATAAAGGTGCTCTCAGGTGTTTCGAAGGTACATGTTGAGTTGGCATAATTCGAGATTAGGATTTGTCACTCCGATTGTCGGAGAGGTATCTCTGGGCCCTCTCGGTAATATTCATCACCTAAGCCTTGCAAGCATATAACTAATGAGTTAGTTATGAGATGACGTATTCTGAGCGAGTAAAGAGACTTGCCGTAACGAGATTGAACTAGGTATTAGATACCGACGATCAAATCTCGGGCAAGTAACATACCGAGGACAAAGGAACAAAGTATGTTGTTATGCGGTTTGACCGATAAAGATCTTCGTAGAATATGTAGGAACCAATATGGGCATCCAGGTCCCGCTATTGGTTATTGACCGAAACATGTCTCGGTCATGTCTACATTGTTCTCGAACCGTAGGGTCCGTGCAGCTTAAGGTTTCGATGATGTTATATTATGAGTTTATGTATTTTGATGTACGAAGGTTGTTGAGTCCGGATGTGATCACGGACATGACGAGGAGTCTCTAAATGGTCGAGACATAAAGATTGATATATTGGGCGGATATATTTGGACACCGGAAAGGTTCCGGAGAGTTTGGGAATATACGGAGCTCCGGAGGTTACGGAACCCCCGAGAAGTATATGGGCCTTATTGGGCCCTAGTGGAAGGAGGAGAAGGAGCAAGAGAGAGGCGCCCCCAAGCCCAATCCGGGTGGGTGGGGGCCGCCCCCTTTCCTTCTCTCCTTCCCCTCCTCCTTCCTACTACTACTACTCCTTCCTTCCCTCCAACTTGGATTAGGAAAAGAGGGAAACCTACTTGGAGTAGGTTTCCTCCTCCTATGGCGCGCCTCCCTTGGGCAGCCACCTCCTCCCTCCCTCCTTTATATACGGGGTAGGGGGCACCCTAGACGTACAAGTTGATCATTGAGATCGTTCCTTAGCGTGTGCGGTGCCCCCTCCACGATATTACACCTCGGTCATATTGTAGCGGTGCTTAGGCGAAGCCTGCGACAGAGAACATCAAGATCGTCACCACGCCGTCGTCTTGTGGAACTCCTCCAGCGCCTCTCTTGGATCGGAGATCGGGGTGCGTCATCGAGCTATCGTGTGTCAAGAACTCGGAGGTGCGAATGCGGTGCTTGGATCGGTTGGACCGGAGGACGTCGACTACTTCCTCTACGTTGTGTCAACGCTTCCGCTTCGGTCTACGAGGGTACGTAGACAATACTCTCCCCTCGTTGCTATATCATCACCATGATCTTGCGTGTGCGTAGGAAAATTTTGAAATTACTACGTTCCCCAACATCAGGGTCATGCCAGCTATGCTCTTACCAAAGAAGAGAAGGAAATCTTCTTTGAATGCCTGCTTAGTATTAAGGTGCCGTCTGGCTTCCTGTCGAATATAAAGGGAATAATAAACATGGCAGAGAAAAATTTCCAGAACCTAAAGTCTCATGACTGCCACGTGATTATGATGCAACTGCTTCCGGTTGCATTAAGGGGGCTTCTATCGGATAACGTTCGATTAGCCATTGTGAAGCTATGTGCATTCCTTGTGCAATCTCTCAGAGGTAATCGATCCAGAAATCATACAAGGTTAGAGAATGATTTGGTGCAATGTCTTGTCAGTTTCGAGTTGGTGTTCCCACCATCCTTCTTCAACATCATGACGCACGTCCTAGTTCACCTATGCAAAGAGATTAGCATTTTGGGTCCTGTATTTCTACACAACATGTTCCCCTTTGAGAGGTTCATGGGAGTCTTAAAGAAATATGTTCATAACCGTGCTAGGCCAGAAGGAAGCATCTCCAAGGGCCATGAAAATGAGGAGGCCATTGAGTTTTGTATTGACTATTCCTGGCCTTAAGCCGATTGGTGTTCCTGAATCACGGCATAAGGGCAGACTGGATGGAAAAGGCACGCTAGGAGGGGATCAAATAATATGTATGGACAGACATTCTCTCATTGAAGCACACTACACAGTTCTACAGAATTCCTCCTTGGTGGCTCCGTATATGCACGAACACAAGAATTTTCTATGCTCCAAACACCCGGAGCGGTCTGATGACTGGATTACACGTGAACAAACAAGGACTTTCACCGGCTGGTTGCACACGCGTACCATGCATGACGCCTCTATTGAAGATGACATGTACTTGCTGTCCCAGTTACCATCTTCGAATATAATGATTTTCAAAGGGTACGAGATAAATGGTAATACATTTTACACGATCGCCCAAGATAAGAAGAGCACCAACCAAAACAGTGGTGTCCGCTTTGATGCAACAACCAAGGCGGGAAAGGAAACATATTATGGTTACATAGAGGACATATGGGAACTTAACTATGGACGTGGTTTGAAGGTCCCTTTTTTTCAGCGCAAATGGGTCAATATGACACGAGGTGGGGTAACGGAAGACCCGCAGTACAGAATGACAATAGTGGATCTCAACAATCTTGCGTATGCAGATGAACCATTTGTCCTAGCCAATGATGTGGCACAGGTTTTCTATGTGAAGGGCATGTCTACCAAGCCGAGAAAAAGAAAAGATAAAGAAGCGAATGCATCATACGATGAGCCAAAGCGCCACATAGTTCTTTCTGGGAAGAGAAACATCGTGGGAGTGGATGACAAGACAGACATGTCAGAAGATTATGAAAAGTTTGATGAAATTGCTCCACTCACAGTGAATATTGACTCGAGCATCCAGTTAAATGACGAAGATTTTCCATGTCTACGGCGCAAAGGGACACACACAAAGAAAAAGTTTCACACCCAAAGATCTGGGATGTGATCGGCTTCACTATCATCACTTTCTTCTGTGTTTCACACCCAGGAGGGAATCTATGTAATAGTTAGGGTAGTTATGTGTTTCACTACCGACACTAACAGAAAGTTTGTAATTTTTTGTACCTAAAGCAAAAATATTCACAAAGAAACTCTAAATACAGCAAAAAACAACTCAAAAATAAATAAAACAAAAATAAATAAAGCAAAAAAAATAAGAAAATAAAAAAGCCCGCCTACTGGGCCAGAGCGGCCTGCATACGACTAGAAACCCAACATGTTGTTGGGCCAGGATGTAGGCCCGCAAAGGCCCAGTAGGCCCACAGGACAACAGAGAACAGGTAGGCCCAGTAGGCCTGCTTTGGAGAGGAGCTCGAGAGAGCTACCGCACTGGGGCTTATAAACCAGTGCTGACGCCCCTCGGCTAGCGAGGTGGGACTAAACATGCTGCACCGCGCCTGTGCCAGCACACTACCTTTAGTACCGGGTCGTGGCTCCAACCGGTACTAAAGGTGGGGTATTTAGTACAGCGGTACAATCCCACCACCCGGTACTAAAGGTGGGCGCTTCCCGCCGCTTGGCCAGGCCAAAATTGACCTCTAGTATCGGTTGGAGCCAACAACCGGTACTAAAGGCCCATCCTATATCAGAAAACACTTCAAAAAATTCAGTTTCTCATCTGCTTCTTCTCCTCTGCCCGTCGCCCGCCGCCCCCCGTCCCCGTCCCCATCCCCGTCGTCGCCGCCCGGCCCGGCCGTCCCCGTCCATGCCGTCCTCGTCGCCACCCGTCCCGTCCCGTCGCTATCGCTGCCCTGCCGTCCCGTCCCGTCGTCCCGTCTGCCGCGCCCCTCATCGCGTCCCCGCCTGCCCGTCCCCATCCCGTCGTCACCGCCCCGTCCCCATCTCCGTCGTCGCCATCCCCGTCGTCGCCGCCCGTCGCTATCCCCGTCGCCGCCCCCCGTTGCCTTGCCTCGCCGGTGAGCTCCTGCCCTGGCCGCCATGTCCACACACACACACACACGCACACACGCACACACACACACACATTGTTTTTTAGTTTTTTAGTTATAAATTTTAGTTATAGAAATTTTTCTATTTTTAAGTTATAGAAATATTAGAAATGTTAGTTATATAGAAATGTTATAAATTTTTCTGTTTTCTAGGTTATAGAAATATTTATAGAAATGTTAGCAATTTTAGAATTAGTTTTAGCTAGATGAATTAGATTAATGTCAAATTGTTAAAAATTTATAATTTGCATATAGATTTTAGTTATCACAATCCAATCATTTAAAAAATGTTACTTTTTGCAGGCATATAGTATTTGTTCTCGACGATGCCCGGCCCGCATCCTCGCCGTCGACCCGTTCGCGACGACGTCCGGCTGACCCTTGTCTGGGACTGGACTCCACCAGGCTGGCACTGGGAGGTGCTACCTGCAGGGGCACGCCACTTGGTGAGGAACCCGGCCTCGGGTCCCGTCGTCGACCCTGATCTCCTTTGGTGGCGTTCGCGTGGGCCACATTTGGTGCAGAGGGAGCCCGCCCCGCCGGAGGTGGTGCATCGCCGTGTTAGGGAGGAGGACGAGCACGTCCATTGCTACATGGCTGCTATGGACGTCAGGTTCTCCAATACCTGGCAGGTTCTTTGGGAAGATGACCGAAGATATGATCCTGTGATGGTTCCTTCTCTTTGGGTGTCCACTGCCCGCGCCCCAGGAACCTCGAGTGGCCTAGATTCTTCTATAGTATTCGTTCTTTATTAGCATCCATGTATTCGAGATTATATATTTTTCGAGACGATGTATTCGAGATTATATATTATTTGAGATGATGTATTGGAGATTATATATTATTCGAGACGATGCATATTATGTACTATATGATTCAGTTTTTCGTTATTGATTGCATCCATGCATTGTAATTTGAATACTAAATTGTTTTATATTTCTTCTGGATTAGTTAAATAAAAGCTATGGCGGACAACACCGGCAGAGAGGGAGAAGAGGCCCTGTTCGAGATCATATGCAGCCCTCACAGGCCAGATGATCTGAATGAAGCAGATGACGGCTCCCAATATTTGAACAATACCAGGGAGGGTGATGAAGTCATGAACTATGATTATGATTATGATGATGCAGACAATGTTGATCTTGAAATAACAAAGACTACCGGCGAGGTATATTTATATAAGCAGGCATCTAGTGATCATCACATGTGTTTTTTTATTTGAAGATATATTAACGAATCGATCTTTCTTCTTTCAGGCCTCCGGATCGAGCAAATCTGCTTCTACAGACAGCAGGACAAAGCGAGGCCCGGGCAAAAAGTTGAAGGAGGGTGTAAAGTACAACATCGATTCCGTCAAAGCTAGTGGCGAACCCTCACGCCTAAGAACATTGCGAACAAGTTCGTTCGTTAGTGCAGAGTTCTTGTGAAGGACCAACTCCCGATCTCCATTCAAGAATGGAAAGAGCCAAAAACAAAACGTCCAGATGTTACTTGGGTCAACGACAGAGCAAAAGAACAGCTTTGGGAATCTCTGATGGAATATTTCACCCTACTAGATTATTTCACTGATGTAGATGTGCAGAAAGTCAAGGACGCTGCTCTTAAGAAGATGGCAATTGCATTCAACACCCACAAGAAAACTGTATGGGCCAACTACATCGCTGCAGAAAGGAAGACTCCAAAATTCAAGGGAACACTGGAGAAGCAAAGAGAACACTGGCCCTCTTTCGTGAAATTCAAGGAATCAGAATTATCTAAGGAACTGTCGAGAAAAAACAAGGCCAATGCCGCAAAAAAGACGCAGTTCCATAGGCTGGGGCCAGGTGGCTACGCGGTGGCAATGCCTAAGTGGGATAAGTCTGAGCAAGAGATGGAGGATGCAGGGGTCACTCCGGTTACTAGGAGCTGGCCCCCTAGGTGCAGAACTTGGTTCTATGCACATGGGGGGCGTTGGACCCGAAGACAGGCCTGGTTTCGAAGAAGGCAAGTCTAAAAGGAGCCGACCAAAAGCTTGACGCAATAGAAGATGCTCGAAATGGGGTGTTCACGCCCAATAGAGAGAACAACGAGCTTACGCACGCCCTAGGAAATCCTGAACACCCGGGAAGAACACGAGGCAAGGGCGTTGTTCCCTGGTATGAGGGCTTTTCGGAATGGAACGACGACTACAGGTGCCGTGCAAGAAAGAAGATGGAGGAGGAGAAGAAGAGGAAGCTGGAGGAGGAGCAGAGGAAGCAGGATGTAGAACGCCTTCAAGGCCTAGAATCAGCGCACGCGGACTTGGCACTCAAATTCCAGTGGTGGCAGCAGCAGATCGACTCACTTAGCCAGGAAAGGGGGTCTCAGCAGCGGCAGCAGCTAGCGGATGATCGTCCAGCATTGGATAGCACCGTCTCATCCATACCGAGAAGCAGCGTTGGTTCTGCCCCGGGCGACACACTGCTGGATACATACCCTGTGGATGACATCATAGAGAACACTAACTATGAGCTACACTTCAAAATGAAAGAACATATCCATGAAGGTGGTGGATGCCATAGCTTTTACAAATCCCCCCAAAGAAACCTTCCATTGCAACGCGATTCCAGCGGGCTATGCTCGTGTCTTGGTTGATGAGGTGGTGGACCAATATTCGGGGCTACAGTTTGACATTCCTGGAGGTGACGATGAGCACACACTGGGAGAGGCCATACATCGTATCATCCTATGGAGAAAGGATTGCATCATCTTTCAAAGGCTACCGACACCGCGTCACCCGACTCCTCCTCGAAGTCCGCCACTGAATTAGCAGACTCCCGCTCCTCCAAGTCCACAAACGCGTGAGCTGACTCCACCTTGAAGTCCGCCACCGTGTTAGCAGACTCCCGCTCCTCCAAGTCCACGAACGCGTGAGCCGACTCCTCCTTGAAGTCCGCTACCGTGTCAGGAGACTCCCGCTCCTCCAAGTCCACCAATGCGTGAGACTCCTGCTCCAACTCAGCCACGTCAGCCGTCTCCGCCGCCTCAGCAATCACAGTAGAGAGCTGTCGCAGCTATCGTGCGTAGCGGTACGAGTCGAGGTAGTACAGGAGGTACAGGCGGAGGCAAGCGATATAAATATGGTCCAAGCCTCACTCCTCTTCCTCAGAGGCCTTACGACATGACCGAGGAGCAAAACGCAGCCATAGTGCAGGCCGAAGTGGACGCCCATTTTGGACCGAAACCGGCACCGCCGCCAAGGGAGAAAGTGCGTGAGGAAAAGATTGACCACTTCATTCGTATGGCTAGACCACCAGCTCCCAAGCCTGTTGACTCAGACTATAAGCGCCAAATCAGGAAGGCACATCGAGCACGACTACAGAAAGAAGTGAGCTCGAGCTCGAGCCAACAAGAAGCTGTCAAAAAATGCGGGAAAACTGTTCCCCAGCTGGGAGAACAGGCGGCGCAATCGATCGCCCCGCTTGTTGTGACAACAACACATAAGAGTACCGGCGCCCTATATATATGTGGGCAAACCGTTAACATTTCCCAGCTGGGCAATGTGGTAATAATCGAGGAGCATATAATGCAGGCTGAAGTGCTCAAGATCACTGTTGGGCAACTCCTCGAGATCGAGCCCATGTCTCCCCTTAGAGAGGAGGAAATAAAATGGAAATATGTCCGGGACCAACCTTTGGTCTAGCCAGACGAGGTCAAGAACCTCCCAACGAGAACGTACGAATTGCATCAGTGGTACATGAACACTACCAAGAGTTGCAATCGAGTTTCCCTCATGGTGAATGTCAAGGAGGAGCATTATTTCCATGAGAAAGCTCTGTCCGTTGAGTATGCAGAACTGTTTCGATTATTCAATCATGACGCACTCGACAAATCTATCGTCAGTTGCTATTGTCTGTAAGTGATTTCTTTCTGTTATTTAAGTCTCAAGCTAGCTGTAGTGATCATTTTGATCAATCATTACCTGTAATTATCCTCACTATATTCTTTTATGTGGTATTATGCAGGATGAAGATGTATGAAATGAAAAAATCTGGATGCTATAACATTGGGTTCATTGACCCAAATACCGTTAATGAATACACATGAAAAATTTCAAGTTGTCGAGCAAGTTTAGAGGAAAGCATGCTAGAGTTCTTGAAGCGCCTCAATACCAATGAAGATATACTACTTTCTTATAATTTCCTGTGAGTCACACTGTCTTGTACTACAAATTCTATTTTTGCTTACTAGCTAGCTAGATGTTAATAATTAAGTGTATAGGGTTTAGGATAGTTGATTAGTGTTATGCACATGCCCGCTTAATTAAGACATGCAAACATGTGCGCATATAGTTTTCACTAGATCTTGTTAGACATTAAAGTTGACGACGGAAAAGTTGAAGTACTGAACTCACTACTTAAAAAAGAAAGTGACTATACCATCTTGAAGGGGATAGTCAACAGGTAATTTCAATCGTTATTAACTACATCTCGGCCTATTTAGTTCGTCATTTCCTGATATGAACTATTTAATAATCCCTTTATTTATTTTCTTTGCCGGCGGGCAGGGCTTGGGCAAAGTTCATCAAGGTGACTCCAGGAAAATGGGCAGAAAAGCGGTTTTGGTGTCGACCCAAGGTAAGTAATTAAGTAGTACTAGCTAGCTAGCTACCATTTCTTTAATTCTTGTTTCAATACTATTAATTAATTATCATGCTTCATTAATTATTACCTGATTAAATTCAATTCTTGTAAAGGCCCTGAAGCAGGCGCCAGGGACGGATGTGTGTGGATTCTACGTTTGCGAGGACATTCGCATGATGGCGTCCGAAAGGAGCAGATCTGATAGACAGCAATGGGTACGTTTCACAGAACACTATTCACATTTTTTACATGATTATCGATATCTAGTCACACAACTAGTACACATGCATGCATATTGATCTCCTTCTTAACAGTTCCATGACGTGCAGGAGAAGCTCCTACCAACGGAGCGCATACGAGCACTTCAAGAGGAAATAGCGGGATTTTTGCTCGACCAGGTCATAGATCCCAAAGGAAAATACTATTACCCGCTACCGCCCCCATGAACCACTTGTCATCGTGCTCCCAAGGCACCAAGGCAACATGTAGGAGAAATTGTATATATACCTAATTGTATAAATATATACATGCATGTGTATGTGTGAATTATAATGGTGGTTGTGAGACATTCGATGATATATGATCGGTTCTACGAGAAATTGAATATATACCTAATTGTATAAATATATATTCGATGATATATATATAGGGTAACGCTATTCTAAGCGTGAGTGTAGAATAGCTTATTCTACACCCCAGTAACGGTATGTACATAATCTAGTAAAACGCTATGTAAAATGTAGTAATTATGAGATACATTTTGTATTATCCAAGTTTTCGATTTCTTACATGGTCAAAAAATTTATTCTATTTTACATGTTACGTTACTATATTTTGTATAGAGCATTACTAGGGGTGTAGAATAAGCTATTCTACACTCAAGCTTAGTTTAGCGTTACTATATAT